>CM077879.1:0-395000 GCA_039720435.1 Amazona ochrocephala
TACCCTAACTCCTCCTACCCCAACTCCTCCTACCCCAACTCCTCCTACCCCCTATCGTCCCCTCGCCTATTCACAACCCACTTCTCTGCTGTAACCAGTCTAATAAAGTCTAATAAAAGTCTAATAAAGCCCTACTAATCCTAAGTCAGCCTCTTGAGCATACCCAAAGTGCCACCTATGCTACCCACCCTAACACGCTACACTTCCTAAAGTACCACTTATGATACCCAAACTAACACCTACAGTATGCAGAGTGCCACCTATGATAACCAACCTAACACCTATGGTACCCAAAGTGCCACCTATGATACCCCAGCCTAACACCTATGGGACCCAAAGTGCCACCTATTGTATCCAACATAATATGCAGTATGCAAAGTATCACTATGATACACAGCCTAATGCCTGTGGGACCCAAGTGCCACCTATGCTACCCAGCCTAACACCTACACTTCCTAAAGTACCACCTATGACACCCAACCTAACACCTATAGTATGTAAAGTATCAGTTATGGTACACAACCTAATGGCTATGGTACCCAAAGTGCCACCTATGATACCCAACGTAACACCTATGGCCCCAAAGTACCACCTAGGATACCCAATCTAACACATAAGGAATCACTTGTGACACCAAAGCTAACACCTATAGTATGCAAAGTATCACTTATGATACACAACCTAACACCTAAAGTGCCACATATGCTACCCAGCCAAACACGTAGTGTTCTGTAAGTACCACTTATGATACCCAAGCTAACACCTATAGTACGCAAAGTGCCACGTATGATACCCAACGTAACACCCATAGCATGCAAAGTACCACCTATGTTACCGTACCTAACAGCTATGATACCCAAAGTGCCACCTATGATACCCCTCTAACACATATGTTTCGCAAAGTGCCACCTATGATATACAACATAATATGTATGGTTACCTAAGTACCACTTATGATACCTAACCAACACCTGTAGTATACAAAGTGCCACGTATGATACCCAACTTAGCACCTATGGGACCCACAGTGCCACCTATGATACCCCCCTAACACCTATCTTTCCCAAACTGTCACCTATTGTATCCAACATAGTATGTATGGTTACCTAGGTACCACTTATTATACCCAACATAACACCACCCAAAGTAACACTGACAATACCCAACCTAACACCTGTGATATCCAACCGAACACCACCTCAAGTGCCACCTACGCTACCAGGCCTGACTCCCACAATACCTGAAGTGCCACCTACGCTACCCACCCTGACATCTACTCTACCCAGCCTAACACACATAGTACACAAAGTGCCACCGACAATATCCAACCTAACATCTATGACTTCCAATCTAACGCCACCATCAAGTGTTACCTACTTTGCTCAGCCTGACACCTACTATACCTAATGTACCATCTATGGTATCCAACCTAATACCTAACACCTATAGTACCCAAAGTCCCACCAGAAGAACCAATCTAACACCTCTGCTACCTCAAGTGCCACCTGTGCTACGTATCCTAACACCTACTGTTCCCAAAGTACCACCTATACTACCAGACCTAACGCCAATGGCTCCCAAAGTGCCACCGGCAGTATCCAACCTGACACCTGTAATACCCAGTGACAATGACACAACCAACCTAACACCTTTGTTATACAAGCTAACACCCACGATAGACAAATTGCCACCTACTCTACCTCAAGTGCCACCTACACCACCCAGCCTGACACCTGCAATACCAACTTGACACCTACGCCACTTAATGCCTACACTTACCACCTGCCACTTCCTGCGCCCCTTAACTACTGCCTGTATCCTTCCCTATAGGACAACCTGAAAATACCCTACACTGTGCCCCCAAAGTGTATCCATACCTTGCACGGGGCCTCTCCTTGGGCCTGCGTTCCAACGATGTCCTCTGTCTCTTCACTGTCTGCTGCTCATCCCTAAACACCCAAGGGGACCACCACCAACCACTGCCAAGCAGTGCCCTCCTGCGTGGGCCAGTGCAGGTCTCCTCATCATCTTCTGATGGATCCTCACTGCTCAGAACTCATTCCGTTTGGCACCTTGCTGAGTTGGCTCTGCTAAAAAAAAAACCCACTCCCTTCCATTGCTGGCCACTCATCCTCCTCCTCTTCATCCTCCTCCTCCTCTTCTCCTTCTTCTTCCTCCTCACGACACCTTGCTGCAAAAAGAAACCAGGGCACCTACCATACAGGATGATGCTGGCATTGCTGGTGCCCAGCTCGTTCGTGGCCACACACAGGTGCAGTTCCCATAGCCCTCCTCTGAGACAGGCAGCCCTTGCCCTCCATCTGCACACCCTTCGGCCCACGGGTAACCTGCAGGGCTCAAAGACACATGATGCTGCTGAAAGTGCAACCTGCCATGCTCCCTGCCCTTCCCACCGGCCAAGTCCCACGCATTCCCACTCCCGACTCCCCACATCCCACCAAGACAAGCCCTGACACACTCGCCATTCCCTAGCCCATCTCCCCACGTGACCTACGTGGCCCACATCAACCCTGCCAACCGTCACCATTGTCTCTGAGAGAAACAAAACACTTGGACCCAGCACAATGACTTAACCGGCTCTTCCTTCACACAAGGCCCTTGACCTCCTTGGCTCTCGATCCGTGTCCTCAATGAACCACTGAAACTCCACCACGTGAATGGGGAGCAGAATTATACAAGTGTAATACCCACAGGTTGAGATCAGAACATTGTAATAACTACTGTATGATCACAGAACCATAGCATCAGCTGGGTTGGAAAAGACCTTTAACATCAGCAAGTCCAATCACTCCCCAGCACTCTCCCCTGACCCTCAAAGCCGCTCCCTACATGCAAACATCCAGACCTTGCTCCTAAACCTAAAGTGCTAGGACAGAAACCAGGAGCTGGCAATTTTTCTACACAGGGTGTCCTCCACAAAAGTGCTACCAATATGGATATCCTCAATTGCTTACACACCTAAAGCTCCATCTGTTTATAGCCTCACTGCACAGCACTCTCAGGCAACAGAGACACCAGCTCCCTAAGGGCGAATGTCCAGACCATGCTCCAAAGAAAAATGGTTTAGATCAAACCGTGATTTGGCCATGTCCTACACATGGTGCCCTCCGGAACAGTCCCACCAATAAGGATATCCTCACTTACTTGCACAGCTAAAACTACATCTGTGTAAACCTCACTGGAACACACGCTCCGCTGACCCACAGACGAGCTCCCTAAGTGCCAGTGTCCGGACCCTGATGCTAAGCTTAATTTGCCAGGAAAATGCTTGCGCTGCACTTGACAATCCACCCTTTATGTCACCCTTACTGACAGAAAGCTCCATCCATGTAGGACCTCGCAGGGCAGTGCTCTCAGACACTCCATAAACCGGCTCCATGAGTGAGTGTCCAGACACTGTGCCTAAACCTAATGCACAAGGACAAAAGCAAATGGCTGGTCAGGTTCTACACAGGCTGCCCTCCATAATGGTGTCAACAACACGGATATCCTCCCTTACTTAAACACCTAAAACTACCTTTGTGTAAAGCCTCACTGGAAAGGACTCTCCAGTGAACCATAAACCAGCTCCCTAAACACAACCTGAATCTCCTCCTAAGGCTAATATGTTAGGAAAGAAACAGGAGCCGGGCATGTCCTACACATGGTAGCCTCTGGAATACTCCCAACGATATGGATATCCTCACTTACACACTGAAAAGTCCATCTCTGTAAAGCCTCACCAGACAGCACTCTCCGCTGACCCACAAACCAGCTCCCTGAATGCAAACATCCGAACCCTGATGCTAAGCCTATGGTGTTAGGACAGAAAACTGGTGCTGGGCATCAGCTACACGTGGTGCTCTCTGGCACAGTGCCACGTGCCTGGCAATCCACCCTTGTTTTCCCACAGAAAGCTCCATCTGTGTAAAGCCTCACTGCACAGCACTCTCAGGCAACAGAGACACCAGCTCCCTAAGGGCGAATGTTCAGACCATGCTCCAAAGAAAAACGGTTTAGATCAAACCGCGATTTGGCCATGTCCTACACATGGTGCCCTCCGGAACAGTCCCACCAATTAGAATATCCTCGCTCACTTGCGCATCTAAAACTACATCTGTGTAAACCTCACTGGAACGCACGCTCCGCTGACCCACAGACCAGCTCCCTAAGTGTCACTGTCCGGACCCTGACACTGAGCCTAAGTTGCCGGGAAAAAGCTGGTGCCGGGCTTGACAATCCACCCTTTATGTCACCCTCACTGACAGAAAACTCCACCCATGTAGGACCTCACAGGGCAGTGCTCTCAGACACCCCATAAACCAGCTCCAGAAGTGCGAATGTCCAGACACTGTGCCTAAACCTAATGTGCAAGGACAAAAGCAAACAGCTGGACAAGTTCTACACACGGTGTCCTCCAGAATGGTGCCACCAACAGGTGTATCCTCACTTACTTGGCCACCTGCAACTCCATCTCTGTAAAGCCTCACTGGACAGCACTCTGGTGAAACACAAGCCGGCTCCCTAAATCTGTATGTCCAGAAGCTACTCCTAAACCGAAAGTGTTAGGACAAAAACAAAGAGCTGGGCATTTCCTACACATGCTCCCCTCCACAACAGTCCCATTAATGTTGATGTCCACACTTACTTACACACATAAAGCACCAGCTGTGTAAAGCCTCACCGGACAGCACTCTCCGCTGACCAACAAGCCAGCTCCCTAAGTGCAAATATCCACACCCTGCTTCTAAGCTTAACGTGTTAGGACAGAAAGCTGGTGCTGGCCACCAGCTACACATGGTGCGCTCTGCAACAGTACCACCGACATGGCAATCCACCCTTGCTTAGCCACATAAAACTCCGTCTGCGTATGACCTTGCAGAGCAGTGCTCTCAGACACCCCACAAGCCAGCTCCCTAAATGTGAATGTCCGGACACTGTGCCTAAACCTAATGCGTTAGGACAAAAGCAAATAGCTGATCAGGTTCTACACAAGATGCCCTCCAGAATGGTGCCACCAACATGGATACCCTCACTTACTTACACGCCTAAAACTACCTCTGTGTAAAGCCTCACTGGACAGCGCTCTCCGCTGACCCACAAACCAGCTCCTCAAGTGCCAATATCCACACCCTGCTCCTAAGCCTAATATATTAGGACAGAAAGCTGGTCCTGGGCAACAGCTACACATGGTGCTCTCTGCAACAGTACCACCAACACGGCAATCCACCCTTGTTTTCCCACCTAAAACTCCGTCTGTGTATGACCTCACAGGGCAGCGCTCTCAGGTATCAGGGACACCAGCTCCTAACTGCGAATGTCCAGAGCACGCTCCAAAGAAAAACGGATTCAGTCAAACCGTGATTTGAGCATGCCCTACGCATGGTGCCCTATGGAATACTCCCACCAATAAGGATATCCTCACTTGCACACCTGAAACTACATCTGCGTAAAACTCACTGGACAGCGCTCTCTGCTGACCCACATCCACCTCCTCAAGTGCCAATATCCACACCCTGCTCCTAAGCCTAATGTGTTAGGACAGAAAGCTGTTCCTGGGCAACAGCTACACATGGTACTTTCTGCAACAGTACCACCAACATGGCAATCCACCCTCGCTTAGCCACGCAAAACTCCATCTCTGTATGGCCTTGCAGGCAAGTACTCTCAGATGCTCCATAAACCAGATCCTTAAGTGAGAATGTCCAGACTCTGTACATAAACGTAATGTGCATGTACAAACACAAATAGCTGGCCAGGTCCTGCACAGGGAGCCCTCCAGAACAGTGCCAACAACATGGATATCCTCACTTACTTATGCACCTAAAACTACCTTTGTGTAAAGCCTCACTGCACATAACTCTCCAGTGAACCATAAACCAGCTCCCTAAATGCAAACATCCTGATTCTCCTCCTAAACCTCATGACTGAGGACAGGAAGACGAGCTGGGCATGGTCTACACATGGTACCTTTTGGAATACTCCCACCAATATGGATATCCTCACTTGCACTCCTAAAACTACATCCGTGTGAACCTCACTGGAACGCACGCTCTGCTGACCCACAGACCAGCTCCCTAAGTGCCAGTGTCCAGACACTAACACTAAGCCTAAGTTGCCGGGAAAAAGCTGGTGCTGCGCTTGACAATCCACCCTTATGTCACCCTTACTGACATAAAGCTCCACCCGTGTAGGACCTCACAGGGCAGTGCTCTCTCACACTCCATAAACCAGCTCCGTAAGTGTGAATGTCCAGACACTGTGCCTAAACCTAATGTGTTAGCTGGTCAGGTTCTATACAGAGTGCCCTCCAGAACGGCACCACCAACATGGATATCCTCGCTTACCTACACACCTAAAACTACCTCTGTGCAAAGCCTCACTGAAAAGCATTCCTTGGTGAATCCCCATCCAGCTCCCTAAATTCAAACGTCCTGAATCTCCTCCTAAGCCTAATATGCTACCATAGCAACAGGAACAGGAGCTGACATTTCCTAAACATTACCCTCTGGAATACTCCCACCAATATGGATATCCTCACTTACACGCCTAAAACTACATCTGTGGAAAGCCTCACTGGACAGCAGTCTCCACTGACCCACAAACCAGCTCCCTAAGTGCAAACATCCGAACTCTCACGGCTAAGCCTCAGGTGCCAGGTCAGAAACCTGGGGCTGCGCATCAGCTACACACGGTGTCCTCCACAACAGTGCCACACACATGGCAATCCACCCTTGCTTCCCACCTAAAACTCCATCTGTGTATGACCCTGCAGGGCAGCACTCTCAGATGCCCCATAAACCAGATCCCAAACCCTGTACCTAAACCTAATGCGTTAGGACAGAAACAAGTAACTGGGCCCATTCTACACAGGGTGCCCTCTGGAACGGTGCCATCAATACGGCAATCTGCCCTCGCTTAGTCACAAAAAACTCCATCTGTGTAAAGCCTCACTGGACAACACTTTCCTGTAGCAGAGACATCAGCTCCCTAAGGGCAAATATCCAGACCATGCTCCTAAGACTAACATGTTAGGTCAGAAACCATGATTTGGGCATGTCCTACACATGGCACCCTGCAGAACAGTCCCGCCAATATGGATATGCTCACTTACTTGCACACCTAAAACTCCACCTCTGTCAAGCCTCACTGGAGAGCACACACTGCCGTGACCAACAAACCACAAACCAGCTCCTCGAGCGCGAGCTTCACGTGAAGCATAAAGTCATGCCCTGGCATCTGCTAAGAGTACTCCATGTCTAGGGCTCATTGCTACACTGGGAGACACCTCTAAGTGTGGGTTGCTTTGTGCCCTGCACCACTCCAGCCAGAGCTGCTCCTGATCGAGGGGCCTGTGATGGGTTCGCACACGGGGTACAGCGAGTGAGGGGTAATTTGGGGATCGCTGAATGCAAAGGGGTTGATTTGGGGTTGCACGGACCTGGCACATCAGGCAGTCCCACCACTCCCTCAAGCACTCAGCTGATCATGGTGTTATTTCCACAGCTGGCCTATGATGCTGCAATTAATTCCATCTAACCAGTCCATCCTTGCCTGGTTTACTGCCATTATACCACTCCAGATGCTACGTTATCCCCCCCCCCATCCCAGGTCTGACACCCACAGATGAAACCAATGCCAAGAAACCAGCTGCTCAGACAGAAAATCATTTCACTTTATTCACCTTTTTATTATTTTGCACCCCATATGCTCATATTCCAGCGATTTCCATTCTGCTGGTTAATAGGCAGAGGGAAGGGGGGGGAATAACTCTCAAGTGTTTGCTTCCATACGCTTTTCCCCCTTTTCTCAGCACTGTACAGATGTGTCACGCGTCAGGGTCTCTTGACATAAGCGGCCTTTTTCTGCTGGGGAAAAGCTGCTGCGAAGGGACCTTTCCTCTGAGCTCTAATGCCAAATTTCTTCTGGCTTCCCACGGCTCCTCCTGTGCTAGAGCACAAGAGAGAGCGTGTCCTCCGGGCTATCCCAGCACACCGGTCTGCCTCCAGCGCTCACCCAGCCTTGCACATCTACAAAAATGGCACAGTAATGGAAATTGCCATTAACAGCAGGAAATCACTTGCAGCAACTGCAAAAGCAAATGACCCATGAGGTTGAAGGAGCCCACAATTAAAGTCAAAAGGCGACATTGGACCTAGGGGAGGACGCGACTCGGCTGAAGCACTATGGTCAAACCACACATACACTGCACTGAAGGCACAAAATCTTAAGTGCCAGGGATTGCAGGCCATTAGCTCCTGGACACAGGGCAAGGAGAAAGGAGGTACCTTCAGCTGTCACCTCAAAGAGGCATCCCAGTCAAAACAGCAAAAGCCCAGGACTCAGCACTAGGATATGTGGCTATTTTTTGGCTCCCCCTGCTTGTTTTCTCCCTGGGCCTCAATGGATTCACATGAAAAATGGGGATGATAATAGCCCCCTAACAGCAGCAGCATCAGAAATAGGAGCTCTGCCCAAGCAGGTGAGCTGTCTCAGCTTATAGAAGTGACCCCGCTGCCATTTCCTGAGCCTGACTTCTGTTTGTCTGCCCTCAACACTGAACCACCAGCTTGCTTGTTTCTGCTCTGTGATAGTCAGGGAGTTAGGGCAGCAGTCAGCTAGCAAATGCCCCCTCGAGCATCAACTGCAGCACTGGGAGAGGAGGAGAGGTCTGGAGCTTGCTCTGACTGCCACAGGACAGAAAGCTGGCTCTTGGAATCACCTCCACACTGTGAGCTCCACTACAGTGCCCCCACCATCCTGGCAATCCGCCCTTGCTCTGCCACCTAAAAGATGATCTCAGTACTTTCCCTCTGCTCAGCGCGCTCCGGTGCCATGGAGTACACCTACAGAACACAAACGTCCGGCTGTTGTTTCCCATGCCCTTAGTACCAGGACAGAAAGCTATCGCTGACCTGCCTGGAGCAGTGCCACCAACGGGGCAATGCACCCTTGTTTGCCACTGAAAACACCACCTGCAAACTGCCCCTGCGTTCGCCAGAGCACATGACAAGACCAACATCAGGGGTCCAGAGCTCCCTAAATGGTCACTCAGCAGAAGCTGCCTACCGTAGCCTTTGAATGCTGTTCTACACTTCCCACACTGAAAGACTACGGAGAGGAAATCAAGTGCTGAGATTTTAAGCACCCCTAATAAGAGACTCTTAACAAGAAAAGGAGAATCCGCAGGCAAAACACCACTGTGCTACAAACGCAAAGCCCCAGAGCAAACTAAATGATTAAACAGCTCAGCTTAAATTAGGCAGCATCCCAGATGTTAGCTAGTGAGGTGACACTTGATCATCTTGAATGCCACCCTAAACCTTGCCCGGCTGAAGTCTCCGCTAAAGGGGCTCACTGCCTGGCAACAACGCGGACAGATGGAACAGCTACAAAATTACCCTGCTTCCCTGCCCCAGATCAGCTCCTCACCAGTCAGCTCTTCCATCCCTTTTTTGCCTTCCCACCTTGCTGCTTTCCACCGCAATAAGGGCTCCCACCCACTGTGAAAACTCAACTTCCACTCTTTACTTCGTGACCTCAGTTGCCACGTGAGCACGCGCGTCTCCCCCTGGGACTGCAGCCCCGTCGCTCGGCCAGAAAGCCTCATTTACGGTTTGCTCTTTCATCAGTACTTGTAAGGATTAAATTGCTTCCATTTCAAGGGAAACTCTCTGCGAACTCCCACAGCCCAGACAGTACAGTCATGGCTTCAAACAACGTATTTCACGGTTACGGACACCTCAACCCCAGCTGATTCTCCCTCTCCACACCGCAGCATCCATCCATTTCCATCACCCATCACTTGGTCATTCCTGATCATCTTGGCAAAACTGACTATGGCATTTGAATATTGCTGTAAAATTTCAAGTTCTGGGAGGAATTTTAAGGGTTTTAAAGATCTTTTCTCCTTTTGAAGGGGGGGGGGGAAGCACAAGAAAGGGCTCATTTCCTTCCCCAGTGCATCCATTCATTTCTCTGTTCTAAACCGTGCTGGTTTTCATCTCACAGCTTGACTACTCCAGAGAGGTATGTTCCTTCCTATCGCATTCCATTTCTCCCTCACAATGTGTCTCCAATCCTGACAAGCTCAGTAAAATCCAATGTTAAGTATGCTATTTAAACAGGTTAGGAAAGAGCATAATCCTTCATGTTTCATTCTACTGCGTGTTCTGTGGAAACAGCATCACACAAACGGCTACAAGCACAGCAGAGGAAGCCTCCAAACAGGACAGCATCGAACCCCAAGCAACACAACAATCTGGCAGCAAAACCACCCCACCGTTCCTCAGCTTGTTTGCAACATCTTTCACAGGAGACATTACCAGCCCTTTTCTCGCTCACCAGTAACCACTCCATCCATTTGCCTCCTACCAGCTCCTCCTCCAACTGACCAGGACTGAAGGTGGCTTACCAAGGCAACCCTTACAACCTGCAGCGGCCTCTCCTATGCATTTCCAGTCCAGAGAGAAACCACCGCGAGGCAGCGCAGGCATTTCTGGACACCCCTCGCAAATCCCAGTGCAAAACCTGACCACAACAAACAGATTCACTGCTAGGAAAGGGAAGGTAGCTAGGAGCCACGCTTCAAGTCACGGTCCTGCCAGCCAGTATTTAGAAATGCTTTTCCCAGGCTAGCAGAAACTTGTCTTTACCCAAAGAGAGCACTGACACCTCCGTCATAACAGACTTCAAGGATTCAAAGTTACCAAGCACCTATCTCACTTCCTTCAGCTCATGCAACTACGTGCCTACTGCTTTCTCGTTTGCCTTCCACCACGAGCATTCAAGTCCCAATAAACGTTAACAAAGCCCTTGCACCTCCCATCGGGTTCTCAATACGCTGCTATGTTCCTTCAGAAGCCTTTCCAGCCAATAAAACAGGCCCAAACTAATCATCCTTGTTATTTAGACAGAGCCATCCTTGCTTGGGATCTCTTCCAAACACACTTCAGCAGGAGCATTAGGAACAACATCTTTTCCAGATATACTGGAGTTTCATACAAACATAGCTATTTTCCACAGAAAAACATGCTTCAGATTCCTCATCTGGATTTACAGACAAAGCTAACCCCAAATTTCCCAATTGCTTCTGGGTAATACATGATGGCAACTTGGAAATAAAGCAGTTTTGCAGGTTGCGTATGATGTATAAAAGCATAGAGATATTAACTTACCGTCGGATGATGGAGTTTCTGGTACGCAGGGAGAAGATGGAAGGCATCCCAGCAGTCTTGCCTGGATTTCCCCTGGCCTCGCTCTGGACAATCGCATGCAGACAAGTGCAGCAACAAGGCTGAGGAAAAACAAATAGGAATTGACAACATTAGCCCAGCAAAAGCAGTACCAGAGTGGTCTAAGCCCGTTTGCTAACACAATCCAGCAGCATCAAAGCTCTTGGAAACATCCGTGGGTGCCAAAAAGATGCAAGCACCTTGGAGAATGTGCTGGAACCCTGAAAAATGGCTTTAGACTTCTTTGTTTCCCCCTATTTTCCCCAGCTATGCCTTCCTGTCCCAGCACCACGGGCGCGCGAGCAGGGGCTGGATGTTTGCACTCTGCAAGCTTGGACACTCAAGAGCGCTCAACAGATGCAGTACACAAACAGCGTTTTAAGGGCCTATGTAAGGTCTGATGGCCCTGTTCACAGCCCCACTGTGGAGCACTGCCCGTGTAAGTAATGTCCAGCAACAGCTTTCTGTTCTGGCTTCTCAACTGCGGGAGCAGAATGTGGACACTTGCACAGCATGTGCTGTGCTTCAGCACACTCAGGAGCACTCAACAGAAGTGCAGTATACAAACAGGGTTCAGGTGGCTACTGAAGTTTTAGCTCAGGTGAACTGCCTTGTTGAGGGCACTGTTACAGAGAGACACAGGTGTAAGGGCAGCAACTTTCAGCACTGGCCCTTGGGCATTAAGAGCATGGGCTGGATATTTGCACTCTGAGAGCTGTCCTCCAGGACATGCAACTGCGTTAAACAACGAAGTAGTACAGAGTATAAAGAGCAAAGCAAGGCCGAACTGCTGTGCTGGGGAAACTGCTCATGATGTCCGAAACCGGAGAAGAAGGCCAACAGCAACCAAACACACATCTGCATTCACAGAGCCACTAAGACTTAAAACATGACTCCTACTTTTTATGGCCTTCCTCTGGGTCTACTAACAGCAAACATTTCATCAAGCAGTCCAAGACAGAAGGAAAGCAGTAAAAAGCAACCTCAAAACTCTGCTTCAGTAAAGAAAACATTCAGTACCTAATAACCAAAAAAGCAAAACATACCAGTAAGCAACCTCAGGAAACCTAAACCCTTCCTGCAATACCTCAGAAAAACCCCACCTTACAGAAACTGTTATGAATACACACACTGAGAAACCCTGACATGGTTCAAAGCTCTTCACTCAGCTGATTCCATTGCAACAAACACCAAAACAAAACAGCACAAAACACCCCAGGACTCAAAAGCAACAGAGACAAAACAAACACCACACAACTCACCCTGCTGAAGCCCAAAAGCTGAATGAGCTCCTTTCTCAACCCCTGTGCCTTATATACCCCAGGCAACACCCACAACCCCTCCCTCAATGCCCTGGGGCAGGGGTGGGGCAAACCACCACCTGGGATGAAAGAGGTAGGGTGAGCAGTGCTTTGGGTTTGGGCTGATTGCTGTAGGCCAGAAAAGGCTCAAGAGGGTAAGGGACTCTTCAATAGAACAAAATCAAATGGACTTTCTTCAGGACAACATTTGCATTCCAGGATGCTAGAGAGCAGGCATCAGCGAGGCAGAGCACAGATGGAGTTTTCGATGCAAAGCGAGGGTGGATTGTTGTGTTGGAGGCACTGTCGTGGAGTTTGCTCTGTGTAAGTACTGCCCAGCACCAGCTTTCTTTCCTGGCTTCTCGGTTGGGAGAGGAGGGTCTGGGTGTTTGCTCTCTGTGAGCCACGCTCCGGGATGCTGGAGAGCGGGCACCAGAGCGGCAGTGCGCTGGTGGAGTTTTAAGTGGCAAAGCGAGGGCGGGAGCTCTGGGTGTGTAGGTGATGCCTTCGAGAGAAGCACCGTTGGGTTTGGGTATTCAGAAGAAGCTCTGCAATCCTGGGGCTGGGGCTGAGCTAGAAAAGGAACAAAGCAAAGGCTGTGAAATACCGTGGACTTAGAGAGACACGCTCTGGTTAAAGGCAATGTCATCTTTGGCCTACAGAGACTCTCTGTGGTTAAAAAGACAGCGGATCCGCCTGTAACGCTGGACCAATCAGAAAGGCAGGTGGGCCGGGCTATGAGTGATTGACAGGCGTCTCAGCCAATGGCGGCCGCAGGGGGCTCTGACCAATCAGGGCACAGGGAGGGCCGGGCTAGGAGTGATTGACAGGCATCTCAGCCAATGGCGACCGCTAAGGACTCTGGCCAATCAGAGCAGAGGGAGGGCCGAGCTAAGAGTGATTGACAGGCGTCTCAGCCAATGGCGGCCGCCGAGGACTCTGGCCAATCAGAGCAGAGGGAGGGCCGGGCTAAGAGTGATTGACAGGCATCTCAGCCAATGGCGGCCGCGGAGGACTCTGGCCAATCAGAGCGGAGAGAGGGCCGGGCTAAGAGTGATTGACAGGCATCTCAGCCAATGGCGGCCGCGGAGGACTCTGGCCAATCAGAGCAGAGGGATGGCCGGGCTACGAGTGATTGACAGGCTTCTCAGCCAATGGAGGCCGCCGAGGGCTCTGGACAATCAGAGCAGAGGGAAGGCCGGGCTAAAAGTGATTGACAGGCTTCTCAGCCAATGGTGGCCACTGGGGGCTCTGGCTAATCAGAGCAGAGGGAGGGCCAGGCTACGAATGATTGACAGGCTTTTCAGCCAATGGCGGCCGCAGGGGCTGTCTCCAAGCAGCCGGCGGGGGGGGGGGGGGTGGGCTGCAAGCGATTGACAGGCTTCTAGGCCAAAGACAGCCCCCGGGGGGCGATGCCCATTCAGAGCTGCCGGGGAGGGGCCGAGCTAAGCGTGATTGACAGGAGTTTTGGTCAAGGGCGGCCGCCGGCCGCCTGGAAGCTGCTTCCGGTGCCACAGTGCTGCTTCCCCACCTCCAGTACAGTTTTGGCCGCATGACGGCAGCAGTTAGTGTTGCACTGAGGCACTGCTTAGCCCCCTCCCGTCCCCACCACCTGCAGTACCGAAATTTGGACACTTGGGGGCAGCACCGAGCAGCACCCGGCACCGCCCCTTGTCCCCTCCCATCCCCACCTCCTGCAGCACCGAGCAGCACCCGGCACCGCCCCTTGCCCCTCCCATCCCCACCTCCTGCAGTACCGAAATTTGGACACTTGGGGGCAGCACCGAGCAGCACCCGGCACCGCCCCTTGTCCCCTCCCATCCCCACCACCTGCAGTATCCAGATTTGGACACGTGGTGGCAGCACACGCTCAATTTTCGGTACCCAAGAGGCAAGCGGCTGCGAAACGGCCGCTCCCCGCCCAGTTCACGTCCTCCGGGGCCAC
This sequence comes from Amazona ochrocephala, assembly GCA_039720435.1. Taxonomy (NCBI): domain Eukaryota; kingdom Metazoa; phylum Chordata; class Aves; order Psittaciformes; family Psittacidae; genus Amazona; species Amazona ochrocephala. The sequence continues at coordinate 14,481 of CM077879.1, forward strand.
CAACTGCTCACAGAGGCAGGGCTGACTCTTCTCAGTCCCCGGCGCCTCCGTACCAAAAACCATTCCAGGCCGTCGCCACTGTCGCCAGGGACGAGGCTGGGGCTGTTCTACCCACGCTCCGCAAGCACAGAAAGCGGAGAGGTGTGTTCACATACAAGACGCTGCACAGCACATCTGCCCCCACCGTGGAGCGCTGGCGGTTCCGGCTGTGCTGCACACGGGAGCAGAGCTCTGCACCCGCTGCAGCTGGGATGGGGAAGAGAACCAGAAGGTGAGGGGGAGAACGCTTCTGGCTTGCGATCAAACAGTTTAACAACCACCAACCACACAGATCCTAAACGGGATGCTTTTCTCCCCAAAACTTGGTGTGGGTATCCCCCCACCGCCCCTGCACACCCAGAATCGCAGGACTGGGAGGACTTCTGGGCTCCACAAGCACCTCCTGTCACAGAAAGTCTCTGTTTGGAGGAATCGGACCCAAATCAAGCTGTTACCCCCCTTTTTTCAGGGAACCCACCCCATCCTCACCTGCTCCTCCGACAAATCATCGCCCCCCCGCCCAGTGACACTGGGGTGCCCCAAATGACACCATCCGTCCCCAGATTCCCCCCACATCCCCCTTTTTATGTCATACACCACCCCCATAAAACACCTCCAAAAAATGAGGAGAGCTGCCCCAAGCCACGATGGTGCCGCAGCTCTTGATCGGGCCCTGCTCTGCCACGTTCCCTCTCTGTTCCCGGGCTGGGACAGGCACCCCAGAGCACCACGGCCCCGGCCCCCATCTGCCGGAGGGTACCTGTTGAGCATCACGAGACAGCTGCAGCAAAAGCCCTTGAAGGTGCTTTTCTTTTCCCCCTCCTCCACGGAGCTATGGACAGTGCGACCAAAGACCCTCGGATTCAAGCCCCCTTGTCTACTGAGAACCGTTTACAGGTAATGTTAAAATAAGTCTGAAAGCATCTACTCCATCTGTTTGTGTTCTGGTCCCGCTCCTTGGCATACAGATGACAGTGAGAAAACACATCAAAACCAAACTCCTTCTTTAACATCTGTTTCCAGAGAGCAGTGTGCAGAGTAGGTAAACACAGAGTCCTGCCGGGCTGGAAGCAAGCCCAGGGCTCTGAAATAAGGTGCACAGAAGAGGGGAACGGTTCCGATGGGATCAAACCATGCCGGGCTTCCAGGCACACGCCCCAGATCTGTTCTTCCTGGTGCTGCAGTGGCTGACCCCAACAGGGACGTGCACCCTGCCCAGTCAATCCCTGAAATACGCGTCACTTCCCATCTGGTTCCTCTTGTTAAGAACCCTGAACACAAAAGACATCTTTCTGCCACGGCCTTCCCTGGGGCACACAACAAATACGGTATTTATTGATGGAGGTGATGAGCGAGAGACTTGGCAACAACAGCCTGAAGAGAGGTGAACTGCGGTTAATAGCTTAAATCAATGAAAAACCTTCTTCAGTAAAACCCACAGTGCACCCGTTACAAATGTTATTCTGTTGCGCTGGTACGTTTACAAAGACAGACATGTTAAAAGGAAATGGATGCTATAAATACACATAAAATATGTTTTTTGTTACAAATTACATATTGCACTGTTCTATATTACCCGTTTAATAGATAAATGCATAGTGAATTCTGTATATGCACACACGCATAAATGAAAAGAACCCTTGGCCAAAGTTCGGTAGAAGGAAGCAAAGAAAGATACATTCATTCATTCACGCTGGAATATGTGGCTGCAGTCACTCAGTGAAGCCGCACTAAAACCAACCCAAAACCCCAGGGAGGAAGGAATTCAACTCCTCATTGATCCCCTGTTACTCACTTTCTAACCAAAAAGGGAAGACCGTGTCAATACCACAGTGATTTCCTGTTACCGTGTTACAAAAAAGCTGCAAGTGCCCAGTTCCAGAGAGGAAGCACTCCTGGACTTTATGTTGCAGTGAGAGCAAAGGCTGGGAGAGAGGGAACCCTCCTGGAATAGGGAACAAGGGGATTTATGGCTGCATGTTCAACAGTGCAAACAGAGCGTGCCTGTGCAAGACAAGCGGACCACCTGTTTCAAAGACCGCTTTTCGTCAGGCACGATCTTTGCTATCAGATGTAAGAACCGTAATAGCAGATACATCGGAAGAAAATACTAAATGTTATACAGCTTCTTTCTCTCTAGAAAATGATGAAAGGGATGCAGTCCAATGTCAAAAAGTACTGTGCTCCTCGTCTTGAGGAAATGCTTTTATTTTGGGTGTGGTTTGTGGAAAAACCCCATGAACCGTATGGTCTTTCAGTAGTGAATGCAATTCAGACTAAGCATTATGAAATTAAAAACATGTGGAAAGCAGTGTTTTCTAATGCGATGGGAAAAATCAGAATCACCTCGCAGTTGTTACAATTAGGGCAACGTCCTGTGCAATGCATTCCTGTCACTCATCGCTCTGTCCAGGCGCACGACAACTGGCTTCATACTTCTTCTTCAAGCCTTTCAAACGTATCCGCAAACTGTCTGGATCCAATTGAGAATTTCTGGCGGTCTGAACCGATCTCATTGCTAAATGGCACACAGCTCTCTGTCTCATCATGTCAGGAGTGCTCTTCTGCCTGTGCTGCTCTCAAAAACACACCCATGCAGTACAACAGGAAATCAATTCTCTTCTGTTATGAAAATGCTAATATTAGCTATTTCCCAGCCTCCTTCAGACCTCCTGATTCTCAACTTGTACCCCAGCACTCCATCCTAAACTCCTTCACCCTAAGGACTGCTTTGGGCTGTCACCAGCAGCAACCTTCAGTATAGTATTTTATAACTGGTTCAGAAATACAGATTTTACTGACATGTGCTGTGCTAAAACCAGCGGCGGTGCTTCTCCCACATCCTTCCAGGAACTGAAAAGGTCTTTGAGTTTTATGAAAACTGTGAATTATGCCATTACAATTTTCTATTACATACCAAAAGTTGTTTTGCAATGTGATTTGTGATTTCCTTTGCACCCACAATGAGAGGTGATGGTAGGGAGGAAACTGTTAACCCTAAATATATAAAAAGACAAATCAGGGGGTTTGATCTCATTTTTCCCTACCTTCCACACTGCGTCTGCCAGAATTACCTTGGCCTATTTTTGAAGGGAGAAATTTTAATTTTTATTAAAATAACTTTTATATACGTTTTATCTCTCTTTTTTTTTTTTTTTTAATAAGCAGAAGGGTTTTAGGAGTTACAAACGAAATGTCTCCTATGTTACTTCCGAGATAGGCTTCCACAAGAAGCCACTGCTGGTAACACTGTAACTGTGCAGGATGGGGCACATGAGAGGTTAAAGCTGAAGATGGCAAGCTGGGGCTAGCAGCTTCTCTGTTCAATTCTTTCAATTGGGCAGGCCAGAAAACGCTGTGGTTGTGCTAAATGCACTCTCCCTTAAACCCCGATACACAGTGGATATGGATGTTGTGCTGCTCTCTCGCCAGCAGCCAAACTCCCGCGCACTCAGGGTAAGGAAGAGATGTACACTTTTGTCCCTGCACTAACATAGTTTTTCCCTCTGTCCATGGCCCTGGCTGCTCTGAAGAAGCTGTGCTTCCCCAGGTGCTCCCATATTGTACAGTTAAAAATGAAAAAGGGTCAAGAAGGGAACCTGCCCTCTTTCTTAGAATGTAACTTTGCTCAAGTAAGGGCTGCTGCAGCACCTGAAACTGAGCTTGTGCAGCCAAAGGGAAGGAAACTTCAATTAAGTTCTGAAATTCTGATAAAGAAACATTTTAAGTCGAGTTAATCAAAGCCTGACCAGATAATTCCTAGGCCTCAGTTATCACTAGTCTGAAAAAGTCACGTGTAGCTAATTTGCTATTGATTAATTGTCACCTAATTCAAACTTCAGAATCTAGTATTTGGAAATGTATGGATTTCTGTAACTCCTTATATATGTAGCTATGCCTTACTGTCACTCACTCATTTCTTTATTGACCCATCATCGGTCAATCTGCGCGGTCTTCCGTTTGACTTATTCTGAAGTTAAAAGAAAAGTAAACGCACTTTCCTGAGAACACCACTGCTTTAGTGGAACCTCTCAAAATCAGCCTTTGGCTGAGACACTCTGCAATTCCTGCCGTTTTTAAAAGAAACTCTGTGCCTTTTTGCTACCTGAAAAGGGCCAAGCTGCTGTTTAACCGATAAATCACTACGTATGGCAGACACGTGAGAGAGTTTTACATAAACCTCAGCATTCACAGCTTTAAGCCTCTCCAGAACTTTCACTCGCTTCCACCATCTACTCAAGCACTGTGTGCTGAGTTTGGTTCATCTCTTTCAGAGGTGAATCAAGTAAGTACTCACATTATTACAATGGTTTTTTTCATAGAATCACAGAACAGTTTGGGTTGGAATGGACGTGAAAGATCATCAAATTCCAACCCCCTACCACAGGCAGGGAACATTTCATCCAAGTTCTTCATACTACCGCAAAACTGATATCTCACTGTGCAGTTAAAACACACAAGTATTAGGAACATACCTCATATCTTCACTTGTAACTCTGAGAGAGATACTAGCTCAGGAGAAATCTGTCTGCAGAAATATATTGTTAGATACCTATTAACTGAAATAATGTCCTACATAACGTTTACTAAGTTAAAGTCATAGTGGAATCCATTACCACAGTTCTTTTCCTCTGTATATCCTTTAGAGAGTGTGTCAGTGTAAGCAATTTTCTCCTTATTTCCAGCGCTGCTTCTCACATGTTGCACTTCAAAATGGTAATTTTCCACACTGGGATATAAGGCATCGCCACAACACAGTTCCAGGAAACGTGTAGCAAATAATGTAAATGCCTAAATAAGGAAACAAGAAAGAAAATTCATTTTGGAAATGATCCTGGAACAAATTACACCAAGTCAGAAACACTAGATGATCACGTGACTCATAACAGAGTGAAACTTTCAACCCATCTAAAACCATCTTCCTGTTTCTCTAAACAAGCCTCCAGCCTGTGTGACCACTGTGTGGAACTACCACTGTACTTTGGAAAGGTAACAGCCGAGTGAAGAGGTTCAGCATTTGAGCATTCAAAGCTGTACAAAGCCAAACTAAAGAGACCGGGTTGTTCTCTTTCTAGACAGAAACGCAAACTTGCATTTATGATAAAATAATTCGAAGGCATTTCTCATGGTTTTTTGGGTTTTTCTTTCCAAAACAGAATTAAATTCAACAGATACTCACAGGCAGCATAACAAATGCCCATTCCTTCTTCAGCACTGGTACCTCTGCCAAGTTTGTCAAGTACAATGAGTGATTTGTCATTAGCTTTTTGTATGATGTATGTTATCTAGGAAAATATTTCCTGCGTTACCATCCTGACAAACGCATTTCTGAAGAACCCCCATTAGGAACAGTGCTGCTCAGAGGGATGCCCAGAGGGATTCTCGAGGAACACTCTGCCTTATTCGGATGAAACTTCATGCAGAAATTCTTCAAAATCATCTCAGAGTCATAAATTTTACCTTTTCACAGCTTTCCAACAGCTGCCAATTCTAACCAAACAAAGACTCCTCTTGCAGCATTCCTCCTCTTGTCCATTGAATACATCACTTTCGCTCAAGACTGTAGGTTTGGGAAAGGGAACTGAGGGAGCTTAGGCCCATTTAAGGTCCAAGAAACAACAAAATGCCAAAACTACTGTCCAACAGAGCACTGATTTTCACTTGTATTGGCCTATCTTGTTATCGACGATATGCCCTGGGTTTCTGTGGTTTATCATCAAGTAACAGATGAAAGCTGAATTTCTGACTACTTTCCAAAGTACATTCCTTCAGTGGAAATATACTAGTACAATTCTTATTAGCCTAACAGTAAAAATGGGCCTTGGACTCTGGCTTAGACATGTTTAATGCCCCTTTCATTTCCTTCACGAATGTTGATGATTTGTTTCTATATCCGAATCAATACCTATTCTGGTCAATATCTGATCTGCTATTCGAAAGGAACGATACTCTGCTGGGACACAGGAACCTAGGAAACAAGTAAAATACGAGATTTCTTGTATCAGTGTGACATGACAATGTGCCTGAACATGTCAGTGGGGAAAAGTGTTAGGTTTACACTGGGTCATTGTGCACTGTAGAGAATACATCTTATTTGATAAAGTTTCATGGGATTATGTCCTACCGTTACTTTGTAAGAAAATATTATGTAGGTACCATAATTAAAGAAGTTCATCTGTAAAACCTTCAGAAATCATATGCCTGATTATGACTTCTTTATCAGGAAAAGAAATCAGTCTTTCTGATTTCAGTCCTTTCAGTCCTTTAGACTGATGCAAAAAAAGGTGAGAATAACACTAGGATGAATTTACATTTCTGTAACCATTGAGTTATTCATCCCAAGGAATCTTAGTTTCCCCCAAACAAGATTATATTGCCTTTATGAAACTTCGAGGCTCATTAGTCTTTTTGAATAGAAAAGAACAGGAAACCTGACAAAAAGACTTTACAGCCTCCTTTATTCATGTTAAGCTCACGTTTTTTGAGAGCAATTCCTGAAGAACTTGCAGTTGTTGGGGGCTGGACTCACAGACAAATGGTGGACAAATTTTATTCACCACTGTTAAGTAATTTCATTCTAGTAGAGACAGGGTCAGCCTCTTAAGGTGGTTTTTCTGTGCTACCAGCCTGCTGTGGAACAGGTGGTTACCTCCATCTTTAAGGCAAAAAACACAAGGAGTCTAACTGACATTCATCCCTATACTCAGGAACTCCTCATCTTCCTTTTGGATTACCAACACATACGTAGCTTGATGAGCATACTTTAAGGACGCTCACTATCAAATATAAGCTGCTAGATTGGGTTAAGGCGCCCAAAAGGGCTAAAGCACACAACTGTACCTCTCCTAAAAACAGACTGGGGAGGCTTCCCGATACACAAACAGGGCCAATGGCAGACCCAAAACCTTGCAGTGGCTTCTGTCAGCAACACATGAGCTGGTAGGAGCAAACAGACTAAAAACCACCTGGTACTATTCAGACAGAATCTTATTCTAGAAGGCAAATCATTCAACTTCATAAATATTATGAAGTAGAAAACAACTGTCTGCAGAAGATCAGTAACATGGTACATTACTACTCACCAATCTGTGCCATCATTTGACAAAGAGCAATCTGGTTTAGGTACGTTAATTTTCCACTCGTAGCTGGTGCCATAACAATGACAAAATTGTTACCCTCTGTCAGGTGTGTGCTGTTAGGCACAGGTTTTTCCACAGCTATCTTTTCAAGAATGGAATGCCATCCCTGCTTGACTGCTACAGTATCCGTAAATTCTGGATGAAACTAAAGGAGAAAAAGGATACAGAACACTGCAGAGTTGGTACGGAAAGCTTCACATTTTTAAACTAGTGAGTTCTGAAACAAAGTCATTCTTGCAGAGCAAAAGCCAAACTCGGACTCCATTCCCTGATTTTTACTTTCTTGTAGGGAGCAAGACTGACATGCAGCACTTGGCAACAATTACCAGCCACTTTCAGGTACAGATTCTGACTGTCATGCAAATCTTCATGACTTGTTACTACAGAAAGAATCCCACAACACTTTATTTCCAAATTAACGTTGTGTTTGTGTTCTGTAATAAGCATGGATAGACTCCAGTAATGACGAAAAACTACAAAGAACAAAACTTTAAAAGTAACTAAATCAAAAAACCTGAAAGCCAGTTTCATCACTAATGTATCCTTATTATTTTTGTACTGCTATGAGCACATCAAGTACAGGGGGCATCAAATCTGCTACTACTACATATGTACCTTAATTGTACAAACACAGGAAACAAGGAAGCTGCATTCCTTCTAGTTCTGTTCTGTGCTACTGCATTGATTATCTGGGTGTGTCCTATGCCTACAAAGATCCACTTGATACTAGCACTATTTGTATGCATTTCTGTCAGAACACACTTCTTCTCTGAACCTGTTCCATACGTCCTCTTTGTCCACCTCAATAGCAGTACCCCAGGCTAACAAAGAAGCATTGTTAAATCTGGTGGTCTGCTTAAATGGAGCAGACTTCAAGAGAGAACGCTAAAACAGTTTCTCAGCTTTAAATATTGGGGAACTCTAATTGCCCAGTGTAGGTTTTAGTCATTTAATGATTTAGATGAGAGAGTCAACTGGTAAAGGGGACTGAAAGCTACACATGACAGTCCATTCCTTTCGGTGGATGCACATTCATGCCTGGCTGTGCGAAATGCAGGTGTAGATTTATGGAAGAAGCTAAGTGGCTTTGGTCTTTTTATTACTGCTGAAGAAGACTTGTGCTCTGATTCAGCTGGTGGGAAAGATTGCGATGCCTCCATCACATCAGGCAGGGCTCAGTTCAGTCATATACCAAACCAATTCATAAGCTATGACTGGAATCATCAGCGCATGAAGATTCACAGTCCACACTGCAAAGCAAACTCAGCCTGCTCCCAAGCTAAGAATTACATAGCAGCATCAGTAATGATGGGCTAATACATCTCCTGAAATGGCTTCTAGAGCTGATGAATTATCTATGCCATACTGTACTGCAGCTAGGTATTCCAGCTCAGAATTAATTGAAGACAACATGATCATTTGTACATTGCAGAACTGGGCAAGAAAAGCAGGAGGCACAATATGACAGGAAGCATGTGATCCTGGATTCCTTAGAAGACTCTACTTCCAAACACATCTAGATGTGCTACAGAAACTGAAGCAGATAAACAAAGGTAGCCACGTATTTTGACCTATGCTATACACTTAGTGTTGATCTGCACTAACGTTTTCCAGCAGATTCTAGTACCGCTGGCTCCTGAGCGACTAGGATTGGCTAGGGTATTTTAGTGCCCCAGACAGGGTAGACCACCTGCAGAGACAGCACACACCACGATGCAGGCATTTCTGGTTGCAGAATTTTTCCAAATACCAGAAACAGCATTTGAGGCAGCACAGGAGAAATCTACTGAAGGAGTTCTTAGTACCTGGAGAACAGGAGAGTACATCATACACAGAGCTCCTGTCTGTCTCAGAACATGGAAAGGTATTCGTAAGAAAATCTTATGACAAAAGCAGAAACATTACTTCTTTTCTTCTAGGTACGGACTCTCTTTCTCAACCAAATTTAGCTCAGTAGCTTTCAACTAGAGCAGATCCGCAGTTCCCACACAAACTTTGTATTAGGTTCCCAAGGACACAGACTCAGTTTGAGTAAATCAGCATAAATTCACTGGCTTCAAATGCAACTACAACAGCTAAAGCTCTCTTCTCATTGATGAAAAAACATCTTGGGAGAGGAAGGAAGGAATTTAACAGAGGAGGCCCTGATAAGCTAGGGTAGATTCATAAATCTCACCTTTCAGTTTGTGATCCAAGCACTCCAGTATTGCTCCAATAGGCTGGACAGTTGCAAGAATTAAGACTCCAAATGCCAGCGAACCTGTATGGGATCTAAAACAAAATAAATTACTGTTATGTTGCACACATGTGCATATTTAGAGTTATACATGTATGTGCATGTGTGTGTATACATAGAAATAAAATAATAACTGGAAGAAGGCCCATTAGTGGGAATTACACATACTAATGGACCATTACCCTGATCCCCAAGAGAGAGGAACAGGATGAAGCCATCGGTGCTTTTGGTGTTTGAGTGCTGTGTCTGTCTGTGTGGCCAGCTGTGTACACATGTGTTGTATACATGTATTTGGGTGCATGTGCCTACTGGGAATACCTGCTCAGCCTTGTACTTGGCTGGAGCTGGGGACATGGAGCTGCAGCAGCCTGGCTGCTGTTGGGCCACAGGATTCAGCCTCCCCTCAACTACATTTTCCTGACTGGACCGGGTTTGGATGGAAGAGAGTTAGATTTCTTCAGAGTAGCTTGTACATTACTATGTTTTCGACTTGTGATGAAAACAAGCGTCGATAACAAAGGGATGTTTTAGCCACTGCTGAGCAGTGCTTACACAGCATCAAGGCCTTTCCGGCTCCTCACCCCAGCGAGCACACTGGGGGTGCACAAGGAGTTTGGAGGGGACAAACTCACCCCTGCCATGCCCCATCCCTGGCAGCATTCCAAGGCCAGCTTGGAGAAACCTGCTCTAGTGGAAGGTGTCCCTGCCAGTGGCAGGGGGTTGGAACTGGATGAACTTTAATGTCCCTTCCAATCCAAACTGTTCCACGATTCTGTGAGTCAATATGATTCTATGGCACAGCCAGGACAGCTGACCCCACCTGACCAAAGGGATATCCCACACCGTATAGTGTGCTCAACAATAACAGCTGGGGGAAGAAGGAAGAGGAGGTGGGACACACATTTGGAGTGATGGTGCTTGTCCTCCAAGTCACTGGCACACATGATGGAGCCGTGCTGCCCTGGGGATGGCCAAACACCCGCCTGCTGATGGGAAGTGGTGAATGGATTCCGCATTGCGCTTTGCTTGCACACACAGCTCTGCTCTACTTATTGAATGCCCCGTATCTCAGCCCATGCATTCTCACACTCCCACCTTTCTGATTCTCTCCCCTGTCCCACTGCATGAAGGGAGAGAGCGGCTGGGTGGGACGTGGCTGCCCACCGAGAGGAAAGCACAGTGCTGACTCATCATTTTCCTTTGGTGTTCCAAGTCTGGCTTCCCTACATGTAAAACGTGCACTTGCTGGATATGCAACAGGGCTCAAGTCCAGCCCCACAGTCTTACCGTACTGCTCGTTCAAATGAAGAGTGGCCATAGCGGAACATCAGTACTATGCAACCTGTTTACATATATAAGGATTCATATTAATGCCTAATGCAGGTGTTTAAACTATACAGTTGGCAAACAGGGCTGTTTATCACATGCCTGAAACCTAGAGATATGGAATTTGAATGTCAGGAATTTACTTTTAAGATACACAAACGCTTCAGTGTCGTTAAAGAAAAGCTGCTCACACAAAAAGCAATAGTAAGGAAAAAAGAATATTTGAATATCAGAGGCCAAATCTGGCACTTGTATAAATCACCACAACCGAACTGAAATCAACTGAGCTGTGCCATTCTATACAAGCTGTGGAAGTGTCACAGCTTCCCTTACCAATCTCACGGTATTAAAACAGGACAAGTCTTTACATCAAATTACTCTTCCCTACTTCTGTTGTTCAATTCATGCATTTGCTCAGTTTGGGCATTAAATAAAACCAGTCAATTCCTAATCCCTTTCTTTTTTAGTGTTCAGGTAGCAGGACAGTGGGGAATTGTCCGGGATGTACCTAAGCACAGCAGCACACTGACATTTAAACACCTGAAAATAACCCTGACAGAAGATTTGACAAATATTTCTAGTTTTCAAAACCCACTTCAATTCAACCCCACGCTCAAGTCAAAAGACAAGTAGTTTTGGAGTTACATTAAGATCATCACTGTGCTGAAAGCAGCCAAGCCTCTGCTTTGAAACCTGGCTGGTCTTTGGGCAGGTTTGAGGCATGGCTTTCAAATTATTCCATTGTCTTTTGAGAACCACAAAAATAGAAATCCTCCTGAATTCAGGAACACTTTTCCAAATAAACCTGTATTTCTGCATCCTCCTTTCCCACCCAGTAAATGAGACTGGTTGATACTCACCTCTCGCAGGACACTGCAGAAAAAGAACTGCTTTATAGCTCTAAATTGCTTTGAACCAGGGACTCTTAGCTGAACACGAAGCACTGTTTTCAGATTTAACATGAGGAATCACTACTTAAGATAGGCACATTTTCCCACACTGCATTTAATAGCAATTAAGAACTACAATTAGTATAGCTCTCACAGCAGGGAAGTGTTTGTAACACCTACCTCTGGGTCACAAGTCAGTTTTGCATACTTGCACAGTGTTTGATTAGCCATTACTTTGTACACAGGTTCGCCTGGTGTAGCCAGAAAACTGAATGAGATATTTTAAGGAGGAATCGCAGAGCTGTGGGCTTTGAGAAACACAGGAGTCTGCAGTGGGTAACCACGAGCTCTAAACCACTTGTGCTGGTAACAGAAAAACTGCTCTTGCTATGCAGAGATGCATATGAAGGCCCACAGGTGAGACTGAATACTTTTGTTACTTGCAGAACTAAGGCAGGCTTCACCCCAGAGCTGTATGCCATGGCCAGAATGGGCAAGGGGAATAACCTTGAAAACTGGCTCAGTCTCTCCTGCATATCCACCTCTGACAAGGCACATTATGCAGGGGTAGTTCTTCGACAGCCAGGATTTTGGTGGCAGTAGGCACAGAGCATAAGGATAAATCAGCTCTGTCCTGTACAGCAGTAACTGACCCTCTTTGCACGAGGAAGAACAATTTGTTTCCAGAAAGCGACTGTCCCCTTTCCGACACCTAGCCAAAGCCTTGCCTTTCCGGGAACAGACAGTGGCTGCTGTCAGGCAATTTAGAGGACTCAGGGCGCTCTATGTTCTCTCACTCCTTTCCCACATTCTTCTGTACAAAACACACGTGGAGCCCACCCAAGCTAACTAACTGACCATTAACATCAGGTTTATAGAGCATACAGCCAAGAAAGGCCATAGTCACTCTGCTGAGGTTCCTTTTTCACCCCTTGAAGCCAACCTTATGCAGAGCTTGTAGGATCCTCTGCCTTGGCATGGGTTTAGTCCAGTTCTTTCTAATGAAATTAAATTCACTGCCCAGTTGGTTCATCACACACAAATGCCCAGTGAGGAAGAGTACACAGGTGCAGCAAGTGCCAAGTGACCAAATAGCCCTTTTAAGGCTGGTTTGGCTAAGGTGAAATAGCAGAGAATTATCTGGTCTTGTAGGCCAGAAGACTGTTCCTCCAGAGAGGTACACAGACAGAAGGATACACAGCTGTCACAGCACCGTAGGAAATATAAACTGCAGTGAGTACGAAGGTGATGACTAAGTAGAACAACATGGACACTATATAGCCAGTAGCCCTGTGAAAGAAACAAAGCATGTCAGTATGCTGCAGCAATTTAGGAAACAAGCTTTTCATCAGTCCTCTTCTAGCATCATCATTTTTACTCAGAGTTACTTGTTGGTCGTGGTAGCATAATCTAGAGCTGGGACCTCAGAATACTGCGGGTTCTTTCTTCAGATGTCTTTACATCTTCACTTTGTCATTTCTACCACTCCACTTTGATCACCAGCACTACAATCAACCTTAGCAATTTGCCACATTCCAGCCTGTCTTCTACTTCCTCTTTCTCCATTACCGCTTCACAGATCCAGCTCTTTCCAGGCCACAAACCCATTTCAGTTACATCTTGCTGCAGTAATGACCCTTTATTTCCTTGTCCCACCCTGATCAGTTCATATGCTCTTCCCTCAGCTCCTACACACCTGTAACTACCTCTTGCTACTTTGCATTTGAGGACTCTGTTCCCAGCCCCTTTCCTGCCTTAAGTACTATTTTGGGGCAGCGACATTCAGTTTGTCCTTGTAATGCCAGGACATGCTAACACCTTCCTGTGACTATGTGACTTTCCTTGCATGTGCTCTAAATGAATGGTGCCTGCCTTTGGCAGTTGGCAGGCAGAAAGAAGAATGGCCTTCCACTGGTGGTAGCTTAGAGAGCTCCTTTTAACATCAAGGCTGATGTTCTAGAGGCTGACATTCTGCTAACAGCTCTTGTTAGAATGAAACTACTGAGCAGGAACTGGAGCGTGCCGGCTCCTACTCCTCCAGGGACTCCTCTCTGTAAGCGAGTGAGTGGATGCAGCCCCGCTGAGTCAACCAGCCACAGTGACCTCAGAGGTGAGTGCCTCCAGCTGGGTTACCTCATGGGATGGGATTTCAGAGAGCAGGGGTTTGTTCATTGAAGCTTACAGATTGGTTCTCTTCACATTCTGGCCACCTACCTCTTCCTGTTACTCTAAATTGTCTTGCCAGTGATCCTGTAAGCTTACCACAAGCCTTTTTGTCTCTTAGTATTTCCTACAGGATTGACTTGTGGCATTTCTGATGCTATGTGTTTGGAAGGAGGCAGCTTCCAAAATGTAAAAGCAGACAAAGTTAACCAATTCCTGCTGCTAAACGAGTAAATTCTGGGGAGAACGCAAGGGAACCCTCGTGTGCAATCAGGAGGTGAAGAGCAACACATCGATTTCTGTCTGAGTCTAGAGATACAGAAGTCCAGTAAGAGGCACACACGAGAAACAGTCACTACACACTAGCAGTGTGCAGCAGCTCATGGTGCTAGGCCTCTTGGTTTCCACTAACACCATGGACAGAGTAACGACTGTGAACTGTTTGTACCTATGGATTTCAAGACAATTGTAATAGTTTTGAAAGAGTAGTTAAAGGTATTGAAAAATGGAATTTGATTTCCAGTCGTCAGCAGCTTGTTTTGCAGCTTCCAGAATACAGGGCATGGGCTGTTTGTTAGGTTTACAGTAATTTCACACAGAGCTTCGCCTCATGCCCTATGCAGCAGAGTAAAAATGTCACCCTCAAGTGACCTTCCCATGCTACTGAAGAACTCCAGAATGTTAACACTTCCCAGCAGGCAGTTTATGAACTTCCTGAAATCCTTCTACCTGTCAAGGCTGTGAACAAAAGTGTTGCAGACAGTTAAAAGTGTTCCTGGACTGTCACGAACAGGAACTAAAGAGGATAATTCAGTGCTGCCAAACTTAATTGCTATGCTTGAACTGCACAGTAGCAGAAGACAGGAAACAGGTACCTGGCTGAAGGCAGACCTTCAGTGTTTCCTAATCCCATTATAAAAATCCTAAACGCTGACACCTGAGAACCATAATGTCAACAGAGAGCAGAAAACTACAAGCAAGTGCACACAGATAAACTCAAAGCTAACTCCATGTGCTCTAACACAGCCCTACTTCGGAGGCCTACGAGACCTTAGCCTATTTGCAATGAAAACCACAGTATTCCATCACCTCCTGATACACACAGACCTTGTGCCGCTGGGAGCCCCTTTCCGGTGCTACCCCGTGTCCAACACACGGCACTGCAGGAGGGGAAGCTGCGGTACGGCGCCTGCAAGCTGTCGGCGCTGTCATCATGCGACCAAAATTCGGTGCTACACGCGGTGTAGACAGGGGCTGCGCATGCGGCACTGAACCAATCCGAGCGGCGGGGGGGGCCGGGCTACGAGTGATTGACAGGCTTCAGTGGTGGTCGCCCGGGGTGGTGGCCAATCAGAGCGGCGAGGGTGAGTGGCCTAGAGGGATTAACGGGCCACCCCCCGCAAACGAGTTACCATCGCGTTCATTACGATGTTTTGCCCACATGAAGGCAGCAGAATGCGGCTCCCGGCGCCAGGCAGCTGCTCCCCAACCTGCAGTACCGCATTTTGGCCACAGGATGGCAGGAGCAAGCAGCACCCGGCTCCACTCCGCAAACCACCCCCACGGCCACCACCTGCAGTACCCAGATTTGGACACGTGGTGGCAGCACACGCTCACTTTTCGGCTGAGCAACGGCCGCTCCCCGCCCAGTTTACATCCCCCGGGGGCATCAACTGCTCACAGGGGCAGGGCTGACTCTTCTCTGTCCCCGGCGCCTCCGTACCAAAAACCATTCCAGGCCGTTGCCGCTGTCGATGGGAGGAGGCTGGGGCTGTTCTACCCACGCTCCCCAAGCACAGAAAGCGGAGAGGTGTGTTCACGCACACGATGCTGCTCAGCACGTCTGCCCCCCGTGAAGCGCTGGCGGCTCCAGCTGTGCCGGGGACGGGAGCAGAGCTCCGCACCCATCTCCCCTGGGATGGGGAAGAGAACCAGAAGGTGAGAGGGAGAACGCTTCTGGCTTGCGATCAAACAGTTTAACAACCACCAACCACACAGATCCCAAACGGGATGGTTTTCTCTCCAAAACTTGGTGTGGGTATCCCCCCACCGCCCCTGCACACCCAGAATCGCAGGACTGGGAGGGCTTCTGGGCTCCGCAAGCACAGTCTGTCGCAGAAGGTCTCTGTTTGGAGGAATCGGACCCAAATCAAGCTGTTACCCTCTTTTTTCAGGGGACCCACCCCATCCTCACCTGCTCCTCTGTCGAATCATCGCCCCCCCGCCCAGTGTCACTGGGGTGCCCCAAATGACACATCCATCTCCAGATTCCCCCACATCCCCCTTTTTATGTTGCACACCACCCCCATAAAACACCTCCAAAAAATGAGGAAAGCTGCCCCAAGCAGCAGCTCATCACTTTAGTAACTGCCATTTACACAGGTACACGCGCCCTGAAGAAAAGGCCAGAAAGATGAGGGGGAAAGCACCCACAGCCCCTGTCCCACAGGCTGCAGAGGATGGTGCCAAGTCTCTTGATCAGGCTCTGCTCTGCAGGATTCCCTCTTTGTTGCCATGATGAGACAGGCACCCCAGAGCACCATGGCCCCAGCCCCAGTCAGATCTGTTGAGCATCACGAGATGTCTGCAACAAGGCACCTGAAAAACAGAAATCCCAAATTACATTTCAGCATGTTAGAAAAAGAGCACAGAAGAAAGCAGACAAATGTAATCAGAGAAAGAGAGATGATAGAACAATCAGTGAGGTAAGAGATCCCTGACATGGTTTTACTTGGGAGGGAGATCAGTCCCCAGTGCTGCATCCATCAGGCTACCGAACAGGACTGGCAGATCTGCCTGTGCTTTTGGCTGTCCCAGAGTATGCAGAGGGGAACATGTTTTGATGCTGTCTCAATTGTTACAACTGAGAACCCAAAGACCAGGAATGCCATCAACTTTTGGGAGATGTGCTGTGCTTGGGTCTTTGGAAAGAAATGGACTTGATTTCTTTGCTTGTAAAAGGTGAAAAGTCCTGCTGCTGCTGACTTTTACTATCTAGTACGGCAGAAGGGATCGGAAGATCCACTCTGATGGAGAGCTCCATAAATCTAATTTCTCTGAGAAAGAAAGATTTCTGTCCCAGAAAATCTTTCCAACTGAAGCAAAACTTTACACACCCCAAGGTAAGGAAAAAGGACATCATCATAGCAATAAGCCACCAGAAGCACAACCAGAGTCACCATCCCTGCTCACGAGACTGCCAGCGTTTGTTGAGAGAGACTGGAAACCAACACAGAAGCGATGCCGGTTTACGCCTTGGGTCCACGGCTCTTCTTCGATACTGATGCGCTAGAAGAGGAAAGGAAGCGCTCGTTACAGCTTTGCTCCTGCGAGCTTTGGTCGGAACAGCAGAACCCCCGGGAGCTCCCCGAGGCTGCCCTGACCCGCTCCGCCTCCAGCTGACCGGGACCCGCCGCACGGGGCGGGTCGAAGCTTCCCGCCCCCCCACCCCGGGAGCCCGCGGGCAGGAGGCGCCCCCGGGCCCGCCGCAGGGACTCGCCTCGCTCATCGACGGCCGCAGCCGGGGCGTGCGCTGCACCGCGAGGGCGCGCCGGAGGGACCGGAGCAGCGCGCGAACACCCGGCTGCAGCCGCGGGGCAGCAGCGCCCCGGGCCCGGCCCCCGCGCTCGGCCCCGCCCCGGGGGTCTGAGTTTCCAAAGGGAAAATGAGCGGCGGCGGGCACCGGCTCCGTGCGGGGAGCGGGGCGGGGGCAGCTGCGCTCCTGTGCCCGCACCCCTGGGAAGACCTCTCACGTGCAAGGCCCCAGCTCGAAGGCGCGCAAGAGGAGGGCAGGCGGAGCTCTGTTCCCAGCAGTGCCCTCCAGAAGCGCCACTGCCGATGGTTCAACGGGGGGAGAAGAAAGGGAAATCTGCGCTGCAGTGGGCACTGGACAGGTAATAAATACTTGCTCTTTTTTCCTGCCCTTTGGGTGTATTTAAAGCATCCAAACCCTGAAGAACAGCAGCATCAGGCACCGGTAAACATATGGCAAACTCGAGTGTGAACGTGGGAAAACCAAAACCAAACAAAATGCTAATAACGACTTGGGAGTGGAATATTTGAATTTACCTTCAAAAAATCAAGAGCACAGATCAAGCAGAGGGTTTCATTCTTGCTTGTCCTTTTATTGCCGTGCTTAAATACACATTCAAGTTCCCAGGGCAAGGGAAAGCTGTACCCCTCTGGAGAGATATCCGGGAACCCCTTTGGAGCCACGGGCTGCATCCATCCTGCACTGCAGGAAGCACCCCGGGAGCACAAACTGGGAGCCCTTTGCACACCAATCCTCACTAGCAGGGGTTGTGCCCAGCTGGATACTAAAGGATGGCTTCCCTGCCAAAATTCCATGAAGCTGGTAAAAGGAACAAACCCATAGTGCTTACCTCCCCAATCCATGCCTGGCACAGTGATGAGAACAGAGACTGATGCCATGACAGCATGGAATAATGCATAAAAACTGCAGATGGGATGGGACAGACTCTAGCAAAACTGCTGCTTTGCCCCACCACAGCTCTGAAGCTCGGCCACCCTGCTCGTCTGTACTCCAGTGAGTTCTGAAGGGAGATCTGGTTTGCCTTGTCACCCCGGCAAAGCACTTTTCCTCATGTAATGACACTGCTTCTTGGATTGCCACGTCTCCATTCTGTTTGGGAACAATGGGCTGGTTGCTGGAGCACATCACAACAGCTGTCCCACCGGATGGCATGCTTTATTTTCCAGTCATTTTTAGAAGCACAATTTGAGTAATTCTCAGAAGCTCGTACATTCAGAATGTGTCAGGCATCCATGTACAGCAGCAGTGAACTATCCACTCTTAGCGCCCTGGCACTGTGAGGTCGTTTTCCCTCCCTGGTGAAATCACATCCACTATAGTATGTAAAGAGGTGCAGAGGCTATTTAAGAGGCTGTCTCCCTGCGTGTGCACACGTGTGTGTACACCTGCCTGCACGTGCTAGTGCACGCCTGTGGCGTGCCCAGGCCTGTCTGGAGCACGCGTGCCCAGGCCCGCCCCATGCACGCCTGTGCAGCGAGGCGGGGTCTGGTGCAGCGCCACTGCCCCGGCTGGTGCCCTGCCTGCGGCCGCCGGGAGCGGCTCCACCCGGGCCCCCCCCCTCCCGGCCGGGGACTGCAGGGCGCATCTGCCGGCGCTGCAGGTAACCCCGAGCCCGCCGCATGCCCGTGCTGGGCTTCCTTTGCGCTACAGGCCCCGACCGGCTGCTTCCGGCCCGGCATGGCCACAGGCACGTCCCCTGCAGTGAGGCCATGCCCAACCCAGTGCGGAGCCACAGCACGGCCTCTGTGGGCAGGGTCCCCTCGGGTGGAGAGAACCTCGGGGGGGAGAGCCGGTGTTTGTAGACAAGGTGTCTGGGGACGTGCTTTAGTGGCGGACTTGGCAGCGTCAGGTTAAGGGTTGGACTTGCTGATCTTCTCCAACTGAAATGCTTCTGTGATTGTGCTTCTGGAGGAGGAATGGCACAGGCAGAGACTCCCCCATTCCATCTACCCTGCCATTTATAGTGAAACCCAACTGTGCTCCCTTCTCCAGTGGGCATCCCCCCGGGCAGAGCAGAGAGGATCCACAGCAACGTGATAGCTGCTCTGTCTGCACTGCAGCGGAGCAGCCCCTGCCTGCAGTGGGGCAGGTTGCCTGATTATAGACATAGCCACAACTGCCACAGCTGCCCTGGCACTTCCTCATATTCCGGGTGGGACATGCAGCTCCAGTGTGCAGATTTTGCCATGTCCAGTTGTGGGCCAGAGAACAAGTGCCGCAGGCTGCTGTGTGCTGTGCTCCCTTGTGCCGGGCACCCAGCCACAGGGCCCCTCTGATAGTGTGGCTTTCTGAAGCTTTTTAAAAAGCAGTACAGGAGCTGTGAAACTGTGGGAATGCTGCAGCGAGACTGAACGTTTAGAGGCCCAGAGGTCATATCCAGGATACAAAGGCTTTGGGTGGTAGCACGCGATCTGAACACACAGAACTGTGTTTTTAAGCTGCTGTTACTCGTTAGTGTTCTAGAGATTCTATTCTGGATTAACAAGAATCGCTGTTAACACACATTAACACATAAATCGTGCTTTCACTTCTCTGCTGAAGCGGATGTGCTTGTTGCCACTAATCACTATGTACACTGAATTAATGGCGAGGAAAGACATCCAGAACATGTGAGGTATACATTCAGTGCTGTTCTCAGGGTGAAGAGTTCACATAAGATACCCTACTTCTCGGAAAAGTGCCCTGACTATCAGGTCAAAGGATATTTCAAGGTGCAATGGAAGGGAAAGAACAGTCCTTCTTGCTCCATTCTGTTTCGTTGCATTGAAAAGGATTCAAGGTGCCCTGTGTCAGGGAGTGGGAGAAAAGAAAGAAAAGTGGGCCTGTCTGTAAGGCATTGTTACAGGGAATAACTGGTCTGCTCTGATCCATGCCTGTGTCTCACGATTTCCTCAGTGAGGATTGCCTGTCTACAGTTATGCTTTCAGGCTTATGAATTATGCAGGTTTTTTCCTTTTAATGTGTATGTTGACTTCATATCATTCTAGTTTCTTAATGAAGATGCCAGGCGAGATAGAGCATATGCCCTACGAGGCTTCATTAATCATACATATAATCTCATAAAAAAGATATTACAATACCTAAAAAGTTGTAATTCTGAGAGCTCCAGCACATCACTCGGCAGGCCCCCATGACAACACGCTTTCCTCTGAGCATTCTTGATGGGGTTTATGAGTTGGCTGCGTGTTCTGTAGGTGCACTTGGGCACATGCATTATGCATCAGCTTGTCCTTGGTTTGCTCTATCTGTCAACATGCTGGTTGATGAGCATTCGTGGGCATTTGCTGCATCATTTTTAGTGATTCACAATTAGAAAATGCCTTTTTCTAAAGTCCTATAATGCTAAAATTCCTCCAATTTAAGGAAAAAAAACTGTAAAGGGTATGACGAGTGATTTTAACAGCATGATAAAGCGACTTTTCTTACTCAGATTTAGTGATTTGTCAATAAAAGTACAAACTTAAGGCCACTTATTTGTTATTGATGTATAGAAGAATATACCGTGCCTTCTGTCATATAGAATCTTGAATAATTTTGTTTTCATTAGCTCGATTTTATGCAATTTTTTGTTTGCTTTCATTCCCATGTTCTCCCTGACCTGTTTCAATAAATGCCGCCCTGTCTAGGCTAGGTAGACAAAAATATGTACACCAGAGGCCACTGCACAACAGCTTCACAGCTCGGGCTTCTCCTTGGCTTGCTGCTTTTTTTCTCTAGTAAACTCACCTGTTTATACAGCTTGATCTGTTTTCCATGTGAGAATATTCACATTTCCCAAGCTGAACCAGACAGTGGCATGTTCGAAACTCAAAATGACAAATACATGAAAACGGTGACACAGGGTAAGACCTAAGGTCCATCTCCTCCATGAACTTGTGGCCCACAGCAAATGTTTTGGGAGGAGTGTAGAAGAGGGTGAGCTCTCACTGCCTTCAATGATCGGGGACTCCCTGACTCGAAGGTAACGCGAGCTCTTACCTTCTGCTACCTCTGCTGCTCCTGCAGTTAGCTGCATTTTGGCTGAATGCAGATCAGAATAGTTACTGGACACTCATTCTGCATCGTTCAAGAACATCGTATCCTTAGAAGCTAATAGCAGGTTTATACTATTTTGAGATTGTTTTCTGTTCTTGATGTGTTTAAGGAGTAGCTTTTACTCTTTCATAATTTACAGGGGTTTATCATAAAGTTTTTATTGTTCTTAAACCTGTTGACTGTCACTGTTCATGCCTTTTGTTCACCGTTTCGGTGCATTCCCTTGCCAATAGCTTGCATTTGTTTTTATCACGTCTCAAGGTTTTCCTGGCTCTACTCCCTGCTTCGGTAGGGTTTAGCTACCCAGTAAGGAATTCTTATACTCATTACTCACTTTCTGTGAGTAATGCTATTTGCCTTACTTCTGAGAGTGAGGTTGGGTCCAAATTTTGCTGGTTCTTCTATTAGAAAGAAGATGGAGACTATTCTTAATATTCTTTAACCCGTAACTTTGATGTTGCTTCTCATTTACACGTTTCTAGACTTGGATATTCTTTAATGGTTTTGTATAATGGGAACAAATTAAGCACATAGGATAATATGCAACTGCAGAATGTCGTCAGCACTCACAAGTCACTCAATGTGGCAAAGCTTTCCTTCCGTCCCTGTCTTTCTAGTTCTGCAAAATGTCTTCTTGCATTGAGCAAAATGTACACCAGTGCTGGCAACTAGCTCTGACAGGTGATACATTCTGTTTTATTGAGCAATAAGCTGATGTCTTATCAGCTGCTAGGACTAACAGTTTTCACTCATGCACACTGAATTATGGTGTAATCCCTTAGGCCAGGCTCTCTGTCAGTTACCTGCGGTTTAAATGAAGATGTGAGTTTATCATAGGAACCAGTTAGACTGTTACACAGTTTTCCAGTTACCCAGCCTCATCAGAGCAAAGAGTAACTGGTGTAGGCTGCAAGAGAGGTGGGAAGTTTACCCTGTACAGCAGGGTTGGGGCAGAGATCTGCATATAACTCCTAGCAGTGTTGCTAAGCAAAGATTCATTAAGATACCACAATTACAAAGGAATGAAATTCAGTCGCTAGAGAGCACAGCTGTTGAGGGATCCATTTTACTAAAGGCCGTTTAAAATAAGCATAGTGCTGTACAGCATCAAGAATGAGAGAATTCATTTAAGTATGGGAAAACCGTGTCTTTTTCGGAATCAAGGCTCATTTTCCTCTCTGAAACCAATGCACATCCAAGACCCAAATTTTCTAGGTTTCTGCCTGCTGGATGGGTTTTGTTTCCTTGCTCAAGAAAGCCCTGGGGGCTTGCAGAGCTGGGTGGTAAGCAGTCTCCTCACAAAACCCACGGACAGACAACTATTTCCCCAGGGTCAGTGAATTTAGTGAACTCTCCTGTAAACCGTAAGGGTCCAGAAGAGACACTGGTTAAAGTGGTAGCTGGCAGGTTTTCATTTTCCAATGAAATGATATTGGGTTACTAGTCAAAGCAAGATACTTTCACGTATCTGCGTGATCGATCGATTTATCTATCTGTCTGTCTGTCTGTCTACCCATCTGTCTATCCATCCATCCATCCATCTGTGCAATACATTTTCACCAGTTATAACATGCTATAACAAATGTTGTAACATTTCACCAGTGAAATGTTAGCCTCAAGTTTTGAAAGCAATCTCTGATGAGCCTGTTTTGCTGAAAAACATTCAAATCTTTTTTCTGGTGTCACATAGAAATGCATTTCTTGCTCTTTTCAAGACTCTCAGAAATTTGAAGTGCTGGAGGCAGTAGGAAAACCAGTGGCTTGTCTAGCATAAAGGAGTGCTTTGTCTCAGCTGAACATACCACACGAGTTCCAGGAATGCATACTGAGCTGGGTTCTGAGCACAGCCCAACTATGTAAACCCAGGGGCACTTCAGACTGTTACCAAGCCTTCTGGGGATTTACACAGCTGTTGGAAGAAAGACTTCATTCTAGTTCATGTTGAGAAGGTATGTGCAGTTATACAAGCACTTTCTGAGCGCAGGTAATGTATGGTTACACACTACTGTTATTATCAAGACCAAGACACAATTTTAAAGCGTTTTCTATATCCTTAGAAACAGCCCTGAATGCTTTGTGCAGGTATTGTTGCATTTAGTGGAGAAGATTTTAGGCAGGGGCTTGTTCATGAAGAAGGAAAAAAGAAAAACCCAAACCAATAAGATGCTGGCTCTTGTGCTTAAGATGTGTGCATTGAAGGGAAAGAGGGCAGGGAACAAACATCATATTCAAGGGCTGAGGATGAGTGCGTGTGAATACTTTGCCTCTAAACCTTTGTGCCTAGCTACAAGGTGTTGGCTCTGGGCTCAGGCTGAGTGGTTTCCTCTGTTGCGTACAGGTGAGTGCAGGAGGTACGCAAGGCTCAGCAGCACATTCCTGTTTGCCCCTGGCTTCTCCTCTGCTCACCCTTTCCCAGAAGCAGTCAGACAGTGGGGAATTCTCCCAGAGCACCAGCTGAGCCTTGTTCACACAGAGGTACGTGGTGCTGCTGCTGGGTGAAAGGCTGGTTACTGGAAAGGAAAACACATGCACTCTGCTTGTGTGCTGAAGGGGCCCGTGGTCTCGCAGGGCACTGCAGCAGGAACCACCTCTCTTCCCACACACACAGGGCTGGGAACTGCACAGCCCTAATCCCCTAATCTTCCCTTTCCTTCCCTGAGCAAGCTGTCGCCTGAACACTGACAGCGCCACGAGCGGTTCCAGTGAATCTCTGCATTGCCTGGCGCAGCTCTGTGACACGTGGAGCACAAGCCACCTCTGTGCATGGCATTCCCAGTTTCTCCAGCCAGCTCTGGGAATCAAAGCTGGTGTTTGGCTGAAAATACTTTCTGTTTGTTTCTGACATGCAGATTTTTTCCAGGCTTGCAGCACTCCCTTGCTCTTGAACAGTGAGAGGTACTGCTGGCAGCCATAGTGCTGCATTCATTGAGGCTTTTGTCGGAGCAGAGCCAGCCCCAGGTGTTAGAAGCTCTGAAGGACAAAGGTCAGTTCTCCACCATCCTCGAAGTAAAACCTGTGTGTGTGCAGTATTTTCTTGCTGCATCATGCTGGCCTTTTCTAGCTATGGCAGCTACTTGTCTCATGCTGGTCTGGGGGCTGTGTTCTCCTCGGAGTGTTTGGGTATAATCTCCTGGCCACTGCAGAAGTAGGAGTTCAAAGTCTTGCTGTCCACTCGCTGCTGGAGGTCACTCCTCTGCTGGAGACTGATGCCAGGCACCTGAGCCACACTGGCTGTGCATGTGAAGTATCACAGTTCATCCCTGGGCTATGGCTAAGCTGTTAACACTTTCAGCTGCTCCAGCTGCATCTGTAAGAGAATATCTGCCGTGCATTTTGTTTTCTGAATGGATACATTTCCCCTTGTCTTTGTGTGAGTTTATCTTAGAGCATGGGCAATGATTGCTTTTGGAGAAAGCTGTAAGAGCCTTAATTCTTTACTGTCTCTGTCTCAGGTTGCTTTTAAGTGAATGGGAAAATGCGAGCCCCTTCACTGCTATTATTTGTTATTTTTGCCTGTTCAGATGCAGATGGATAACCGGGCATCTAATGCACGTCTTCAGAAGCCATGAGTTCCAGAAAATTGCTCTCAGAAACACGGAGAACATTTCCTGCTACTAAAGTACACTGCCAGCAGCCACTGCGGATTCTCATTGTGGATGTCACATCACCTTCCTGGGCCAACACTTGTTCTGTACTCTCTGAAGCTCTGGAAAACACACTGTGTTTGGCACACAGCTTGACCGGCCCCTGCCGTGTGCCCCTGCTGAGCCTCTACGTTGTGCAGAACCAGCAGGAGTGTCTGCTCCCCTTTACGGTAGGTGTGAAATTATGTTTGTTGGGATTTAACAAACATGAATGCAACAGATTGTCGCAGTTCAGTAAAGAAAGTTATGATTTACTCCGAGTGTATATCTAAAAATCAGTCATTCTCAGAGAGCAGTTTCATAGACTTCATGGAAGAGGTGAATTTTTATGAAGAATGATGTTTAAAAGAGGTGTTATATCTTTGATCTGTGAAGTTGATCGTGTGCAGAAGTTAGGTTTTGTGCTGTCCCCTCTCTAAAGCATCTGTTGTACCTCTCCCTTTCCTGTGCTGTTTTCTGCACTATCTATACTGCTTCTCTACAAAAATTATCAAACACAGCTCTAAAGCTGTAATAATTCAGGTGGTGAAATGGTCAATAGACCTGTTGATTATACAAAAATTACCACTCTGGGAGAGGTTCCAGTCATTTAAGGGGAAAGGATCAGAATTCAAAATGGGTTTGCCAAAATTGAGAAGTATCCTGAAATCATAGACTTGCAGAATAATAGATCATTGAGGTTGGAAAAGACCCTTAAGTTCATCAAGTCCAACTGTAAACCTAATGCTGCCAAGTCCACCACTAAACCATGTCCCCAAGTGCCACGTCTGCATGACTTTTAAATACACAGATCTAAGGCAGTAAGAACAAGCATTTCACTCATCTGGGATATGCAGCACTATGAATATAGATGGAGAGTGACTAGCAGCTCTACAATAAAAGTTTGGGTTTACAAAGCATCATGAAGTTCCCTAGAGTCTATGAATTCACACTACTATAAACAGCCATGGTGAGCACTCTCATGTACAGCACACTGGTGTAAACACACAGGATTAACCCTTCCACTTGTGAGAACATTCTGAAAAACTCTGTCAAGTTTTCACATCTCAGGAAAGGTAGAGGCCAGCTAGGAATCAAAACCAGAGGTCAATAGTAATTTAGCAAATGTGAGCTGCGAGAGACTGTGGTTAATGGTGATGCTTGGTTTGTAGAATAGGTTATAGATAATGTGATAAGGAAAACTTCAGGGGATACCAAAGAAACATTTGCTGGAGATACTATGAAATCACTGATTGGGGGCTTTAAGAATAGACACTTGTCTTGCTTCCTTGCTTTCTATTTAGGCAACAGTTCCTCAGGATGATAATCACAGTTTTTACAGACAGAAGAACCCTTAAATCATTGTTTGGCTTCCTGCATGTTGCACATTTCACTGAAGTACACATATAACACTGAAGCACTTCCTCCAGAAAGACATCTAGTGAAGATGTTACAAGATGGAGAACCAAGCAGTTATCAAGAGAGAATTTCTTCCAGTGGTTTGTCACTGTCATTGTGAAACTTGCACCTGGTTCCTAATTTGCATTTATGGACTTCAGCTTCCAGGGATTTTTTAAAGTATTTTCCCTTTTGCTTAGGCTGAAGATCCTGCTTGTATTTTATCCTCCCGTCCTTCCTCTAAATAGAAGCAGGTTCCTAGAAGGTCTTCTAGCTGGTAAATAAAAAAAGGACAAAGTCTAAGTCTAGCTGCAAGGCATTTCCACAGGCCCTTAATAATTTCCAACGCTCCTCTGGTTTTTTTGGATGCTACATTCTGATACTGCACTCAGCAACGCTATACAGAGACCTATAAAATACCCCCTCCTCCTCTTTGCATGACTGGTAATGACATCTTTTTTGCCATAATACTGTGTTTCTCTGGGTCTTGTCCAAGAAGCAAAGTTCACACTCAAAGACTTGAGCCTGTAACACACACTGGACTGATGGCACAAGCTCTAGTGTGGGGCCCTTCTCCCTTCTCCTCAGCTCTGCTTGGCTGCTCTGCCTGGTGAGCCAGCTCTGTTTCAGGCACCTGCTGAAGGCTTTCTCAGAACTGTTCTTTCTCCATTAGGAACAGTAAAGTATAGCAAGATGAGTATCTTCTTCAGTGGACCCAATTTCACTAATAATGATATCTGGTCCTCTGCAGCTTCTGGAATCAGCAGCAGTTTTACATCTCTCTGATAAAGATCTGTCCTGAGGGCTCTGTTGCTTTTCCTGCAGTCCTGAATTGCCCCTTTGTCTCATCAGGGCATGCTGTTTACCACACTGATGTTCTCATCTAGCTGGAGGAAAACTTGATACTTCTCAGTGAGGAACCAAGATAGATCTATATTAAAGGTTTCTTATTAGACCGATCATACTAAGTCAGGACAGCCCCAAAGCTGAGAATAGAGACTGGGAGAATACAAGGGGAAGTGTGTGTCAGATAAAAGGTAACCCTTTTCTTAGTTTTTCCTGGGCGCTTGTTTGTGGTCTCTGTTCCTACTGGTCTCCCCTACTGGCCTGACTGACAAGTCCACAGAGCTTCCCTGGAAAGAGCAGGAGGATGCCAAAGAAAAGGAAAGCAGGAAGAAAGTGAATAACTGTGGAAGGTGACTGATGGTGACAAGAGGGGAAGCGACCACTAAAGCACCACAAAATTTAAATGTGGGACTCAGTAAGGACTCTGAGCACCTCCAGCTGGTGGGTCCTGTTCCTAGTGTTTTTCCCTTGGGATGGGCAGCCCCCACCCACAACTCCCAGACCCTCTCTGACAAAAAAGGCTAAAAAAGAAACAAGGGAGAAAGACATTGGCTACAGGGACTAGCAAATTGAGGAGGTGAAGTGGGTGAGCTTCAACATGCGAAGGAGCCAGACGGGGCAGTGATCACAGTGCCTGTCCCAGCGCATGGCCAGCTTCAATCTGTCTTTGGTAGCTCTTCTCTGGAAGACGTGAAGTGATGTGAAATAAAAGGTTTGGTAGACATGCGGTGTGAAATGATGAATTCTTGGAGTTCTGTACTGAAGGAGCAGGGTCACATGTGACGAGACATGTCATGGCTATGCACCAGGCTGGGTGTCAGCACCCAGAAGAGGGGTGCAGTCATAAATATTTAACACAGTTTGTGCTTAGAAGTTTAACTGATGTTCCAGGTACATTCCAGAGCTGAAACTGCAGCTTGCATAGGCTCACCTAAGTTAACATGTAAAGTAGCTGTGCATATGCAAGACAAAATACAGCTCTGCTGTGCCAGCTCCAAATGGCAAGTACTTAACTGGACTTGAGGCTGCCTGCAACCCACACTGAGCCCTGTTCTGTCGCAGTTAGGAGCAACACTTGACCTGAGAGTTCTGTGTGAGCTACATCCGTGTGAGCTGCAGCAGCCTCCTAGATTGCAGAAGCATCTGTACTGCAGGGAATTTGGATGTAGCACTTTGAAGAGGCGAGTGGCTGCATCCACTTGGTGCATATGTCAAGGATTACTGAACCTCACAGCACAACTGACATGCTGGTATGTCACTGCTTGCACTGCAGAGAACAAAGCACGGTGAACACAAGTTCCAGAGGTCTACAGCTCAATGGGTAGAGAAGTACAGATACGGCAGGGGTGACTATGGCCTGGGGATACCACACTGCCTCAGTGCTCCCTCGTATTTGTCTTAAGCTCTGCCTCTCTGCTGTGCAAGGTCAGAGGAGAGGGCTGTGCTGAACCACTGTATTTTGGCTAGCAGCAGGCAAAAGGTAGGCAGCTGAAAATTGCAGGAGTGATCGTATATGTTTCACTAGTATAAAAACAGGCTGGTTTTAATTCCTGTCCATGTTCCCTGCTTTGTGACTTGGCTCCTGCCCCCAGTCTTAACTCAGTGCTGTGAATTCAAAAGCCTCCTTCTACATTGTGGAAAATGACTTCATAGTGCTAGTTTGACACTTCCAGTCTTTCAGTTTCATTGAATACTGTTTTTGCAGCAAGTGAAAGAAAACTTTGCACGAGTCCAAGCCTGCATTTCGGAGCTCCGTTCACTACCAAGAGAAGGCTGTTTCCTGCAGGGGGGAAATGGAGTGGTACAAGCTGTGCAGGATGGATTGCAGCAGTTCAAGCAGTACAGCAGACACACAACAGCAGGAAGCTCAGCAAACAGTTCTGTGGAGGTAAGAAGAGATGGGGAAGGTAGCAGGAGCCGTCCGCCAGACTTGCCGCTAGCCAGCACATTCTGATGGCGGTCTGTGTGGTATCAAAGTCCACAGGAGGGGGTAATGAAGAAAATAAGTCCTACCAAAAGCATCCCACAGGACAATCTCAGAACGCCCATGGAAACCAGGCAGGTTCAAGTTGGAGTCATTTATGGAGACTGACTTACTTTGCAGTTAGAAAAATGCGTCTGATTTCAGGCATTTAGGATTGGATGGTTTTCCCAGTTGTGTTTTGATTACTTTCACAGAACGGTGTCAAAGGCAAAGCCATTCACAGTACTTATGGACATGATTTTCCTTTCAGCCT
The DNA here is from genome assembly GCA_039720435.1 of Amazona ochrocephala. Taxonomy (NCBI): domain Eukaryota; kingdom Metazoa; phylum Chordata; class Aves; order Psittaciformes; family Psittacidae; genus Amazona; species Amazona ochrocephala. Next base: position 43,966 of record CM077879.1, read on the forward strand.
ACAGTGATATTCTGGTTACAGTATCAGGACCTTCCACTGATACAACAGGACCTTTGTACAAAGGCCCGCACTAGGGGCTGTGTTCTCAGCTGGGTATGTGTACTTGCCCAAGTGGGAGGGAAGTTGCTAAAAGCATGAGAGCATTTGCGCAGATGCAGAAAGCAGAGCAAGGTTCACAGGAAGAAGTGGTTCTTTTAAAGTGGTATCAACTGATGTGAAAGAGCGCAGTTGTCAAGGGGGAAGGGACTCAGAAGTGGTGTTTTCTGCTGGACATAAGGAAACATCAGCTCTAAACTACCTTCCATTTCAGACTTCACAGGCTCAGAGTCCACCTGATTTTGGAGTTTTGTCAGTCCTATAAGGGAATCCAGACCCCAAGGAGTGAAATTTTCCCAGTCCTTCTACTTTATTTAGATCCTTAAACCCTTCCAGAGTTGTGCTTTGATTAGGCAGACTCTCCCAGCTGTAACTCAGACTCACTTATAGTATCTGTCCAGGAAGCCTCTGTGTTTTCTTAAGGCCTTGAGGTATTTTTTCCCAACTGTTTCAAATGCAATTTGTGCTTTAACTTCAAAGCTGGGGCTTGGAACAAGCAGTACACTTTTGAAATCCAACCTCTTCCAACACACAACAAAATCCAGGACCTCTTCTAGTATAGTTGAAGGAATGAAATGGCTACATTCAAAATTAAGTTATCCATGGATATAGGGAGTTTATATCCACTAAGCAATCCTGTTCCTCTAGATTATGCAGCTATATTATACTTTCCATTGCGTGTGGGTGGCAGACACTTGCTGCAGTGAGAGGCTGTGATATTAATATTCTTATTAGAAAGTGCTGATCACCATTTGTATAACCTAACTTGATTTCTCATAGGAACAGCATACACAGGTGCAACACTAATTTCCCCTCTTCTGACTATTTACGAACTTGTATTTGCTCTCCTGTACTTGGCTCAGCATGGAAAATTGGATGTCCTCCACTCTTCTGGAGTTAGTTTGACCATGTGCCACTTTGTTGATCATTTTGATAGATAACCAAATGTTTTTCTTCCTGGTACCAGACAAGAGCGAGTTCACATGGTTTGGTATTGCAAAGGTCCTGGATATGCTCAGTTCCATCTAAAGACGATCCCAGAGGAGAGGTCCTCATTTATAAAATGCTCAGTGCAGCCTGCAGAGATGCTGAGCTGGAACAGCAGTCTGACCCAAATCTGTGTGGTGAATTCCCCTGTACCCACACCACAGAATGATATAGCAGAGTTTTGTATTAAATAAAACCCAAACCAACCAAACAAAACCCCCAAACCCAACAGCAAAACCACAACGCTCAATCAGCAAACAAAAACCCACTCTCAAACGTGCACAGATTCTAACTTGAAAGATTTCTTAGGCAGGACAAGAACTCCGTAACCGGGACGTGTGGCTGCTCTTCAGCAGCTTCATGCAGCAAACTGTACTTAAATTGCTGCACACAAATCTCTGCCAGCAAACATCTCATACAGTAATAGAGAGCTCTTGTTGAGGTCAGCTGCAGGCAGAGGAGCCCCAATAAAAGCCTCTCACTGACAGCTGAACACATGATCCCTTTCCCTTCACCACATTCAAACTAGCATCCACACTGGAAATCTTGCATTGTCCTGATTTCTATACAACAGCAAATACCACAAACACCAGTCACACTTGCCAGCTCCAGTTCTCCCTCCGAGTTGCTCCATGCTAACTCTATTCCATTCCCCATTTCCACTGCCTTACTTCGCTTTGAGCTGATAGTGACAGACATCAAATGTTTCTTCCGAGAAGCCATGCCTTATAAAGCAAAGGGAAAGAAAAATTAAGAATAGCTTTTTTGTGGCTTCATTAGTGGGCACTATTTATCGTGATCCTGTCTCATTTGAAAAATATCCAAAATAAAGCTAGAAAGAATTCAAATAATGTAGAGATCTGAAGTATTACAGTACCCTTGATTCTAGCACAGGTACTGGAGAAGGTGCTTCCAAAAGGCAACCCATCATACTTGCTTATCTTGAGGAAACTTCACCTCGGAGTTTTTAGTTCTGTAGAGAATCTCCAGGACAAAGGACTTCTCTCAGTGCTAACGATCCTTCATGTTCTGTGTGCTGCAGAAATCCAACCCGTGGATGAAATTCAGTCTTCTGCAAATCCCAACAAACGGTGTTTCAACAGTCCTAAATGGCATTTAAGGGGTGGCCTTGGTGTTTCACATAAGGGTGAATAAGCACCATCAGATCACCAAGGAGCCAGGAAATGAGCAGAAGAGCACCTACAGTTCTCAGATCTTTGTTGAAAAATAAAAGCTGGTGATCTCAGAAAGGATAAAGCTATTTCACCCTTGCAAAAGGCCAAGCACTCTTTTTTGCTTTTTGCTGTTACACTTCTAAAGCAACACAAGTTAATCCAAAAGCTTTCCACATGCTTCCATCCACATGGGAAAGACCACTCCAGAGCTGTGCCAGGAAGACAGAGGCACTGCACTGCCTGTGGCACCAGCTCACTTGGCACCGCAGTGGTGGCGAGGCCAAGGGCAGCAGCCGTGGGGCATGTTGCAGGAAGCCCAGTGGGAAGAGGCAGGACAGGACTCTGAATAGCAGTCGGGTGAAGAAATGGAGCATGCTGGAAGCTGTTGATGAAGTATGCTCACGTGTGACCCAGCAGAAACACAAGCACGTAAGGAGGTGCTAGTTACATTAGAAGCACAGTTTCTGTAGTGCGAGACAACGATAGCCAAGATTTACAATACAAAGGCACCTCTGGCAATTTGCTTGTGCCAATGAGATGTAGTCCTTAGGCAAATGTGCCTTTTCCTAACAGTTAAACCACAGAGAGGCAAGAATATTCCTTCCTGACTAGTGAACATCGGAAGCAGACTTTGTTACAACCGGCTGTTATTTAAAACCCAAATATTTGTTAGAAGTATTGAAAATACTTACTCTTTGATATCATGACTTCACAGGGAGAAAGCTACCAGCATCAGCAAAGTCCCGGCAGCAGCTACAGGGCAGGAAGTGTGGCCAATCTGTAATAGGATGAAAAGCATCTTTCAAGCCACCAGTAGCACATTTCTTGTTAGATTAGCAAGTACAGTGGCCTTAAGGGATCCTATCTAGAAACTGTGATAATGGGAAGTCACAGCACCTACCTCAGGTTCTGTATGTGTTAAAATATTTCTCCTGGTCTCTGTCTGCCATGTGCTAGGGTGACTCAGGCTGTGAAGAGGGTAAATTGGAGGTGATATAGTACAGATGTAATGCAGCCATGGTTTTGATGAATCAGGGGGCATCAGTGTAGCAGATGCTCTGTCTATAGCTCTGCAAGAGATAATTATATCTTTTAAACAGTTGAGCTACCCCCAGCTCCAGAACAGCCCCTGTTCCCCATATTCGTTAGTTTCTAATTAGTTCCTAGGTCAATGTTTCCAATCCCTGCCACAGGCAGGGACCCCCTCCACTGGAGCAGGTTGCTCCAAGCCCCGTCCAACCTGGCCTTGAGCAGTGCCAGGGATGGGGCAGTCACAGCTTCTCTGGGCACCCTGTGCCAGCGCCTCAGCACCCTCACAGTATATACACACTCATCTTCATATGTATAATGTGGATCCCTCCAGCAGCTGAGCTCAGACACTCAGTTTGCCCAGTAGCTGCTCCTGCATCCAAGTGTCCCCAGTTGCTGGCATCTGGGCATTCAGGACCCAAGGCTGCAGCCCTATTCCCTGCCCTGAGAGGGCAATACTCCCTGCCCCATCCCAAGAAAAATCCTTCACTCTTGAACTGTCACTTCTGTTTGTTGGCATTAATATCTTTGTAATAGAATTGATTTGTGAAGGTCTACTGTTAAGTTTGCCCAGATGCTCCCTATAGGAGTAGCCTTGCCTAAAATACACCTTATTCTTTAGAGTTATTAATCAGTCCTTTGGAGCAATGAGCAGATGTGCTGAGAAGACTTCACCACCACTAAGTAACAGGCAAGGTCAGAACTCAGAACTCTCTCAAACTACTCTTAGGGTAGAAGCTGGGGCCAAACATGCCTGACCTGTTTCTAGAAACTGATGCTGATTGTCCATCATGAAGAAAGTCTTTGCAGTCATTTACTTAGTATAACATCAAAACTGGAAGGTGGGAATCTTACCTACTGTTGCTCTCAAGAAACATGTTTAGGACAAACTATATACTTAAAAACCCACCCGAACACCAACCTATACACAAAAAAAAGCAACTCCCATTCAGCCTTCAAGTGAGAAGGCCAGATTCAGTCTGCCTGAACTACAGTTGATGCAGTAACGGGAAGTGGCACTGTCCATCAGAAAGTCTCAGGCACTAAGTCTCTCCTATGCACAGACTCAATAGGTATTTGAATAGGTACTTGAATAGGTATTTTAACAAGATTTCTCTTCATAGTGGGACCTGTGGTGTTTGAGCAGACCAGGCATCATCACCTACCAAGAGAGCATTGGGGCAGAGGCAGCTTTTGCACTGATTTGTGTTTCAGATCACAATTTTGACAAGCCAGTCCAGCCAAGAAATGGCAAAGCAGCTGGAAAAGAAGTTAAAGGATGTAGACTTGGTGAGCCTGCGAAGCATACAAGTAATTGAGGTTTTGAAGAGAGATTTTCTGCAGCCTGAGGATGTAGAACAGCACATGCCAGCAGAAGAGCCCGATAGCAATGGTGAGTATTAGACAGACAGGATACTGAGGAAAGTTACAGCTATAGATAGCAGGGCAACCGCTAGTTCTTGTGTTTGGCCCACTTTCCTTTGTGCCATTTTGTGTCACTCAGGTAAGCAGAACTACTGTGCCTGGAGCAACAGCAACAAGTTTGTAACCGCAGCACTCCTTTGGGGCTTTGTCCCATTTGAGCAAAATTAGCATAGACTTGATACAGTAACTTGATACTGCATCTCTTGGTATTATGGCCCAAAATGGATTGCATGCGCGACACAGCTTTATTGAGGGATTAAAGAGAGCCTGGAGTTTATGGGGTAACACACTCTCAGGCACACATACTGCTGAACATCCCCTTGTGCAATTGACTGGCAGAACAAAAGGTCTGTGGTGCAGAGGCAACCAGAACCCTTGAAGCAGGCAGTGGGGGCAGAGAGAAGCAGGCAGGACATTTACAGCTTTAGTGGTCCTATAGAGGCAACCCCTTCCACCCCTTTCACCGCCCCAAGATCTTGTCCATTTACAAGATGTTTGGTTCCTAGCCAATTCTTACCCTTTAGTCCTTTCCCCCAGGCTACATATTGCACGATAGGGTTACATTCCCAGACCAAGCAGATACCCTGTCGATTAGCTGGGCTTTGTTACTAACACTGTTCTTAGCTGCTGCTTCTTCTTTTCTCTGTTCTTAGAACAGTTTTTCTTGAGGTCTTGAGGCTTTACTTCTTTAGAAACCAGTAGTTGTACACTGATGAGTTCTTTGTAGCCCTACAACCTCTGCTTTTCCATCCAGGTCTCCATTTAAGAGGCCTTTACTGCTGACATTTAAATTCCCCATTCACAAGACACAGCTGGTAACAAGCTCTGATTCACACAGCAAATCCTCAAAATCAGTTGATGACAGCCTTAAACACCTGAGTCCCAATGCCTTGCAAAGTTAGTGTAAGATCTGTTACTAGCAATGACAACGTAGCTTTTAATGAGTGACAGTCAGTGTTGGTGTTGTTGGCTTACCTGTCTCTAGCTGTTCTTTTCTGGTTGTAGTAGCAAATTTGTGGTCAGCTGGCAGAGCAGAGGCTGGGAATGTTCAGGAATTGCAGGTTCCCTTTTGCTCTGTCCCTCACACATCTGGCCATGTGCTTCATTAGTGAAAGAGCGAGTACACCCCAGACCCTGAATGTTGTTTTTCCTGGCCACATCTCTGAAAAACTCCTACCTTAATCTGACAGTTCTCAAGAGCGAGAATGTGAGCTACAGTGATGAGAAATTCAGAAACAGAAATACCTGTTAGCTCCTGGGTTGAGCCTTTTTGTTCCAAAGCAAAAGGTGCTGAGCAGACTCTTAAGTAAACCAGCCAGACTGTGTTCAAAAGTCCAGTGCCGCAGCAGCTCAGTGGTAGAGGGCTGTACACTGCAGTGTTGCTGTAACTGCAGCTCAGACACTGAACTGTATGAGCGACCACACGAAGGTTTATCAGCCTTCTCACTACCTGTTCAAAGCTTCCTGCCCTGGAGGGGCAGCTCCTTCAGTGGGACATGCCTGGTTATTCCAGACTCTGCCTGTTTGAAAACAGAAGCCTTGGAGAGTGCTCATCTCTGCAGGCAGAAGTGCCTGGCTGGGGAAAGAAAGCACCTTCTCTTCCTGTCCAGCGCTGTTGCCACTAACACTGGGCTCAATGAGTCCTACAGGAGAGGGTCAAAGTTCTGTTGCTTTGATGTGACTGAAAATTCATTCAATACACCAAAACCACAAGTTGCAAACTTGTGGAAGGAGCTGGTGCCTCCAGCTCCGAGGCTGAGATGTTCTTTAAGAGCTCTGGTAACGTCCATGCAGGAGAGGGCAGTATTTTGGGTGGCTGCAAATGCTGGCTTCCCCAGTGAGGAGGACTGTCAGAACTGGCATAAAGCCAGCGCTGCACAGAACCCTGCGGTGGATGAAGAATTGGCTGGGTGGCTGCACGCAGCCATTCTGGGTATTACTTTCTAAACAACCTCCTCTCAAGCAGGAGGGTTGGTAGGAGGTATCTCTCCCCTTTCTTGGGTATGAAGGGGCCAAGTGCCTCCATATCTGACTTTGGGCATTCACTGCAGTATCCTTACGTGTTCTTCCCTAAGCCAAACATTCTCCAGAATCTTCTGTTAAAACACACTTAAAATCAAGGTTTTGTTTCTCTCCTGACTTAATATCCATGACTCCTTGTTTCAATAAGGAGAACGGGAATATGTTGTTTCCCAAGCTTCACCCAGCTTTCATTAATATATTCACTGTCTGTAATGACCAGCCTGGACCTTGGTACAATAGACCAGAATGGTCTGTTTGGTGTTCCTCCTTTCCCTCCTGGTTAACTTGGATGAATGAATCTTTTCTTTTTAACAGACTGCATGTCGTGTTTCCTCTGGGAGACAACTCTTGGCCATGACACAACTGAAGAAAAGGATTTTTTGTTTTGTCTTTTAAATATGTCAGACTTCAAGAATACAGCCTCATCCTATTCCCTTCATAACGTGGGAATAGAGTTTGGTTACATTTCTGAGCCAAGCCCACAGTGTCTGGAGGATAAAGACATGTAGGTTTAAGGTAAAGAAATGAGGTGAAGAGGTCTGTTATAGACCAGCAACAGCCACGCTTTAGCACGACCACCAAGTGTGGAGGCAGCAGGGATGTGCACTGAGTGACAACGAGGGGCTGCAGCTCTTGATTATGACTAGAATTCATGTTTTATTCACCCAAGTTTTGTTGCTGGCAGAATCCCTGACTGGAACTACCAGGCAGCCACTCAGGTGTAACGTTAGTGCAGTCAGTCTGCTGCATGCAGCGGTAGCGCTGAGTTTCATCCTCTCCAAACCTCAAAGCCAAGCTGATCACTTCTCTCACTATGTGTGGCTACACTATTTAAGGTGACACAAAAGGGAAATTTTAAGCACAGTTAGCAAACATGCTTGCCGTGTGAATTAGGAAGTAGTGAGCATCATATGCGTGTTTAAACCAAGCTGCAATAATTTAGTGACCTTCAAAATGGCACAGACTAAATAGATTAGGAAAAGGCGGAAAAAAAGAATAAACTTACTCACAAATCCATGCAGGATATGGGATTTCCAAGAGTGGCTGATGCTGCAACATAGAGTGACTGAATGGGAAACAAAGCTTTGCCCTTATTGTGTTTTACCAGCACAGCATGCCGCTCCTAAATGACAATTTGAAAAGCAGCACAAAGACTTGCTTTCAAAATGGAAGAAGCAGAACAGCTCACAACATGAACTGAAACATTTAGTGAACAAGCTGCTTCCCTGAAGAAACTTGCAACGGCTCCGAGATAGTTTCAGCAAATCTAACAAGAGATGTTGTATTGCTTGAGAATGACTATCACCGTGTGACAGGGAAAACCAGTCCCATGCAGACGCTTATTACACAGTTGTTGTTTTAAGACTTTGATAACAAAACTAGTTATACCTATATACAAAAGCATACCACAGGAAAAGAGTTAAAGTAAGAATTAAGGAGCCAGAAAACTGTTAGGTTTGGATCTTCTGTGATCTTCTGTGTTTAGAAGATCACTGGAATAAATGCAAGTTTGATTATGTTTTTCTATTTTAGATCAAATGATGTTTGCAACGCTGAGACTTGGTTACCGTTAGGATGTGGCATTCAGGGCGTGCTGGAATGAAAGAAGTTGCCAAAATTTCCAGGAACAACTGAAAATTGGGCTGATGCCAACCCGATGAAGTTTAACCATGCCAAGTGCAAGGTCCTACACCTGGGTCGGAGCAATCCCAGGCACAGCTCCAGGTTGGGCAGAGAAGAGATTCAGAGCAGCCCAAGGAGAAGGACTTGGGGGTGTTGGTCCATGAGAAAATGAACATGAGCCCATGGAAGTTGTGAATGCTTCATCCCTGGCAGTGTTCAAGGCAGGGTTGGACATAGCCTTGGTTTAGTGTGAGGTGTCCCTGCCCATGGCAGGGGGTTGGAAGTAGATGATCTTAAGGTCCTTTCCAACCCTGACTATTCTATGATTCTATGAAAATGTAATTTTGTGTGACTGTGTTAAGCCATTGTAACTGAAAGAAACAGTGCTAAATCCCTCCCCTCCATTCCATCCCTCCGTCAAAACTCTTCAATACCAGGAAACTGGGCTGGGCTCACACTACCCTTGGAAAAGAAAAGATGAGCCTGTTTCACTCAAATCTGCTCTGTGGGGTCTGTCATCCCTTTTTGTCTTTAAAGAAATCCTGCCGATCTGCAGGGCATTTATGTGAGTAACAAGCCTATATAGAGATACAGCTGTCGGAATGAAATACTTGACTTTTCTGCCTCCTCCTGCCCCAGCCCCCTCAGGAATTTTGGAACTGGAATGTGAGGACATAAGACAAATTCTCATTAACGGCCGTGAGGAAGAAACAGGTTTGGGGCACATTTGTGCAGTTGTTCGCTGTTTCGATGAAGCAGTTGCCTTTGCAAATGCCAGATGCACAGGAACAGCCTTGTTAAACTGGGCTTGTTAAATACCAGGTCGAGGCCGGAAGTTTCCATCTACACAAGATTGTGTTGTTGAATATGCTGCTGAATATTGTGTTCAAGACAGGCACTGGGGAAGGCACAGACACCAGCTGGAGTTCATCCTTTCAAAGGCAGCAACTGTGGCACTTGCCTCAGGCTTTCAGTTAGACATGTCACTTGCCAGATAAAATGGACTCGTCTTCCAGGATTTCAAGATGTTCTTATGGATAATCCAGTGAGAAGCTTGTATTTTCTTCTTGAGACTCCTATGGAGTACATGGTATTACCCTTCTGCTTTCTTTTGGATCTTCTGTTGGACTGTAAGACTTTCAAGGCTCAGATCATCTCATTGCCTTGCTTGTACTGCAGCTACTGCGGTGGGATCCTAATCCACTGCAAGGCGTCCTACCAGACCATTAATGACTATTACTTGTCTTACTTCAGTTTACTTTACATAGCACTAGACTACAGATTGCTTTTTCCAAAGCCAAGAAGATGTGGAGATGCAATACCTACATTCTGAGCAAGCACCTGATTTTTCAGCTCACCCAGAGAATTTCCTCTCTCATTTACCATAGCAGGGGAAGAAACCCAAACCACACAGTTACAATTTCCTGTGGTACTGAAAGAAGAAGGACCAGGATATCCCCTCTCATAGGCTCATTTCCAGGTTCATGCAGCTAGAAAAGACTCCAATATTTTGAAGCCCCACAGTTGGCAAGTCTTAGGGTAGCTCTGAATGTGCTAAGATCAGCCTGTTGTGGATGAGAACTGCTCGCTGCTTTCCTCACAGGAGCAACCTCCTCAGGAGAGGTCATTTCTAGGCAAACAAGGGCCGTGTGACGAGCAACCAGGCTTGCTTCCTCAAAACTGCAAAGCAGCTTCTCTGTGGGACAGAGACTCAATGTGCAATGTTTCCTTAATGATGAAACATCAGCGCTTGCAGACTGCAGTCTGGAGCAGTGATCATGATATAATACAAATCCCATAGAGACAGCAAAGCTTACAGCACTTGTGGTGGGAATAGTGTGTGGGAGGAAGTGGTAAGATGCAGGGGCCTCTAACTGATAACATGGGAACTATTATTATGATCTCCTTCCTGCCCCTGCCCCATTACAAACACTTAAAGCATCTCAGCGTTGCCAGGCTGTTTGCTAGTGCAGGTTAATATTTGTGTGTGACATAGATACTGGCTCTATTTCTGGTTTGGAAAGCAAAAAGCAAGCACTGAAGATAAAGCACTAATACATTTTTAATGAATATAATCCATATTTGCAAGTTTCAGGAAACCTTTTTCCTATACGTACCCTACAGATTCCTGACAAATAAATGGCTCTGCATATCTGCTCTCCAGGAATTTTAAGACCCATTGCACAGTAGATGTTGGCGTCCCAACCTGTTCTCCCTAAGAGTGGACAGCAATGAATGAAGTTAATTTCTTTTTACTGTTGCTGTGTATTGTGCCAACTTAAGGTGTGTATTAGGCTCCATGTCTATTACAGAAGAGAAAATAACAAAATCGGGAAATACTTACTGAGGAAAGGACTAAAGCATTTACCAGCCTCAAAAGGCTGTTTCTCAAAACACAAATAATTCCCCTTGTCACCTGTGTACACACTGTTTCTCAAAGTAAATTACATGGATTTCCTGCTGCTTTGTCTTCTGAACTGTTAACGTCATCTTCAGTGCATATCCCAGGAAGAAACCCAAGTCTAATAAAGGGTAGGGAGTGTGTCACAGCGGAAACACAGCCAGCATGTGCTCCAGGTACAGCGGGGCATTCCACAGGGATATGAGAGCAAGACTCGCAGCATCAGTCAGGGCAAGTAACTGACAGTGGCCACAGCTCCAGGGAGAAGCAGGACATTCCCTTCTGCCAAAGAATCCTCCAGCATTGCTCCATGGGGGAGAAACTCCGATCCCCATAAGCACCAGGGAAGTCTGGGTAAGGATGGTAGCAGTGTTAAAGTATGTTTTAAAAAGTAGCAACAGAACTAAATGAATACTCGCTTTAGTATTTAGATTTGGGAAGAACAGGATAAAATAGAAAAGAAACAAAGAAACAAGAATGAAATGTCCTTGGCTGCAGGAGGGTCAGGCCAGACACTGGGGACAGAAGCTCGATAGCAGTGACAGTGGGACAATCTCCTGTCAGAAGCAGCAGTTGATCCTACTTTCCTGCAGAGGCACAGCCTGCATTATGTCCCTGCCCTCTGATGCTGGAAGGTGGAGCAGTTGGAATCATGGAATCATAGAATAGTCAGGGTTGGAAAGGACCTTAAGATCATCCAGTTCCAGCCCCTCTGCCATGGGCAGGGACACTTCCCACTAAACCATGCCATCCAAGGCTATGTCCAACTGGCCTTGAACACAGCCAGGGATGGAGCATTCACAACTTCCTTGGGCAACTCATTCCAGTACTTCACCACGTCACAGTAAAGATCTTCTTCCTCATATCCAATCTAAACTTCCCCTGTTTCAGTTTGAACCCGTTGCCCCTTGTCCTCTCACCACAGTCCCTAATGAAGAGTCCCTCCCCAGCATCCCTATAGGCCCCCTTCAGATACTGGAAGGCTGCTATGAGGTCTCCACGCAGCCTTCTCTTCTCCAGGCTGAACAGCCCCAACTTTCTCAGCCTATCTTCATACGGGAGGTGCTCCAGTCCCTGATCATCCTCATGGCCTCCTCTGGACTTGTTCCAACAGTTCCATGTCCTTTTGATGTTGAGGACACCAGAACTGCACACAATACTCCAAGTGAGGTCTCACAGAGCAGAGTAAAGGGGCAGGATCACCTCCCTCGACCTGCTGGTCACGCTCCTTTTGATGCAGCCCAGGATACGGTTGGTTTCTGGGCTGCAAGCGCACACTGCAGCTGGCTCATGTTCATTTTCTCATCGACCAACACCCCAAGTCCTTCTCCTTGGGCTGCTCTGAATCTCTTCTCTGCCCAACCTGGAGCTGTGCCTGGGACTGCTCCGACCCAGGTGTAGGACCTTGCACTTGGCATGGTTAAACTTCATCAGGTTGGCATCAGCCCACCTCACAAGCGTGTCAAGGTCCCTCTGGATGGCATTCCTTCCCTCCAACGTATCAACTGAACCACACAGCTTGGTGTCATCAGCAAACTTGCTGAGGGCGCACTCATTCCCACCGTCCATGTCACCGACAAAGATGTTGAACAAGGCCGGTCCCAACACCGATCCCTGAGGGACCCCACTCCTTACTGATCTCCAGCTGGACATTGAGCAGGACATTGAGGAATGTCCTGCTGTGCTCTTGACAGTGGGACCACTGTTAGCTTAGCCCTGGCTGAGCTGCCACCCGGGGGGAGAGGAATGCATTTCTGTGCTTTGGTTTTTGTGGGAGCAGATGCAGAGTCGTTCTTGTAAACTATAACTACTAATGCACACAGAAGAGATTTCTCCTCGCCGATGGCTGTCGCTGTGTTGTGGTCCCCTGGGAAACACACTGGGGAAAAAAAGGCCATTTCTGCTCTGTATTCATCTCCTCAGAATAAGCGTTTCATCTCCTGGCTGTGCGGTGCCCCTGCTCATGCTGGAGGCTCTGCTCCTGCTGTGCTTACAAATGGCAGTAGTACGTCTTATGCATTTTGCAGAATCTGTTTCCCTGTCATCCTCATCTGGATGCACCTTGGAGTTATTTTTCAGGGGGAGGTTGGTTTTGCAAGGGTTTAATCTTGTTGATGACTTCCCTAACTGCTGCCCAGACTACACGTCCCCATTCCTAAATGCTGCTAGATCATCACATTTTCTCTGCACCTCCAACATGGTCACTCCAATACTTGCTATTTCCTTGCAAACAATTTTACCTTCTCCTTGTATTCTTTGAAACAAGTCTTTAAATTTGATGCATTTCACTTTATGTAATGTAATGGTGGTGGTAGGTTTGATGTTCATCTGCAAGGGTGTTCTACTGGGGGATTGCTGTGTACCAAGCAGCACTTCAATGGTAACGGGTTGAAACGTTCTCTGCGCTGGTCAGGTGCAGGTCAAGCTTCACTCCTGTTCTTCTCCACTCTGTGACCAGCTGCTCCTTTAAACACATGCTGATGATGTTTAGCAATTTAGTCCTGGGCCATGCAGCAAAGTAACGTTTACCTCCTATTTGGGGTGTAGGGCTTTCCCAGCATGACACACAATTCCCCATGTTATAGCAGTTCAGCTTTGCAGTCTCTCATCTCTCATAGCATCACATATCCAGGGTCCCTTGCTTAGGGAAAAGGAGGAAATGGTTTTAAATTGTGAGAAGAGTCTCAGAGGCCAACACTAAGATGACCACAGCAGAGGTTTGCACCAGTTACAACTCTGAAGATGTATATCCTGTCCACCCACCCTGTTGATGGGAAGGCTGTTGGTGTGGCCTGTGGGATGGCTCAGCTTCTAGCAGTGTCCCTTTAAGAGGGCTGGCTTCATAGTGTTGTGCTGTGATGGGCATGGTAGTGGCTTCTGAAGCACTTCTGTGAAAGCACTTGAGGGACTAAGGAGCTGCAGTTTTGAGGGAAGTGCAAGAGAATGTTCTTTTCTATGGCTGGAAATATTTGTGCTTTTTTCACCTTTTTTTCCTGCAGACATTGCAATCCTGGGAATGGACATCGATGTGCAAACCGTAGAGGACAATGTCATCAGCTTGGAGATGCTGTTTAAATCGTGGCTACATGACTACAGCACAGAGAGGGAACACCTCCATCTCCTTCTCCCATCAGGAGGCTTCAGCCATGCCACTGCACCCAAGACCACCCTGAGTATTTCATTTTCTCTCCCCCTCTGCAGGGAGTTTCTGAATCCCACAGCCTTAAAGATTACCCAGGCCTGTGCTCTGGGCATGTTCCCTCGTGTTTAGAAACCCAAGTAAGGTCTCTGGGTGACTCTGAAAGCTGCTGGAGTTCTGTTGTCTCAGGCTGAGGGGCCATTTGCTTAGAACACTGCCAGGGTGCTGCCAAGTCCTGTGGCTGCTGCTGCTGTAACGGCACAGGCAGTTAAGGTATTTTGTTGCAGGTAGATTTTTTCCTTCATCGTAATACTGAGTTTCATTCTTGATGCACAGCTAGCAAGACAAACCAAGTTACACTGCAGTGAGGTTTTTTCATCTTCCCACACTAAAGAAGTCTGCAGAAGGCCAGAGAAATTGTATGCAGTCACATATCCTGTTATACCAGAGTTAGCGTCATCAATGTGCTGGGCTTCTCTACAAACGCAGGTAGAAAAGCTGGCAGGAAACGTGTCTCTGAACCCATGTGCATTGGGAAAAGCTCCTGCTCCCCCTATGGCTAGTCACCCATCACCAAAACTGGAACTTGCTGCCCAGTTACAAGTTTCCCTTGTGTGTACAATGGGGATTGACTTGCTTTGTGCCGCAGGCTTAGCATTGTTCTTCCCTTAGTAGTTGCTATTGCTAGAGAACATTGACAGTGTTTGTAAGTGCTTGGAGCATGTGCCATTTACAGCAATCTAAACCAATCTCCTTCTCCCAGTGTGCCTCAAGTGCGATTTACAGGAGAGGTTGCTCGACCCAGCTCTACTTTCTGGGACAGCTGATGGCACCATGAGAGCAGCAGATGTGAGTTCACCATGTCAGATGGCAGCCTGGCCAGCCACAGTGCTGCACAAACTCCGGGTTGTAAAGTAAGTGTTGTTACACTCTTTGCACTTGGTAACTGGAAGGCTGGTATAACAGCAGCCTTCACTCTTTGTGTGCAATCTCATCTAGTAACAGTACCATAAAGCATCAACGGACTCCCAGTACTAGTGAGCAAAAGTCCTACCTAAGGTCCCCTCGACACCTGTAACTCTGGGGGTTATGGACCAGCATATCGCAGCCGTGCAGGCAGAAGCGCAGCACCAAAACCGGTGTTACCATGGCACTAGCACTTCAGGAGTGTAACACCATGGATGTTATTCATGCAGCAGTTTCTCCCTCCAGTGTGAAGTTCTGCAGATTGCAGCCATTGCTCCATATACAGTTCTGCTGTTCTCTCAGTATCTAATGAGGCCCCAGCAATTAACTGGGTGTCAGAGCCTCAGCTAACTGGCTGCCTAGTACTAAAAAGCAAGAAAAGCCTCACAGTGCTCTATGACTTCACATAAGCATTTATCCCCTTTCCTGTAAGCAGCCTGCGGCTGGTGAGCGGAGATCATAACAAGAGGAGTGATGCTCTCTAGTGTCTTTGAGGAGGTTTATTTATAGAAACATTTAGTGTGATTTCTGAGCAATATAGTTGTTCTTAAAATGATTCCCACCCTGTCAGTAGCTGTAGAGCTCTCAGGAGCTGTGCATGAATGGCCCACAGCCAAAGCAGTGCAGCTACTTACTAATGCCCTGTCAGGAAGCAGAAGTGTGCTGTGGACAGGCAGTGTCAAGCACTGTAAAACCTGCAGTGGTGTTTGTGGTGGGATGTTGGCTCTCTGAGCAGTAAAGCACACGCCAGTTTAAGTGAAGGATAACCACGATCCAGTAAAGATCACTGGGAAGACATGTAATGCCTGGGTGAATTACTGCCCAAGAGGCCAGATGAACAATCTGGTTTGTATACAAAATGCACGAAGTCTGGATTTGCTCCTTGGTATGCTTTTGTCAACACGTATATAAGGGAATCTGGAAATCAGCAAGAAAGCCTTATTTCACTTCAGCTGGACTTTTCAGCAGGGTTTCATGGTGTCAGGCCACAGTAGTACAGACATTAAGTGCCTGTAGCAGTACTGCAGCTGATGCTGCCATAGAGACTTGAGCTAGTCAGCTGGTAGAGTCTTCTTGCTGGTTTCATGTGGGTTGTGCTTCACTAACATGAGCTGCATACTGCAGGGCTCTGAAGTCTGAAGGAGTCTGTGAGTCTGTACTGTATGGCCTGCCCTTCATCATCAAGCCCACGAGCTGCTGGCAGCTGGACTGGGATGAACTGGAGACAAATCAGCACACCTTCCATGCTTTATGTCATAGTCTTCTGGTGAGTGTGTGAAAATTGCCTTCTCATGGGGAGGAATGGCACAGAAGGGAACAGTTGGTGCACATCTAGTAAGATCTCGCTCGCCTGCACCAGAAAATGTTTCAGAGCTGCAGCTTTATCTCATGGGCCAGGGTTGGGCTTGTAAATCCTTCCAGCCAGTGCATCCGCTGGAAAGATGCTACAGCACATCAAACCTTAGAGGGACTCAGTCCATCAGAAATCCAGTATTTGGAAGTGTGAAGTGCAGAAGTCATGGTTGGGGTTAGACATGCATCTTTAACTGTGAAAATAATCAACCAAGGCTTGGGATGTGGCAGACTTTCAAGGCCAGGTTGGACAAGGCGTGGAGAAACCTGCTGTGGTGGAAGGTGTCCATGCCCGTGGCAGGGGGTTGGAACTGGATGAGCTTTAAGGTCCCTTCCAACCCAAACCAGGCTGGGATTCTGTGACTTTCCATTGCTGAGAAGTTGTAAAACAAAACTGGATTTTTTTCTAAAGAACTGTCTTGCATTCAATTAGAAACAACCAACATACTGTCCTCACCCATAATGCACAATAATCGTAGAATCATCGAGTAGTTAGGGTTGGAAAGGACCTTAAGATCATCCAGTTCCAACCCCCCTGCATGGCAGGGACACCTCCCACTAAACCATGGCACCCGAGGCTCTGTCCAGCCTGGCCTTGAACACCGCCAGCGATGGGGCATTCACAACTTCCATGGGCAACCCATTCCAGTGCCTCACCACCCTCACAGTAAAGAACTTCTTCCTCATACTCTGCTGTGTATGAACATAGCTGCCCCTGAACCCAGCAGCCCCTATAGTGAAAGTGCTGAGGAAGTGGCTATTGTCCATTATTCACATCAGGTTTGGCTTTTGCCTTTTAGAAAAGGAAGTGGATGCTTTTGGCCAGACGTGAGCCACAGACTACTGGTCCAAACTGGAACACTGTGGTGCATTCCTACTACATCATTGTCCCTTCTGACTCTGCCACTCTACTTGTCAAAGCAATTGCTGTCAGAGAGCTCTTGCTGCCATCAACCTTCCCAGCCCTCCTTCCTGAACACCCTGAGAGAGTGCAGGGCCCAGTAGAGGTAAGTCACCAACAGCCGTGTATAAACATATGTGGAAAGGATCCCAGTTGTACCAGCAGGGATAAGAGTAATGATCAGCCTTTACGCACAGGACACGCAGCTCTGGAAGATGAATCTTTCTCCCTCGTTGCTGAGGAATATGGCTCTCAGTCTGCAGAGAGAGGTGCTTTAGGCATAAGATAAATCAATACATAGAGTGTCTCTTCCAATAGATTCAGGCTTCTCCGTTTCCTGTTGTTCATCCTGAGGTGTCTGCCTCTGCTTCAGGTGATGCCCGGAAGGGCAGAGCCCTCACTATAGGTCTTAGCAGATGAGTAGAGGAGGAAACAGCTGTGAGAACATCTAGTGATGGCTGGAATACAATGGAGCACCCCAAAACTCCTTCCCGGCAGCTGATAGATCCTACGGCTTTCTTCACGGAAGCAAATACATGCCCTTTGAGCAATGTTGCATGTCTGTTGTGGGGAGGGGGAAGCAGTGTTATGAATCACAGAATTAAGGGTGATGGTGCCCAGAAAGGGTGCTCCAGCTTGTTGGCTGATCCTGGGTACAGGGGAGGATAGGACTGCATCCTGCAAGGGAATGCTTAAACGCACTAAGAGCTGTTTGAACATGCCTCGTGTTCTATAGATCAGTGTTATCAGCGCTGTTCCTAGGCCGAAAGTCAAAAACACAGCACTGTACCAGCTACTAAGAAGGAAAAAAACGACTGCTACTGCTGAACCCAGGACAACATCTAAGAGTGGTCCTTGTGGGTAGCAGCACAGCCAAAGATCCCTTCTGTCATCACTGCAGGGTGGCATAGAGCATCTGTAACACTCCTTCCTGCAAGAATAGTCCTTGACACTAAAACCAAACAACCCCACCAAGCAAATCCTGCAGCCCCTACCTGTCACATCTCACTAGGCTCTTTCTTCTGTCTGAGCAGAGTGCCCTGAACAGCCTGGAAGTAGAAGTTGCTTATAACCCCTTGCACCTAAAAAGCAACCTCTACAAATACCTGAAGAGTACATTGTACAAACCTCTGCACAGGCAGCAGGCACAGCCCAGGGACCAGCGACCAGAGCGGCATCAGCCCAAGCAGGTATGTCCTTTGCCTTTGACTACCCTACCTAGTGTCCGTTCTTGCCCTTCTGGTGTGCATTCCTGTTCTGTCCCTGTGTTGCAGCATCAGAGCAGAGCCAAGGCCACGGTGGCACCACTTCTGATGGCTCCTTCTCCTGCCCAAGCGTTCAGGCCAGCAGCAGCCAGGAGGGATTCCTGCGAGCGCTCCCTGCTCCCCAAAGAGTATGAGGAGTTCCTGCAGTGAGCGAGGCGCTGCCCCCAGCAGCCACAGCAGGGCAGCCAAGGCTCCAAGCTCGCCCTTCCGCAGAGCAGCACTTCCCATGGTTTGTTCCTCCTTGTTGTTACAGTTTCGTTAGTCACCAAATCAGCCAGCAGGAAGCTGCTCCTGGGCCCTCTGTCCAGAGGCTGAGCTACCCCCACAGTGCCCCACATTTCCCATTTCTGTCAGCACACATCACCAAAATGCCTCAAATTCGGGTTTCTGAGACTAGGCTGGGACAGGCCACAAACCACAGATTGCTGTCAGCAGGAGCAGAAAAGCTGCCTCAGAGCGGTGAGGAAGTCAGACAGATAAGTAGGCAGAAACATCAAGCTGCCCTCATCCTGCAGGAGGAACAGGAGTTTGAACAGGCATAAAACAGGCCTTTTGAATTTAATCTTAAAGCTCAGAGCTCTGCCCTCCTGAGCACTACCCATGGTGATGCCGATTTCCTTGCTTCCATAACTGGTCTCACTGCCCACTGCCCCAGCTCATGAAGGGGGTTGTAGCGAGTGCAAAGCTGGCTCCTACACAGTGACTGCTCCCTGCAGCTGCAGCACAGCACCCAGAAGCTGCTGCTTGGACGCTCTCCTCCCTATAGCCCATCTGTGCCTATGGAGCTGTTCCACAAGCCAGCACAGCAGTACTTTGGCAGTGTTCAGAAGATGGGGAGAGTTGGCCTAGAGTTTTCCAGAGCTTCTGGCCGGTGCTTGCACGGCTCCTAGCCTGGTTTTCAGTGCAGACATAGGCCAGCTGCCCCTGGCAGGGCAGGAGCTGAGGGCAGCCCACTGGGCTCCCTGGATGCACAGCACCAGCTGCGCTTTGTGTTCTAAGCTGTTCTGACAAGCTGTTTCAAAGTAAAGTTATCCCCTGTAACACCCACTTGGTCCCCGTAGTTTGTGATGCGCTCTGCACACAGCAACCCCAGCACCGAGGTGTACTGCCTGAGAGCCAGCCACAGCTGGCCAGGGTCACAATGCAAACACCATGTTCCTGGGCCACTGCTACAGCAGGAGAGCAGAGCCAGCTTCCCCTTGGGATCCAGCTCAGAACAGGCCCCGCAGGCCACCCAGGGCATGGACCTGCTCTTCCCGTGCCCTGGCAGCACTCCATGCCCGGCAGAAGGCTGCATCTCAAGCAGCTGCATGGGGTAAGAAGTCAAGGGCAGGTACCTTGACAGGGCGGACGCCCCTGCAGGCCTGTACAGGGATGTGGGTTGGTTATGGCGTGCACGCTGGGGGCAGCCCCTGCCCAGCAAGGTCACACTGGGAGGAACTGGGGAAGGAGCGTAGCAAAGGGCAGCAATGCAAAAAACAGCGCAGTCTGGGGCACACAAACCAGGAACACCAAAGTCAGGAAACTGGGGGGAGCACAGGGCATTAGTGACTGAGCTGATGGTGCAGGTGGAAATTGCTTTGGCAACCATATCATAAACACCAAACTGGGGTCTAGAGTCAACACCTGCTGATGGGAAGAGGCAAATAAACAGGGGCTTGTGGTCATTCCTGATAGAAGGAAGCTGCTAAAGGGGAAACTTGGGAAGAGGGAAAGGGAATATAAGGGGGTGAAATGACAAAACTGGGGCTGTTTGGGGGTCCCTGTTGAAAAGCCCTCTCTATCCAATCACCACAGAGTGAAGCAGGGCAATAACTGTGCTGTTGCTGTGACTAATTCTTGACAGCCAGAGGGAAGATCCACGCTTTCCCTAACGCCAGCCTGACGAGATCCCGTGCCACATCAGTGGTCTCATGCCTGCACCCTGCAAGGGCCTGAAGGGGAGGAGGTAGCAGTTATAAGAGGCTGTATCTTTTGGAATGGGGAAGAGAAAATGGCAACCCCAGGGGAAGAGGTTGGCTGGGCTTTGGGCAGCTCCCAGGTCATTTGCTCCTGGTTACAACTGCCACCTGGCCTGCGGAAACCAGGGTTCAGCTTCGTCCCTGCTGTGGCTCCTGGACGGGTACCCCGGCATCGCTCAGCTCACCTGGGGCGTCTGCTTCCAGCACGGCAGGGAGCACACAGGCTGCCCCACCACAGGAGGCTGCTGCCAGACCAACACCGCACCACCCGCAGCACCTGCGCGGGGCAGAAGCGAACGGAGCTGCCTGTCCGGGGCCAGTTCTGCACTGCAGGAAGCAGGCAGGAGCCACAGTCCCCCGGGCACCTCCAGAAAGCCTGGGGCAGGACTGGCTGCCAGGATGCGCACAGGGACCCTGCGCTGTCCTGCCAGCCATGGCACACACCACCGCGATACACCCTGGCTGTCAGAG
Source organism: Amazona ochrocephala (assembly GCA_039720435.1). NCBI lineage: Eukaryota > Metazoa > Chordata > Aves > Psittaciformes > Psittacidae > Amazona > Amazona ochrocephala. The sequence goes on from CM077879.1 coordinate 64,780, forward strand.
CAGCAAAGGCGCGTCCCCGGTCAACACATGGAAATTACCTGCGTGGAGACAATGGAAGTGAGGCAAAGGAAAGGGAAAGGAGGAGGCCACAAAGATTATCGGGGGGCTGGAGCAGCTCTGCTCTGGAGCCGGGCTGAGAGAGCTGGGCTGGGGCAGCCTGGAGAAGGCTCCTGAAAGGGAGACTTCAGAGCAGCTCCAGTGCCTGAAGGGGCTGCAGGAAACCTGGAGAGGGGCTTTGGACAAGGGATGTAGGGACAGGACAGGGGAATGGCTTTAACCTGCCAGAGGGGAGATGAGCTGAGCTCTGAGGCAGAAGCTCTTCCCTGTGAGGTGCTGAGGCGCTGGCACAGGGTGCCCAGAGAAGCTGTGGCTGCCCCATCCCTGCAGTGCTCAAGGCCAGGTTGGACACAGGGGGTGGAGCTGGAGGAGCTTTAAGGTCCCTTCCAACACAAACCATCCTATGATTTGATCCTATCACAAACGTGATTCTATGAAGGCAGACAGAAGAAATCCCAATCTAGGCAGAATCCAGAAAAATCATCTGGTCCTAAAGCCGGGGTTCATTGCAGGCTTTTGCTGTGGTAACAGGAAGTCTGTGAGCAGCCAAAAGCTCACTCTGCATTTACCTTATTTCTTATGCTTTCCCAAAGCATCCATTACACCCTGAACTGCTTCCAGGAAGTCAGAAGGTGAAGCACAGGGCAGCTGTCTGAGCAAGGGACAGATCTGGTCCACACACTGCGTCAGAAATACCGGGCTCTCTCCTGATCAGCAAAGACCAAGAACCTTCACCAGTGCACACACCAGGGTGCATAAATCAAGTGGGGCAAACACAGGAATGTTCCTCTTGTGCTGCATTTACCCATCATAGAATCATAGAACAGTCAGGGTTGGAAAGGACCTTAAGCTCATCCAGTTCCAACCCCCTGCCATGGGCAGGGACACCTCACACTAAACCATGGCACCCAAGGCTCTGTCCAACCCGGCCTTGAACACTGCCAGGGATGGAGCACTCACAGCTTCCCTGGGCACCCATTCCAGGGCCTCACCACCCTCACAGTAAAGAATTTCTTCCTCGTATCCAATCGAAACTTCCCCTGTTTAAGTTTGAACCCGTTGCCCCTTGTCCTATCACCGCAGTCCTGAGGTGGCTGTTAGGAGAGCTGACGCCATTCCGAAGCAGGGAAAATCCCTATCCTTTCCTGGCAGCTGAGGCACGGGGGGCTGTGTAGGGGCCTGGCAGGGACTGCAGCATTTGCCTTCCAACCGTCACCCTCCCCGGTGAAAGCTGCATCAACCACTTCACGCGTTGGGCACCTTCAGTTCCATGGGACGGGGCAGACCTGGGGCACTGATACAGTGACCGCAGAGCAGGAGAGACTCTGGGGCTCCGCTCCTGGGGGTGGTCGTCATCACTGAGCTCTTGGAGCCTCACACTGGAGTCAAGAGCAAGGCTTGCGGGCAGCCGGCCTGGCCCCTGCTACGCAATGCCCAGAGCTCTTCTCTGGAGCAGGCAGAACTGCTCCTGGGATGAGCACATGGACCTGCCATGGACAGGAGCAGCAGCACGGGGCCACCCAGCAGCCAAGCACCAGCAGCAGATGCTGCTGCTCAAGCAGGCTCAGATGCTGCTGCTCACACCTCTCATCCCAGGCAGGAACTGCCTCGGCCTCCCTCAGATTCCCAAAGCCCCTCTGGCTTTTTCCCTTCTGCAGCAAAAGCCCAGAAGGGAAGACGACGCAGCAGAGAACAGCCGCAGATTGCTCCTGCGCTGTACTGCCACAGCACTGAGGCTTCCCCCCTGCAACACGGGCATCAGACAAGTGCCCGGTCAGAGCTCACCACCTTGCCGCCATCTCACCAGTCTGGGGACCTGAACAAGATGCTCCAGACTTCCCCGATGGTCTGAGCAGGGGCTGCAGAAGTCATGCTCAGTCCTCTGCAGAGGTCCACTGCAGTGCTGCCTGTCCGCAGTGTGCTGCTGCCATCTCTATCCACGGTAAACCAGCACAAGTCAGAAGCAGCCCAGACTCAGAGACAACGAGTGCCAGGGTGTCTGTGAGCCCCACAGAAGGGTCACAGAATCTCTCAGAACCACTGCCAGCACCAAAAGTACAACCGGGCTTCCCCCTGCACAGGTTTCTGCCAAGGCTGGGCACAGCAATCCCAGCCAAGCCCCTGGCCTCAGACACACAGCTGTGATCCCTGGTTTTGCCATTGAAGTCAATGGGACTGAAGAGCTGAAGCCTGGCACTGCCCAGCCTCATACTTGGAGGCCATCACATTTTCTGCTCCCATTAGTGTGTGAAGGTACCCGTGAGCCTGACTCTGTCCCTTAATGCCCTGGCACCTGGGCATCCTAACCACACCTGGACCCAGCACACGCTTTCCTCCATGGTCTCCTCTTAGCTCAGAAGCTCAGGCATGGACATGAACTTGCCACCATGTGAACACTGCTCAGCGGCGTTCACGGATGCTCCCCACCTTGTGTACCTGACAGCCCAGACACGCCCCAGGCAAAGGCTTCATTCCAAGACATACAAACTTTAATATTAAAATAATTTGGTATAAAAATACTTCTGGAAAGTCTCTCAAGCACCACAATGGGCATCCCAGCCCTGTGCCTGGACAGGGAGCCAGAGCAGAGCCGAGCAGCTGGCGCAGGGGGACGGAGCCAGCTCCGGAGCAGAGCAGCACCAGCCATGGCTCTCTCCTCTTGCTGTGGAAAGGACTTGCAGAGAAATGCAGCCCTGAGCACTGGGAGCCTCAGCCAGGGCAGTCCCTGGCCCCAAGCCACCGCGCGGGCCCACGGAGGCCACCACTGCTCACAGATGGGTCCCCCCGCTCCCTCCTGGTCCGGCACAGCGCAGCAGCTCGCTATATCACCCCTAAGTCCTCGTAGACGGGCGACACGCTGCACCCATCCACAGACTGCTCCGGCTCGCGCCCGTGCTGGGGCTTCACCACCTGGCTGTAGAGCACCTCCACGTTGTTGTTGTTGCTGCTGTTGAGGCTGGGTTTGGCAACTGCCTTCTCGGAAGCAGCATTTCCCCGCTGCCTGCCTGGGTCCCCGCTCTTCTCAGTGCCTTTAGGGACAAAGGCTGCCTGGGGCTTGGGGGCAGGCACCGGCTTGGGACCCTTGGCCTTGAAGGCCGGCACTGAGTAGTCGTCGGTGCTGGGGCTGTAGGGGTACTCGTAGCCGGCCTGGCCGTCGTGGCCCTGGGCGCGCCAGGCCTCGCCCGCGGGACGCGCCTCGTCGTAGATGCAGGCGTGCAGGGGCAGCGCGCGGGGAGCACGGCCCTCGGGCTCATCGTAGATGTGCTCCCCCCGCGCCGGCGCCGCGGGGCCCTGCCCATGGACCTCAGCCCACACCTGCTCGTAGGGGCCGGAGTAGAGCGGCCGCAGCTTCCCCTCGTCCGCGGCCCCGCTCGCGGGTTTGCTGTCGATGGGGTCCGAGTACAGCGGGTCCGGGCAGGGGCGGAAGCCCTTCACCGAGTCCAGGGGCTCCGAGTACACACTGGAGGGGTCCTTGGCCGGCGGCAGGGCACGGGGCACCTTTGGCAGCGGGGAGCGGGGGGGTGTGCTGGGGACTGCAGGCTTGGCATGTGCCACAGGCAGCTCGGGCAGGGTCCGCGCCTTCAGCAGAGACACTGTGTCTCTCTCCTCTGCTGCCACGCTGGGCCTGGGGGCCAGGCCTCCTTTGGGTGCTGGGGCATCATCCCCCTCTGTGGGCACCTCCAGGCTCAGAGAGTCGGCCAGGGCCTGTCGGATGAGCACCACGCTGGGGCTGTCCGAATCCAGCGAGCCACAGCTCTGACGGTTCTCCTCCACCTGCGCTTTCTGCTCCCTGATGGAGGCTTCCACCAGGCGGAAGATCTCATTGCCCTGCTTGGTCTCGAAGGTGAAGTTCCCTGGGCCGGAGCTGCAGCGCCTGCCAGCTTCAAACGAGAACATCACCTGCAGGGGAAGCGGAAGGGTCACATCCTGCCCAGCACCTGCTGACGCAGCGCATCGTGCAGGCTGCGCATCCTGCTGCACTGATCCTGCACACCCCACAGCAGAGACTCCATGGGACGCGCAGCTCCTTCTGCTCCCTGCAGCGAGGCCGCAGCTCAGGGAGCAGCTCCCCGGCTGGGGGCTGTGCCCAGCAGCTGTGCCCAGCACTGCGCAGCACTGCCCAGCAGCCCAGAGCACCCGGTGAAACCGGAGCTGCGTGCGCACCTGAGGGGACATCACTGCAAGATGCCCCATGGCCGGAGCTGCAGGTCCTGCTGGAGACCTGCTGCCTCACCTGAGCAGCTCCAGCAGGGTCGGCAACTGGCACCGGTCAGTCTAGGAAAGAACCCGTAGGCAGCACCGAGAACAGAGTGGTGCGAGGTGACGAGTGACAGCTCAGCACAGGGAACTACCACGGGCAGCCTGGAAAGTCAGCTCGAGGCAGGCAGAAGGGAAGTGATCCACAAGCACGAGATACAAGACATGGAACATGGCTTTCCGCAAGAGAACAGCCAGAAGCAGCAGCTTGGCCACCAATAGTGAGCAACGCGTCTGCCCTAGCAGCATTACTCTGTTAGTGGTATGAAGCACTCGAAAGAGAAGTCTTGCAACAGGGCTGTGTTTCTCAGGCCTGAACTCATGCTCCTGCTCAGGTTCCCACCAGCAGATGCTCACTTCCTTCTGAACCTCAGTCCCTGAAACCAGGTGAGATTTCTGCCCCTTGGGTGCTTTCTCACATGCAGCAGCAGTCCCTGGGGTCGCTACTAAAGCCCTTGGGGCCAGACTTCCTTTTGTGGTCAACACTGCCAAACACAAGAAGGGCCAAGCCACCACTGCTTGGGACCTGTGCGTGCAGCTGCCTGCTCCTTGCACTATGCAACCCCGGTCCTGCCTGGCACAGACCCTGCAGATGAGCAGCCGCCTTCCCAAGCACAGCTGTTTCCACTTCTGTTTCGGTAAGGTGAAGCAGAAGGCACCATTACAGACTGCAGCCGACAGCGGCGCTTCTATAAACAGCCCTGGGAGACCACTTCCTCCCCATCCAGCACGGCAAGTACCTCTTGTGCTCAGGGTAGCAGCAAGACGGACTGGGGACCTGCTGCTGGACAAGGGACAGACCTACACAGGTCAGCCAGCCTAAGAGCAATATGCCCCGTAAGGTGACCAGATCTGGAGGAACTGGTGCCTCTAACAGCCCCTCCTGCTCTGGACACCACTCTACAGAAGGGACAGAGCGAATCTGGGGCAGAGCCAGGGCTGCAGGGAGCCGAGGTCCCCGGAGGCTGGGGGCAGCCTGTGCACTGCACAAAACCTGCCTGTCCCCAGCAGGGGCTGGGGAGTGCTGGGATGGAAAGTGGGGCCAAGCCAGCTGCAGGGGCTGCAACGGCCCCAGCGGGAGCGGGTCAAGGACCATGCAAGAGAGGGCTCTGCACAGCCATGCCCTCGGTGGGGCACATCCTGCCAGCCCGTGCTTCTGCACGGTGACACAGGTGGGAGCCGAGGACTGACGGACTCAGAGGCGTCCCTGGGGACTCTGCTGCGGCTGCTGGGGGCTGCAGCAGTCCTGGCATTCGGCAGAGCCCCCATCCCAGCTGGCACAGGCTGCTTGGGCACATCAGCTCCTTACCCTCTGGCATGGGAAAGCCCACGGGGGAACAGCACACGGCATCCCCGGCCCCTCACCTTGTCCCGGCCGTATCTCCGGAGCAGACGGTAGGGCCAGACATAGAGGATTTCATTTGTCCGTGGGTCCTTCAGGACGAGGCTGTCACGCTCAGGCTTGAGCACATAGGCACCGCGCAGCTCGCACCGCTCCGCGGCCTCAGTCCGCTGCACTGTCACCCAGAAGGTGTTCACTGTGGGGACAGGGATGCTCAGGGCAGATCAGAGGAAACCACATCCCAGGTAAGGCCTTGCCGGCCCAGAGAAGCCCTGGCGACAGGGCAGCAGCAGGAGAGGCCCTGCAGAAGGTAGCCCAAAGTCAGGGCAGCGTCAGGTCCCACCTTCGTCTCTCGAGTAGTAGATGGAGTTCACGGCCATCTCCAGGGCTGGTGCCTCCCCGCCGCCCTCTCTGCCACGCCGGGCCGCCACACCAGCATCGCTGGGGCCATTCCCCTGGCAAGGGAGAGCAGATCAGCCCCAGCTCCCCCATCCCACACTGGCCACAGGTCCCCTTGCAGCCACTGCCCCCTGCCAGCCCCTCTGCCCTCCCCAACAGGCCAGCCCAGCCCCACACAGCTTGGCCACTCTGCAGCCACACCAAGCCCTTCCCTGCCCACAGTTGGTGACAGACCACAGGGTGCCCACCCCCAAGCTGCCATGAATGGGGCTCCCTGGGGCTCCCAGCACGACCCTGGGCTGTGCACTGGGCAGGGTGCAGAGGAGAGCAGCGTCTCCTGGCAGCCCTGCCCCACAGACCCTGCCTCTCCATGCAGCCCAAGCCAGCACCGAGACACAGCTTCCTGTGGGACAGTGTCTGGAGGTCCCATGCCCCCACCCCCTGCTGCTCCTCAACCACTGTGGTGTGCCCATGCAAGTGCCCTGGTGCCGAGGCAGAGAACAGTTCTGCTCCAGTGCAGGCACACCGGTGCCCACAGCCTAGCACGGGCCCAGGCATGCTTTCCCAGCGGTACGAGCAAGGCAGAGAGCTGATGAAATGACCCAGTAACACACGGGTCTGTGTCCTGCCTCTGCACAGGCAGCGAGGTGGTGCCAGTGTCGGAGCACAGCCCGCAGAAGGGAAGCAAGTGCTTCTATTTTAACACATGCAGAACTGAAAGTGCATCGCGCACACCCTGTCAGCAGCCCTGTCCCAGCAGCAGGATCCCCTATGGGCTGTGTGGGGGATGCACCCTCAGTGCTACCACCAGGTAGCAAAGATCCTCCTCCAGGGAAGGCCCACACAAACCAAAGGCGCACAGATGCCCTGCAAGAGCTGCTTCAGCAGATTCTGCACTGTCCCACAAGGGTCTGTACTTGGCCAGGAGCTGCAAGCTGTCTCTCAAGGGCACGTGGGATGGGGCTGCAGCAGTGCAAGTCCTGCAGAAGCCAAGCTGTCAGAGTTTCAGTTTAAAACCTGCCACATGAGCTTCTTAACAAGACACAAGGCACAGGAAGAGGCACTGGGCCCTCTTGTTTGGCTCCTAAACAGAATGGGGACTGCTAAAACCTAGTGTCCTTAGAGCCAACAGCAGCAGCTCCTGCTCAGGTACAGCATGGAACACAGCAGGTTCCAGCCTGGGGTCTCAAGGGCCACCTGATCTCCCGGCGCCCTTTAGGGCTTCATTTGGCTGCGCTCTCCTTTGTCTTCCAAAGAAGAAATTCTGCTCTGAACTCCAAATCCCTCTGGGCTCGCCCCGTGCTGCTGACCCTTCCCACCCTCCACACAGCAACAGGCAACCAGACACGAAATCACACTGGATGCAGATGAGCAGGAATCACAAGTGAGGACCTTCAGCTTTCTGCAGAGGCCACATGTGGCTCCTGTGCCTCTTGCTCCAGGCCAGGCCCTTCCAGACCACACGCCACCCTCGTAGCCTCCTGCTCAACACTTCCTAAGCCCTCAGCTTGCTCCTGGACCTCAAGCACACAACTGACCTCTACTGCGTGAAGGACGGCACGAGCACACCCCTGCTCCGAGCAGACCTTCCCCGGCCTCACCACTACCCCACATCACTCTGAAGGCATTGGCCGTGTCCCTAGCTCAGCCTCGGGCCATTTCCAGAACAGAGGCTGCAGCACTGCCCGTACCACACAGACAAAGGCATGGACATGAAACATCTCCAACACCGGCCAGTGCCTCTTGGCCTGCTCAGCAGGACAACTGGTCAGCAGGGTGTCATTTACCCTGCAAACACCTATGTTGTTGTGGGAAGAACCTGGGATCAGGAGCTGCGCAGCAGAAGCGGCCAGAGCACAGCCCAGGGCTCTGCAAGCATCTACTAAGAGGGACAGCAGGGAATCCTTGGGCAGGATGAGGTCTGGACAACCACACTTAAAGGCCACTGCTGTCCAAACTGGGACATCCCTGCTGACCCCAGCTGCAGGGAAGGCTGCAGAGCTGCAACGAGGGCACAGGCACTGGGTGGCGGGTTCCAGCAGCAGGCAGGAGCAAGCCCTGGGGCTGGGCAAGGGGGGCCACTGAGCCCCGGAGCCAGGCGAGTCCCAGAGCTGGGCACCAGCAATGCTCTCGGGGCTCTGCTTCCATCACTGCTGTGGCAGGAAAGGCAGCAGTGGGTGAGACAAAAGGAAATGCTCCTCAACCATCACCAGCCGGTCTCTGGAGGGGAAGAGGACAGGCTCTGTGATGGGGAAAAGCCCCACTTGGAATAGTGCTGCAAGCAAGAATTACTGACGGCGTGCTGCGGAGTCCTGCAAGCCACCCGCCGTAGTGGCAGCTATGGGGAGGGGACCAGAGCCTCAGCGACAGTACCCTGACCTCCGGGACCATTCATGGATGCTCCGGGGCGTCTCTCCCTTAAGTGCCACTCCTGCTGGGTAGGAAGGGGTCACCCCCTCCCCCCCGGGGCCCGCAGCTTGCTGCTTCCCCCGGGGCCGTCTTGGCCAAGCCCTGCAGGGTACCCAGGCCGGGGGCCCCTCGCTCACCCCGAGGCTCACCGAGAAGGCGATCTCACACAGCTTTGCCACCCACTCCTCGCTCTGCTGCTTATCAGCCGCGAAAAGGTAGCTCCTGTCGCTGGTCTCCAGGCGGAACACGGCCGTGCCGGCGCGGGGGCCGCTCTCGGGCACGGGCCCCACGCTGGTGCAGTCTGCCAGCCGCACCACCGTCTTGTCCAGCCGCCCGGTTCCCAGCCGCTCCGGCGGCACCGGATCCTTGCAGTCGAAGAACTCCAGGCGGGCGACGCCGTGTTGGCTGGCCGGGTACAGCACGAACCAGCTCCGCTTCCACTTCTGCAAGGCAGCAGGGTCACAGCGGGCCCGGGCCGGGCACCAGCGAGGGCGCCCGGGATGCTCGGCCGGGCCGACAGCTCACCGGGAGCGGCCCCGCGGCGGCGGAGGTCGGCATCGACCGCGCACAGACAGCGCCGGCGGAAGCCGAGCCTCGGCGGGGAGCGGGCAGCCGCAGAACCCCTCAGCCCAGGCGGGCCGGTGGCCCACAGAGCCCCGGCACCGCTTCCCCCGTCGCCGGGAAGTGCTCTCGGCCCGGTAGGGGGGCGGCCGCAGGCAGCGGGCAGAGCGCTCGCCCGGCCCTGGCCTGGGCCTGACCCTGACCCCAACCCCGGTGCCGTCCCCCCACCAGCCCGACCCGAGGGGGGGAAGGGAGGTGCGGCGGCCGCTCACCTTGGTGCCGAACTTGTGGCTGTGCTGCACCAGCAGCGGCCCCTCCTTGGCCGGGGGGTCCATCCCGCTCCGCGCCGCTGCCCGCGCTTCCGCCCGCCGCGAACGGCGCCGGCCCGGGGCGGGGACGCGCCGCGGCCTCACGTGGCGGTGGAAGGAAGGGAGGGAGGGAGGGACGGAGTGCGTGCGTGCGTACGTACTGCGCGGGGGCGCGTGTGCTGCGCGCCGTGCGCCGGTGCCGCTCCGCCGGTGCTCGGTGCTCGGTGCTGGGCGGGGTCCATGCGCGGACCTTCGGGAGGGGCGGTGCTTCCCGTGGACCCGGCAGTTGCGGCCCCGGCTCTCGGCGCGGAGCGGGCCCTGCCGGAGCCCCGCTACCCGGCCCTGCACGGCCCCGCCTGGGGCCGAGGCGTGCGGGGCGCCGCGGGCTGTGCTCGGGATGAGGTCGGGAGCGCGATCGCCCCACCCGGAGCCACCCGCCCAGAGCCGGATCCATGGGAGCGCAGCCAGCGGCCGACCGTCCCTGGCAGGGCGGGCAGGCAGGTGCCTCCTGCTGCTGCTGCCGGCTCCGCTCTGCCGTGTCCTCTTCCTACGGGAGAGGTCTCAGCTCCAGACGTGTTTGAGGACGTGTCCCACGCTGTCCTGAGCCCGGGGAGGAGATGGAGCCTTGGCCCTGTATCTGCCACCTTCCCCAGGCGTCAGGGCCTTCCTACCCCACAGCTTTCCCATCTCTGGCGGCAGCTGAGTGAGGTCAAGCTCAGTGCAGACACTGAGCCCCAGCCTGTGACTGGGGCCTGCAGGGCACCCCAGGAGGTGGGTGTCCAGGGCCAGCACCCCGGGACAGCACGGTCCTTGCCCCATATATTGGCAATTGCACAAGTGCTGCAGGGAGAGGCCTTCGTAGACATCTGAAATGATGATGTGAGCAATGCAACACCCTGGCAGGTCACCTGGGAAATAAGAGAGATGAAACCTGTGCTGCCCCACTCCACGAAGGACCCTCCTGTGTGTCACCCCAGCCAGGCACCCTCTGAGGGGGGGGAAGGCTTCAGGGGTTCTGCAGAACACGGCTCCATCTGACATCAAGACTGGCAAACAGGAAAAGCCGTCAGGAAAGGAGCAGCGCCGTGCAGAGACGTCAAGTGCGGGCCTGTGCGTAGGCAGGGACGGCACAGGGGACCCTGCGGCTGCAGGACAGGGAACTAATGGCGTGGCAGCACTTGTGCAAGTCAGAACCTGTGGGGCAGAGACATCACGAGCCAGATGTGTCAAGAGCTCAGAGCAGTGTGGAACAGCTCCAGGACATGGGGCTATTCGGGCTCGGGAAGCTGCAAAGGTGGAAGAATTAAATGCCCTTGGCCGGTACCGGGAGAAAATCGGCATCTGGGGACATGGGGCACAAGGTGTGGAGGTGGCGAGGGCATCGGGCTGGGCCCTGGTGCCAGTGGGCAATGGTGGCTGCAGCCCTCCCGTGCTGCACTGGACTGGGCTCAGGACCAGGCACCGCGCCGGGGGAGCGGCTCCGGCGGCTCCTCGCGGGGCGATCTCCGGATCGGGCTGAACCGCCCGAGCCGCTGCGGGGCCGTTTTGCCCGGGGGCTACGCGGAACCCCCCCTCCCCGCCCCGCTCCGCAGGGGCCGCCCCTTGCGCTGCGGCGGGCGCGTCTCCGCGGGGGGAGGGCAGGCGGCGGGGCTGTCCCTTCGTGCGCCCCCATCCCTCCCTCCGCCCGTCCCTCCGCTCATCCCTCTGTCCCTCAGTGTATCCCTCTTTTCTGCCGCGCATCCCTCCGCTTATAACCGCATCCCTTCGCGCACCCGTCTGTTCCTCCGCGCATCCCTCCGTCTCCCCGTGCATCCCCCCGTACATCCCTCCCGGCATCCCCCCGCTCCTCCCGCCACCCCCGGCACCGGCAGGGCCGCTCCTGCGCCGCTTATGGCGGGGCGGCCGCGCTTCCTCTGCGGCGTGGTGGAAGGTAGGTCCGGTCCCTCCGGGGCCCCACCCGGGCATTGCAGGGGCTGGCCAGGTCACCCGGGGCGAACCGGGGCCGGGAAGGGTTCGCAGGGAGGCAGCACAGGACCAGGTCTCTAGCCGTGGGTGCGGGACCAGCGCACCCGACTCTTCCCAGAGCACTGCTGCACCCTGCAGCCAGCACCGCACAGCCGACCCGCATCGCCCCGCTATGAGGATCCGCGGCTCTGCCCCCAGCTCCCTGCGATGGGTTTTTCTCTGCCCTGGGTGTGAGGGAGCAGCATCCTCCTGTGAGCCCCTCCTGCCCCCCCGCCTGCAGTGCAGCACTGCTTGGGCCGTGCCTAGGGCTGGCCAGGAAAAGCCTGGGCTCTCCGTATGGTTCAGACCCATCCTCCTACTTCCCAGTGCCCAGTTCCTGTTTCTGCAGCAGCTCTGGGGCCAGGCCTGGCACCCACTGGGCAAAAGCATATCTGCTTTCCCCGGCAGCACAGTGCACTGCTGCAGCCACTGCCTGTCCTGGGAGGAGCCAAAAAGCACCACGCAAATAAATGCAAAATAAGTAGAAAGTGCAGGGATGGGGAAGTTGATAGTAAAAAGAAATAAGAGTCAGACAAGAATCACTGACATAGAAAGCTGACCTGGGAAAGAGACGGACACATACTGTCAGTAGAGCCACTCCAGGAGGAGGAGGTCCCTGGAGAGTGAGGAAGGACGGGCATCCCTACCCTGGCAGCACAGGCCCTGGCAGGGGCAGCTATAACAGGGCCAAGGCAGGCCAGGAGTGATGAGTCCTACACAGAGCCCCTTGCTCCCTCCTGGCACCTGGGCATGGGGAGCAGCAGCCAGCAAACAGACTGGTGCTCTGGGTGACCTACACCCAGTACAGGAGCGGGGCTGGGGAACAGTTGAGTCTGCTTCCCAATGTGTTCCTCAAGAATTTGCCAGTGGTTGTGCAGAAAGTGCTGAGGGACATCCCAGAGTTTGGCAAGTGATGGCATTGATGGGTTGTAGTGACCTGAGCCATGGAAGAGCCGAGGTTCCGATGCACAGCATTGCTCAGCAGCGCTCGGCTGTCTTTGGCAAAGCAGAGCACCACCATCGCCCCTCTGGAGATGCAGCCGTGGGTACAAAGAGATTTTGCAGGTACAACTTCAGCCACTTTTCTGAGCAGCATGCACTGGGATGGTGTTTCCACAGAGATGCTGCTGGTCAGGCATGTGTTGGGGTGAGCAGTGTATGTGTGACTTGTGCCAGGTCACAGCCAAGGGGGGGTGAGGCAGGTGCAGGCAGGTGCTGTACAGGGACTCCTGGGGCCGAGCAAGAGTTTCTATGGATTGGGAAGTGGAAAATCTATTTATCATGGAAATACCTTTTTAGGGTGAAATGTTTGCTGGGATCCTTGAGCGGCCACAGTAGGGTGGGTGGTGAGGTGATGGGATCACCACGTAGGTGTTCACCCAGGTAGATCTCTGCGAAGGAGATAATGTTCGGTGTGTGCTGTGGCACCACCAGCCACAGCACTGGCCAAGGTTGGGGTTGAGGGCTGCAGGGTGGGTTTCCACCAAAGGGAGCAGGGCATGGGGGTCCTCTCCCAGGCCAACCCGCCTCGGTGCGCTCAGGAGCTTCAGGGAAATGGGATGTTCTGTGGGGAGTGCTGCTTCGTGCCGAATGCTGGCAGCTGGATCTTTCTCCCAGACCAGCAGTCATTGTGATGTGCCCTTGTGTGCCGCTCAGTCCAGGGAATGCATTCATGCCCCTGAGGATCTGCTCCTCTCAGAAAGTGTATTGATGGATTTAGAAGCTGCCCATCCAAAACTGGGAAGCTGCCTTGATGGTTCATTGCCATCACTGTTCAAGGGGTGTTTTCTGTGAGACTTCACACTGCAGCTGCCAGACCTTGCAGAGACATAAAGTGACCGAAGATTCTTCTCTTGCTGAAGTTCAGGTCTGTTCTGGGCCGCTTACAGGTTCCCCTTAACCTCTTCTTGTTGAAGGTGTCAAATCTGCCTCTTTCCAGCCCGCTTACCTGCCTGTCCTTCCACTGTCCCCAGGTGAACTGGCTTGCTTTTCACTGGGTATCCTCTGCACCTACCCCTCCCAGGTCTTCCTTCATGCAGGAATAGGCAGGGTCCCTCCCCAAAAGCATTCCCAACAGGGGAGTGGGTGCTGCGTGTCCAGCAGTGCCCATGCTCACTATGTCCAGCCACGGACAGTTCACTGCCATGAGGAGCACAGGGCAGCCCATCTGCTGCTGTGGTGCTGCAGTTCGGGTCACACACTGGAGCTCTCGGCAGCCACCTAAAGCAGCAGCACAAGTGGAAATCTGAAGAAACACTGAGAATTTGCTGACTCCAGATCTGTATTTCCTGCATTCGGTTTTGTTGATGTGAACCTTCTGGAAGGGCGATGTCCTTTGGGCCAGCCTGGGTGCTCTTTGCTGAGTGCCTTTGATAGCAGACAGCTGGCGTGGTTGCTCCTCATTGTGCTTTCCCTCTCTGGGCTGTCCCCGTGTAAGCTTATGGGGATGGTGTTTTCCAGTGGGGGACAGACAAAGAGTCTGAACCGTCTTGCGCAGCCCCAGCCCCTGTGGGCAGCCCTTCAGGCTGCTTGTGTGCCCTGAGCTGAGAAGCTTCGCCGTGGGCCAGGGACACTGCCCCAGGGCCCTGTCCTGCTTCAGTGCAGGGTCCTGGGTGCAGGGTTTGGGGGAGCTGCATCAGTGCGGTTTTGCTGCAGTTTGACTTGTGCTGCGGTTAAAGACAGGGCGAGCAGCTGCTACAGCGCCTGCGGAAGCAGTGATGCTCGGCGAGCAGCTGCTGCAGCGCCTGCGGAAGCAGCGATGCTCTGCCTGACCCAGCTCACACAGGCACAGCGAGATGCAGAGGGCAGCAGAGCTGGTCTCTGTAAAGGGAAAATCCGCAGGCAGAAACCTGTTGGATGGCTGTACCCCAGCTCTGCCCCGGTGCGCCCCACACCCGCGCCAGCCCGCAGCCATCTCCTCTAGGCTTGGCTTTTACTGTGCAAATTCCGCACCCTGGGTTAAGTGCAACCCTGTGCAGTCCTTCCCAGCTGCCTCCTTCTGGGAAGGATGGAAGCACAGACATTATACCCACTTGCTTGAGTGCCAACGCCTAGCAAGATCATAGCTCGATAGCAGACATTTGAAGTGCTCAGAGGCGAACAATGGGGGGATCTCTGGATTAAGAGCAGCCACTTGGAGATAGTACAGAGAGAGGCTGCTTTAAGGCAGTTACTGACAACTGCATTTTGGCTTTTCCCTCTCCCCACCCCTCTTTACAGGCTTCTACGGGAGACCATGGTCTATGGAGCAAAGGAAACTCCTCTTCGAATGGCAAGTACCCGCATTTTCCTCTCTGAAGGTACTAGCCTGTGGCAGAGGGACAAGGTGGAAGCAGAGCGTTGTGGAGGCAGGAGCAGTGAAGGAAAACACGCTGGTGGGAGGCTCCTGGGGCTGACCTGCTTTTGGGACACTGGGGAGGTGCCAGTGAAGGGGCCCATGCTTCTCCCAGGGCAGCTCCTGCAGTGTCTGCTATCCCATCCCATCCAACCCCATCCCATCCCCTCCCAACGCTCTGGCACCCGCAGATCCAGCCCAGGGAAAAGCTTCCCGGCCCTGGGCTGGGTGTAGAGGCTCCGGATGGACGGACAGCCCAGGGACAGCCGGACAGACGTGGTTGTGCTGCCGGCAGATGGTGCTGGGGCTCTGCCTCAGCCCAGTTGCAGCCAGATGTGCCTGGCTGGGGCCTGGGCACGCAAGGGAAGAGGGGCTGGGGCCCGGGAGGGGCTGGGTGGGCACCAGTCCCCATGTGCTGGCACCCACAGCTGGCACGGGTGCTGCAGTGAGGGTGCAGACCCACGGGGAGCTGCCGGTGGCGCAGGGCTGGCCCACGGGAGGAGTGATGGCAGCCGGGGAGGGTTTGGAGGGGGGCAGGAATGTGGCTTGGGAGGCTCCAGCAAAGCCGCTCTGCGCTGCTGCAGCGTGGTGAGCGTCGGCTGGGGCAGGAGGGGGCTGGGGAGCTGGGGGGGGAGCTGGAAACGGGAAGCCCAAACTGCACGAAGGTGAACGCGGGGTGTTCAGCAGGCTCGAAGCCCACCTCGGGTGCTGACCTGGCAGGATGAGCACCCATCTCCTCACCGCTGAGCTGTGTGGGCCTGGGCAGCACCATGTGGCAACAGCCCCCATGGGTGCCTGGCTGCAGCGTGCGCTGCATGACCACTGCCACCAGCAGCAAGTGACCAGCTCCCCCTGGCCTGGGCCACCGTCCTGGAGCCAGGCTCATTGCCATGGAAACAGGGCACAGCAAACCCACATCACTCCACTGTGACTCCTGAGGCTGCTATTCCTGCCTGGCTGGAGGTGGCCCTTGTGTCCCTGGGAGTCCCCATGTGTGCCTGTGTGTCACCACATGTCCCTGTGACAGGAAGATGTGGGCCGTGTGCTGGTCACTGCACGGGCAGTGCCGTGGGGACAGCGGGGCCGTGTGCTGATCACTGTGCTGATGATGGCGCTGGCAGCCTTGCGCTGCATGGGGAACGTGCTGCTCATGCTGCGAGAGTGCCCTGGTGACAGTGTGGGCAGCCGCAAGCGCAGGCAAGGAGCAGAGCTGCAGAAGAACATAGCTTAGAAAACAAGGGGCAGTGGTTTCTGTGGTGTTTGGAAGTACACGAGGAATGAGCCGGTCTGGTGATGGCCTGGTCTGGTACTGGGCAGGGATCTGAGTTCTCACGCGTGTAAATGTCAGCAGTGTGTTCATCAGTGGTGTTCCTCTCTGGAAAGAAACAAGATGAGGCACTTGCATCACGTGGTCCATGAAGTGCTTCCAGTCTGCTCCTCGTGGGAAAATGGAAAACATCATCTCCTAAGGCAGATAAATACAAGCCAATGACTACCTCAGATGGCTTTCTCAGTGCCAGCAGAGCTGTCCAGCGAGGCGTCTGTCCCGTCCGGGTAATTCCCAGTGAGTCCTGGATTGCTGGGGAGATTCTGGAAGGGGTTTGTGCGTTCTGAAGCCAGCAAGGGCCTGGTGATAGTGCAGGCGGATCTCCTGAAGCAGGCAGGCTCTAATCTCTCCCACATCTCCTTCCCTTCAGCCCTGACTGCGGTGCAGCTTCGGGAGAGCTGGAGACCTTTCCTCTCCCATCTCATGGAATGTGCGTGCCCTCCACGTCCCTGACTCCTGGATGAGGGCTTTCCCCGGGGACATGAGCACACTGGGCTCCAAGAGTTGCTCAGAGGCTTCCCTCCTGTATTTGGGGGGGGGCTTCCTGTCAGACTCCCTCTAGTTTAGCAGTGTCCTTCCCATGCCGTGGCCATGCCCTAGCAGCATCTGCAGCCAGCACAGGGGCACTGAACCTTTCCCATCCCCCTGCACACTCTGCAGTGATTCATCTGGGGCACTCTTCTGCTGAGCTACCAGTGGCATTGCAGAGGACACTCATGGTCAACTGACCCCTCCTCATGCTGGGACTTCAGACACCCTACCTCCTGTATTCTTTCACCTGGGCAGGACTTTATGCTCGGCTGCATTAAGCAGCATACTGCTTGCTGGAGCGCAGCTTAACAGCTATCTGCCATCACCCCCAGTGCTGTGTTTGCTCCTTTATTCTCCACTTACTTGGTCTCCACTGCCTGCAAACAACACAGTCGCAGCATCCGGCCATGGTTCACTCTTGTCTTGCTTCACTGCCTGCCAGCCAAGCTCTTCGTCAGCACTTGCCTGCTTCAAAGAGCTCTGGGGCTCTTTGGCAGCACTCCTGCAGTGGCCAAGGGTTCCTCTGGCTGGCCTTGTGATGTCTGTGGATCAGCGCTGCTGTGACCCCCTTCATGGGGGGCCGGGGTTTAGATACGCCCAGAGGATTCCTGCTGGTCCCTCTGGGGAGCTGCAGGGTTTGTGCAGGGCTGAAGCAGGAGCTGGAGCTGTCCTGGAGGAGCAGCACATGGGGTCAGGTCCGAGCACACTGCGCTGTGTTGGATGGGCAGGAGGGTAATCAGATACCTCCAGCGCCTGAGCCTCTTGGCTTGGGGAATGAAGAAGCTGGTGCAGGATTCAACCTATAGAAAGCACAGGAAGGGGGAGTGTGTAAGTAGTGCGTGTTAGTGCTCATGGATGAGGAGTTGGTGGATGGCAGCATCAAAGAGTTGCAGTCCCTGGCTCAAGGTGCAAATGGAAACCAGTAACAAGTGGTGTCCCATAGGGGTCCATATTGGGACCAATGCTATTTAACACCTTCGCCACTGATGTAGTGGGATCAGGCGCCCTCAACGAGTTTGCAGAAGTCACCAAGCTGAATGGTGCAGTTACTGCCTGGAGGGAGGGGATGGGATCCAGAGGGACCTGGACAGGCTGGAGAGGGGGGATCAGGAAACTCATGAAGTTCAACAAGGTCACGTGCAAGGTCAGGTCAATCCCCAGTATTAACACAGGCTGGGGGATGTAGGGGTTGGGGGCAGCCTGGAGAGAAGGACTTGGGAGTGTTGGGTGAGGAGAAGCTCCCCAGGACCCATCTTCAGTGTGTGCGTGAGCCCAGAACCCCCCTGGGTGCTGGGCTGCACCCCCGGAGCGTGAGCTCAGGGAGGGGATTCTCTCCCTCTATGCTCTGCTGTGCTATGGGGAGACCCCCCTGCAGTCCTGACCCAGCTCTGAGGCAACAGCACAAGCCCTGGGAGCGCTGCTGCAAGCTGCAGGGCTGGTTTGTCCTCCCTCAGGGAGGCCCACAGCCGGAGCGCAGGGCTGGGGCTGCTGGCAGCCACGGGCAGACCATGAGCTGCTCTTCCCAGTGTTCCCCAAGGATCTGCCCCTTCCTCCCTGAGGAGGCTGGTGTGGCCTCTCATCCTCCTCCATTCCTTGAGCTTTTCATCACCACAGCACTTTGTGGAGTGGCTGAAACAGACTGTATAGGTACAGTTGGTCCCTGCCGCCCGCCTTTTCCACAGCAAGGTTCTTCACCTGTCTCTGGAGGGGCAGCATCCTCCTGGTCCCGAGACCTTCTCATCCGGAGGTCCCTGAACACCACCAGCGGTTGGCCTTGGCACCGGCAGCACTGGTTTATGTCTCCACGTCCAACGGCTCCCGGAGCCGGGCATTGCTGTGGCTCTGCGGGGGGGGCTACGTGCAAGCGGGGCTGGAAGCCTGCAGGACACGGTGCAGCCCTGGGGAAGGAGCGGGCACTGTGCGGAGCAGCTCTTGCTGACCCCGCTCCTTGCTGTGCAGGCTGGGGCGCCGGGCGCTGAACTGCTACATGTACGCGCCCAAGGACGAGCTGAAGCACCGGCTGCTCTGGAGAGAGCCCTACACGGAGCCCGAGGCAGGTACCGGCTCCGGGGCGCGGTGCAGGCGGGCTGCTGGCGCCCCGGTTCTTGCAGGGGGAAGCGTCCTCTGCGGCGCAGCCGGGGCCGGGCTGGCGTCACCCGCTTCAGGCAGGACCCTGCCCATCGCAGGCAGCCCTCGTGCGAGGGAACCCCCAGATCCTGCCCGGTGCAAGGAGCCTTCCCGGCCTCTGCCCGTCAGGAATCCCTTGGAGCCCCCCGCATGGGGAGCTCCTCACGTGGGTCTCTCACAACGTGCTCGAATACCCCAGGGCCCAGATCCCTGCGGAATGTCCTCTGTGTCCCAAGGGGCTGGGACCTGTATCCCTGGGGCCCTCCCCCCCGGGTGCTCTCATATCTGCTGCTGCCCTCAGCGCCTTCCTTGTGGGTCACTGCGGTTTCCTCTCCCCTCGCCCCTTGTCTCTCCCCACCTCTCTTCTCCCCCCACACCTCTCATCCCCCGCTCACAGCCCGTTCTCTGTCGCAGCCCACATGCGTTCTCTTATCGAGGCTGCCCAAGGGCGGGGGGTGGAGTTTGTCTTCGCCCTCTCTGCTGGCCAGGACATGGTGTTCTCAAGTGCTGGGGACCGGCTCCTGCTGCAGCAAAAACTCAGGCAGGTACCGTGGGCCGTTCCTTCCTCCCGCTGCTCTCGGGCGAGGGGCACAGTGCCTGTGGGGGGCTGTTAACCCCTGCTGCTGCTGCACAGGGAGCAGGTCTGGGGGTGCCCGTGGCACACAAGCGATCCCTGTCACGCTGGGTCCCTGTCAGCACGGGGCTCTGGGGGTGCCTGACTGGAGCACTGGGGCAGCAGAGGGGCCGGAGCTTGCTGGGCAGCACCAGTGCAGGCCGGTGCTGAGCCCCGGTCCCCTGAGGGTAAAGAGCTGCTGGCACAGCAGGTTTGCTGCATGGCATGGGAGGCTCTGCCCATCCCGTCCCCACGGGTGTCCCAGTCCTCACTGTCCTCGGGGGCACAGGGGCTTGTCAGGGACTCGCTGCCGCCTTTCCTGTGCAGCGCAGGGGTCCGACAGCAGCCCGTGTCCGTGCCCTGCCTGCAGGTGGCTGCCATGGGGTGCCGGGCCTTTGCGCTGCTCTTCGACGACATCGACCCCTGCATGTGCCAAGCTGACAGAGACGCCTTCCCCTCCCTGGCACAGGCTCAGGCCTCTGTGGCCAACGAGGTGTACCAGGAGCTGGGCCAGCCCCCCGTCTTCCTCTTCTGCCCTACAGGTACCGCCTGCAGCCCCGCTGCTCAGCCAGCCTCGGCAGCCCCCAGCAGAGCAGGGTGCCCCTGGGCTGCCTTCACCCAGCACCCGTGTGTGCTGAGAGCTGACTGCCCCAACAGCCCCCACAGCTGCCCCCACACCCCTCATGCTCTTGATGGAGCCCTGGGGATCCGGTACTAGGGCAGGACAGGGCTGCAGAGAGGCCGCTGCTTCAGCACCCGTTGATGCGGCACCCCCTGCACCGCGCGTCTCCCCAGCCCCTGCCGCTGGTCCCCACAGCTCATCCTCCCCCAGTCTCTGCCCTTCAGGGGATGCTCTGTGCTCTCTCCCTAGAGTACTGCAGCTCTCTGTGCTCTCCCAGCCCCAGTCAGTCCTGCTACCTGCTGACCATCGGCCGGGAGCTGCTCCCAGGGATCGGTGTCATCTGGACCGGTGAGCACCCAGTCTGGCAATGCGGGATCTGTGTCCCTGTGCAGCTTCTCAGCGATAGCCCGGCCTGCGATCCCTGCAGCCAAGGGCTCCCCCCGGGAGAGGCAGCAGCAAACGAACAGCCCCATCACGGAGCCTTCCCTCTCCGCGGTGTGCAGCCCCAGCCAGGCAGGCAGCAGGTCGGGCTGTGGGTCTCCTGGCTGCGGAGGGTGAGGTGGGGTGACCCGGCCGTCATCCCCCTGCTCAGCACCCAGACGTGTGCGTGCCCCTGCTGTGAGCGTGCCCCTGCGTGCCCACAGCCCCGTGCTGTGCTGCTCCAGGTCCCAAGGTGGTGTCACAGGAGCTCTCGGCCGTGCTGCTGGAGGAGGTGGAGGGTGTCCTGCGGCGCCGGCCCGTCATCTGGGACAACCTGTACGCCAATGACTACGACTGCAGACGTGTCTTCCTGGGCCCCTACACGGGACGTGCCCCTGGCCTCATGGCCAGGCTCCGTGGGCTGCTCCTCAACCCCAACTGTGAGCTCCAGGCCAACTTCATCCCCATACACACACTGGGCAGCTGGTTTCGGAGCGAGCTGTGGAGCTGTGCCCGCCCTGACCACACAGGTACCTGGCCCCAGCACCCCCGGCAGCTCTGAATGTGCACTCTCGGTACGGGCAGTGAGCTCCTGCATCCAGGGCACGGCCGTGGGTCTCTGCCACAGTCCTGCAGGCTTCAGGTCCTCAGCATGCCGTGGGGTAGCTCTGCCAGGCAAAGAGTGGGGCTGCCCAGATTGATGAGCTCCAGTTCCTTAGGGATGGAGCCTGCAGCAGCACGGGAGGACAGCCAAGGCCCACAGGACGGGCGCTACAGCCCCCAGGAAGCCTTGGAACTGGCGCTGCGTGACTGGGTGGCTGAGATAAACCGGCAGGCCTTGGAGCCAGGTGGGTGATGGATGAGCTCACACCGTGCAGCATCCACCAATCCCTCAGTCCCTCTGGAGCGGCTCCGCTGGGCGGTTGGTGGGTGACAGGGCCCCTTCTCTGGGTGCTGGGGGTGCCGTGGCTGGTGCATCAGCAGCCCTGTGGTCCATGTGCCGCAGCCCAGCTCGGCCTCCTCTGCTGGCAGCGCGGGGGCTGGACCATGGGAGCTCTGCAGGAGACTCAGCCAGGGCCAAGCCGGGTGCTGTGCAGTGTTTGCCGCTGCAGAGCCCGTGGCCTCGCCACCCCTGCTGCCTGTGCTCCCGCGCACAGGGCCGTGCAAAGCCCGTGATCCTGCGGGATCAGATGTGGGGCTGCCCAGCGTGGCCCCCCCGGGTGCAGGTTCTATGTGGGTGCCCCACTCCCCTTTCTGCCAGGAGCAAGGAGCCCGGGACACACCAGCGTCAGCCTCAAGGGAGGAGCACAGCTGGAGCCTGGCGCAGCGGGATGGGACGTCCTGCCTGATTCCCGGCCCCACGGCTCTGTTCCCGGTGGGGCAGAGCAGCATGGCCCCGAGGCCTGCGGCATGGCGCCAGGGGATGGGAGGAGGAAGGTGACCTTGGAGCCCGAGCAGGACAGCGGGAGCAGGACCCATGCCGGGGGTCAACAAAACCCTGCGGGGGACAGGGACCAGCCCGCAGCGGGGAGCACAGAGAGCTGCGAGCCCCCCTCTGCAGTGCCCAGCGCAGCTCAGGCTTCCCAGTCCACGGGAGCGCCGGTGGCTGCCGAGACCCTCCACAGCCCGGGGCCCCCCCCGTGCTGCAGCGATGGGACCAGCGCTGTCCAGAGCCTTCTGCCCACCAGTGATGCCAGGACGGGGGGTGGCAGCTCCCCCCAGCCCTGCAGCAGCACCCACCCTGAGCCCAGTGGGGTTGATACACCCCAGACACCCCCAGGGCCTGGGGCAGCTGCCAGCCCTGTCCCCACAGCACCACTCATTGATGGGGCAGCTGCCACCCCTGTCCCCACAGCACCACTCATTGATGGGGCTGGTGCCAGCCCTGTCCCCACAGCACCACTCATTGATGGGGCTGGTGCCAGCCCTGTCCCCACAGCACCACTCATTGATGGGGCTGGTGCCAGCCCTGTCCCCACAGCACCACTCATTGATGGGGCTGGTGCCCGCCCTGTCCCCACAGCACCACTCATTGATGGGGCTGGTGCCAGCCCTGTCCCCACAGCACCACTCATTGATGGGGCTGGTGCCCGCCCTGTCCCCACAGCACCACTCATTGATGGGGCTGGTGCCAGCCCTGTCCCCACAGCACCACTCACTGATGGGGCTGGTGCCCGCCCTGTCCCCACAGCACCACTCATTGATGGGGCAGCTGCCAGCCCTGTCCCCACAGCACCACTCATTGATGGGGCAGCTGCCAGCCCTGTCCCCACAGCACCACTCATTGATGGGGCTGGTGTCAGCCCTGGCCCCACAGCATCATTGACCCTAGAGGAGGCCAGGTCCAGCCCCATATCCCTGCTGATCATGGAGGAGGCAGGGTCTGGCCCTGCGGTAGCACTGATTCCCAAGGAGCCCAGGTCCAGCCCCACAGCACCAGTGACCCCAGAGGAGCCCAGGTCCAGCCCCACAGCACCAGTGACCCCAGAGGAGCCCAGGTCCAGCCCCACAGCACCAGTGACCCCAGAGAAGCCCAGGTCCAGCCCAATGGCACCACTGATCCCAGAGAAGCCCAGGTCCAGCCCCACGGCACCACTGACCCCAGAGGAGCCCAGGTCCAGCCCCACGGCACCACTGACCCCAGAGGAGCCCAGGTCCAGCCCCACGGCACCATTGACCCCAGAGGAGCCCAGGTCCAGCCCCACGGCACCACTGACCCCAGAGGAGCCCAGGTCCAGCCCCACGGCACCACTGACCCCAGAGGAGCCCAGGTCCAGCCCCACAGCACCAGTGACCCCAGAGGAGCCCAGGTCCAGCCCCACGGCACCACTGACCCCAGAGGAGCCCAGGTCCAGCCCCACGGCACCACTGACCCCAGAGGAGCCCAGGTCCAGCCCCACAGCACCAGTGACCCCAGAGGAGCCCAGGTCCAGCCCCATGGCACCACTGACCCCAGAGGAGCCCAGGTCCAGCCCCACGGCACCACTGACCCCAGAGGAGCCCAGGTCCAGCCCCACAGCACCAGTGACCCCAGAGGAGCCCAGGTCCAGCCCCATGGCACCACTGACCCCAGAGGAGCCCAGGTCCACCCCAATGGCACCACTGACCCCAGAGGAGCCCAGGTCCAGCCCCACAGCACCACTGACCCCAGAGGAGCCCAGGTCCAGCCCCACAACACCTCTGACCCTGGGGGAGGTTCGGATGCTGGTGGAGCTCTTCTACCTGCCCTATCATCACGGGCCGCTGGCGCAGCATCTGCTGGAGCACTTCCGGTGGCTCCGAGCAAACAGCCTCAGTGTGGGGGTCTCTGCCGCGGCGCCCGATGCCGGCGCGGTGAGTGCTGGGGCTGCCGCGTGCCAGGGCTCTGTGCCACGGCCGCGGTGACGCCCGCTGTGCCCGCAGGGCCGGTGCTGGCGAGGCCGAGCGCAGTCCTTCCGGCGGCTCTGCGCCCAGACCTGCTGCCTGCACGCGCGCCTGGTGGGTGCTGCGGGGCGGGCGCTGCTCTACGATCTGCACCCGTACCTCTGGGACATCCGCAACGTGCTGCTGGCCGCCAGCGCCTTCGTGCAGTGGCTCGGTACGTGCTGCGGCACCGCAGGGTCCCTGGGCACCGCAGGGTCCCTGGGCACCGCGGGCACCAGAGCTTGTTCTGCGGTGATCCCCTGCTCCCCCCTGGGGGTGACGGTGCCTGGGGCTCCCCCCAGAGGCTCGGGGTCCCTGTGTCCAGCCACGGCCCCTCCTGGGGTGCGCCTCCCATGGGGACCCTCCCCTCTGTCCCCTGCTCAGCGCCTCTCTTCCTTTGCAGACGGCCATCTCCTCTGCGAGCCTGGCCCCACGGGCGCCTGGGGGAGCTGCTTTGGCTGTAAGTACCGGTGCCCCCCGGCTCTGCCCCTCGTGAGGGGCCCTGGTGCTGCCCTCTGCCCCCCCAGGCCCCACGGCAACAGCAGCCCTCGCCCCCGAGCTGCCCCATCCCATGCAGTGCCTGCCGAGTGCAGCGGGAATGGCCATGGAAGGCCGGCACCCTCCGTGCCCTGGCACACTGAGGCAGGATGGGGCAATGCTGCTGGGGACAGGGCAGTTATCAGAGCAGCTCTGCACCGTTTCTCACGGTCCCGAAGGAATGCCCGTTTCTAGGACATGGTTCCTCAGCCCTTTGGATCCAAGGAGCTCTCCGCCTTTCTGGTGAAAGGGATCCATGGGCTATTGGGAGCAGGAATGTCCTCGGTGCCATAGGTGAGGTTGGATTTCGAACGCCCGTGCCTCACTTTGGAAGCCCCTGTTCTGCTGATTCAGGTTTACCCGGTTGCTCTGTGGCCCTCGTGACCTCTTTCGGACCAAGCGCTGTCACCAGATGACAGCCTGAGAGCCTCCAGTTCAGTGCGGGACGGGGCCATGCGCCCATCCCGTGTGGAGCCACTTCCCCAGGGCAGCGCGCAGGGTGAGCGCAGAGCTGGGGGGCAGCGGTAGCCTGGAGCTGGCTTCATCCGACACATTCATGGAGGCAAGATCGTTCCTTTCCCCGCTCCCACTCCAAGCCCTGTTGTGGAGGGTGTGCGGTACCCCAGTCACGGCAGGGTCCCTGGCTGCACAGTGACCAGTGTGGGCCGTGATGGTGCTGTGTGACAGAGGCTGATCCCCCCCAGCCCGGCAGGGTTTTGTTCACCTCCTGTGTCTGTTTCCTGCTGCCTCCAGGGTGCCAGAGCATCCCGGCCCCAATCCTGCTGCAGGGGGACGCTGAGCCCTGGGCACAGCGTGGCGGCCTCTTCGGAGAGCTGCAGGTGAGAGGATGCCCATTGTTGGGGGGCTGGAGGAGCCTTGGGAAGCAGGATCCCAGCTGCTGCTCCTGGCCTGGCACTGGGTTGCTGCAGGGGAAGGCAGGGCTGCCCTGGGCCTCTCGCCTTGTCTGCAGCTCCCAGGGTTCAGGGTGCTCAGAGGGGCCCTCCTGCTGCTGCTCAGGAGGAGGTTTGGAGCCAGGAGGACTCCCCTGAGCTGTCTCTTCCAGGCGCTGCTGCCCGTGGGGAACAGCTCTGACCTCTTCCATCAGCCGCCTCCGCTCTTCCCATCCCGCCAGCTGTACGTCCTGCGCCCGCTGCAGCCCCGGGACAAGGTGGGAGCTGCAGCACGAGGGGCAGCCGGAGCTCAGCTCTGGGAGCCTGCGCTGCACGTGTCCAGTGCGGGACGTGCTCGCCTGCTGCGAGTGGGGCTGAGCTGCGGCGCGGGCCCTGAGGGTGGAAGGGACCTGCAAGCGGGCCAGGGCTGGAGCAGGGCAGCCCCCAGGGCGCAGAGCGGGTGTTGTGGCCAGGGCAGAGCAGGGGGACCCAGCTCAGAAGAGAGCCGCAGTTGAACTGGCTCCAACGTGGGATGCCAGGAATCGCAGAGCCCCCCCAGCACTGAGCTCCAGTGGTGGCTGCGAGCAGATGCCAGGAAAGATCCAGGGCAGGGCAAGTCTGGATGGTGACCTGCTGCAGCTTCGCCAGCCTGCAGCTCTGGCACAGCCTGAGCCTGTTGAGGTTCAGCTCCGAATCAGCCCCTTCTTCAGATGCGCACCCAGCTGAGAGGATGAATCCCCGCTGGAGGGGCAGCAGCCTCTGCCCCATGTGAGCAGCAGTGATCTTGAGGCTGGCCGGGATAGGAGGTCCTGGCATGTCCCGTGCTGAGCATGCTCTGAGCAGACTCGAGTTCAGTCCCGGTTTCGCTGCTGCTCTGAGCATGCTCCATCCCTGGTGAGCGGCGTTTTCATCAGCTGCTCCCATGGGATGCCTGCCTGGAATGGCAGTTTCCTATTCTGAAGTGTTTCTGCGCT
The DNA here is from genome assembly GCA_039720435.1 of Amazona ochrocephala. Lineage (NCBI taxonomy): Eukaryota > Metazoa > Chordata > Aves > Psittaciformes > Psittacidae > Amazona > Amazona ochrocephala. Next base: position 90,894 of record CM077879.1, read on the forward strand.
GGGATAAGCAGGCTCAGAGGCCAGCAGGAGGTGGTGCACTGTGCACCTCTGGGTGCAGACCCCAGCACCCTTGGCTGCTGAGGCACGTACCTCCGTATCGCTTCCCCTGGTCAGGACACACTGGAGGGCTGGGTGCTGGCCACAGTCCCTCTCCGTGGTCAGTTTGGGAAGCTGATGGCACACAGTGCTCTGTCGGGGGCTGTGGTGGGGCAGCAGAGGAGCAGCAGTGGAGCAGGGACCAGGCAGGCAGAGCCAGCACTGAGCCGGATCTGACTCTTCCAGGAAGATCTTTACCGCATGTGCCGGGAGAGTCTGGACTGTGACCCCAAAGTCACAGAGATCCTTGTGGCCCACCCCGACCTGCTCGGTGACCGGTAAGATGTGGTCCCTCTGAGTGTGCCCAGCCCAGCCACGTGCTGGGGGATGCTGGATCGTGGTGTGATGCGGTTGCCTCTTGCATCCTTGCAGGGCCCAGCTCTGCCTGCACCATGGCTGGCAGCGGCCTCACCAGGGGTTGGGAGAGCCATCCCTGTGCCAGCGCCCAGATGGGTTGTGGGGATGGACCCGCTGCCATGGCTCCCCTTGGCTGGGGGCTTCTGCTGGGGGTCTCAGGGATGTTCTGGGGCAGGGGGTGCTGTCCCAAGGGCAAGAGGGAGGAGTTCGGCTGCTCTGAGCTCTCCCCGGGGCAGGCCGGGCTCCAGCGGCAGCTCAGTGGAGCTTTGCTCTGGCCGCAGGCTGCTGGGCAGCTTCCTGAGCCTGAGCCCCGAGTACACGTTTGTGCTGGAGGATGATGCCGGTCCCTGTGGCTACGCTGCCGGCGTGCTCTGCGCTGAAGGCTTCCTGCAGCAGCGAGACAGCGGCTGGCTGCCGGCCATGCGGCACAAGTACCCCCGGGACCTGGCCGCAGGAGCCCCGGCGCTGGGCCAGGTGAGGGAGCTCCCGAAGCGGGAGTGAGCGTGTTTGGGGATGGGGGCCCCTCACCGCGCTTGTGTCCTGCAGGATGTCCTGGAGGAAGCGCTGCTCTTCTTCCACACGGAGCCCGCGGCAGTGCCTCTGCCCGTGCTGCGGCGCTTCCCCTCCCTGGTGCAGCTGGGCACAGCCGCCCGCACGCTGGACACGGGGGCCAGCCGCAGCCTGGCCCTCTGCCTGCTGAGCTCGCTCAGGGCCAACGGTGAGCATCCCCCCGCGTGCCCTCATCCAACCCCTGTCCCCACTGCTTCCTGGCCCGCCCCGGAGCCGGAGCCAGAGCCGGGAGCTGGCTCCCCCTGCACCCCACCTCTCAGCACCACCGGGGTGCCGCCACCAGGGCTCCCCATCCCCTCAGTGACACAGCCTGGCCCCAGCTCCCAGGCACCGTGCCCTCCCCTTGCACCGAGTGACACAGGGGCCTGTGCCTTGGGGCGTCACACAGGCACCCAGTGCCGAAGGGCAGTGCAGAAGTTGACCTTCTCATGGAGGGGGTCCCGGTCACTGGCCCCTAGCCCCAGTGCTGGGATCCTGGAGCCAGGGGCCTGACCCCACACCTCCCTTCCAGGGTCGCGGGGAGTGTTTTGCCAGGTCAGTGCCACCGACCAGCAGCAGCTGAGCTTCTACAGCAAGCTGGGCTTCGTCGCCCTGCCGGTGGCCTGGGGCAGCTGTCCCGGTGCTCGGCTCCTGGGACGTCTCCTCTGAGCACTCTGCATTTGGTGCGGTGTGGGGGGGCAGTGCCAGAGGCAGGCTGGTACCTGTCCCGCACAGAGGGAGCAGGAGCAACGGGGCACCTTGGGCAGAGCAGGTACATGTGATGGGGACATGACTTGGGGAGGAGCAGGATGTCACAGGGATGCATGCAGGGGACAGTCCTCAGGCGACAGACATATTTCTGCTATCTCACGAGAGAGGCACCAGCGCCCCTCCACTCTGCCCCCAATTGTTCCTGCTTTGCTGAGTGCCCTTTACCTTTGCTGGGGAGCCGGCAGCATCCCTGGGCTGGCTGCAGACCTCCAGGCCTGGCAGGAGCCACCTGGCCAGTATTTGGGGTGGTGTTCTGGGAGCGTGGCACAGTGCATTAATGTGAGGGGAGAGACCCTGTCCCACAGGCTGGGCTGTCCAGATCGCTCCATCCCCGGTGCGGCCCTAAGCTGGGCAGCTGGGGCTGCGGCTGCCGCTCGGCATCAAGGATCTTCGCGCCTGTGTCTTCCTGACCTGTATGGGACACAGTGAGGCAGCCTCCATCTCTGCCGCCTGGGGGCTGAGGGAACTGCTGCCCATGGCAATAAAGCATTTGCTGGGCTCGCACCGTGGTTTGTCTCCTGAGGGAAATAATTGGGGTAACAGCATGTCCCGCTGACACCCTCACCCCCACCCCTTGGCCAGCCCTGGCTGTCCACCTCACCCCTGCTGTCATTATATCTGGTCCTGTGCAACCTCAAGCAGTTCCCACGCATCCGCCCCTCCAGGCACTCACCAGCTCTTGGCCTCCCCTGGCAGCAAGCAGGGGGTTGGGACTGGAAGAGCTTAAGGCCCTTCCAACCCAAACCAGTCTGGGGTTCTGGGACCCTGCTGCGGCCTCTGGAAGAGCGCTGGGAGGGAGGGATGGAAGGGTCAATCCGTCACTGAGGGTTTCTCTTCCATGCCCCAGCCCCAGAGGTTGGGGCAGCGGTGGCCAAGAGACTGGAGGCGGGGGTCTCGCCCGGCCCGGCCCGGCCCCGGCGCTGCCGTGGGTACGGGGCTGGGCAGGCGCGCGGTGCTCCCGGGCTGGGTCCCACTGCCCGCGGCCACGCGGGTGGGACGGCAGCGCGGGGCCGCTCCGTGGCCGGGCGGGGCTGTCTGGAGGAGGGAGCCGCAGCCGGCAGCCCCCGAGGCTCCGTTCCGGGCCTGGCGCGGTGCCCAGCCGGGCCGGGGGCCCCATCCCGGGGCCGGGGGCGCGGGGACCGTCATCGCTTGTACCAGCAGCGGGGCCGCTCGGAGCGGGCCGGCCCCGGACGCTTGAGCACAGCGCGGGGCGGGCCGGGGCGGAGAGGGGCGGCACGGCTCGGCTCGGCTCGGCACGGCACGGCTCGGATCAGCGCGACTCGGATCAGCCCGGCTCGGCTCGGCTCGGCTCAGCTGGACGCTCTCGCTCGGCGCTGCCGGAGCCGCGCATCCCGCGGGGACCCGAGGTACCGCATGGGGCAGCCGAGAGGGCGCGGCGCCGCCGGGGAGCGTGGCTCGGACCGGCGCGGCTCCATCCCGGCTCCATCCCGGCTCCATCCCGGCACGTCCAGCCAGCGGCGGGGCCGGGTGCGTCAAGCCGGGCCCGGCCGCGGTGGCAGCGGGGACCCGTGGGGCCGCGGGGGGCGGGCGGGAGCGGGCTCCGGTGTGCGGTGGTTGTGCGGCAGGGCTGGAGCGGCGGCGCTGGGGGCCGCTGGCAGCGGTTGCCGTGCTGCGCTGGGGGCGCCGGAGCGTGCTACAGGAAGCCCGGCGGTGGGAGATGGGAGCGTGCGGTGCCGCGTGTCCCGCGGGGCAGGGTGCGGGTGCGGGTGCGGGCAGTGCAGGCAGCGGGGCGGGAAGAGGCACCCTGCAGACCCAGCAGTTTGGGGGTGCCCCGTTGGGGCCGTGCAGCCACGCCGCATCCCCACGTGCCGGCTTCGGCTGGTTGCTCTGAGCTGTGGCTTGCAAAGGGCAGTGCACACACAGGGTGTCCATGAGGATGGAATTTACTGTAGCCCTTGGAAGAGAGGACGGATGAAGGGGTGTGAGGCATGGGGCTGGGGGAACATCCTCGCTCGTCTGCTGGCCATGCATCTTCCCAGCAGCTCCCCGGAGGAGGAGGCCGCTCTCCCATCTCCCAGTAGCTCCAAGTTTGGTTCCTCTCTGCTCCGGGGTGCCTGGGACCCCCCCAGACCCCCTGCCTGCTGATGGCTGCGCCCTCTGCGCATTCCTCAGGGTCTTTTCTTCCCGCCTGCAGCTGGTTCCTGCCAGGGCTGCCCCTTCAGAGCCGCGGGGCCCTGGGCAGAGCCACGCACCGTGGTGTGTCCTGGGGAATCTGGGTGGTGCTGGGAATTGCAGAGAGCTGTGCTGTGACCTGCCCTGGCTTGCAGGGTGACAGCAGGACAGGGGGGCACCAGGCACCCCAAAGATGCTGGACCCAGAGTCAGCAGGGAAGTGCAGCATCAGCGTGTGCTCCATGCTCTGCACACCCTGGAGAGCCCCAGGAGCCAGGGTGTGCTGCCCGCAGCAGTGTCCCTGTCACTGCCTGGGTGTTGGGAGGTGTCACTAAATCTGCCGGGATGGCCAAGCTCCTGTGGTGGCCCTGGGCTGCTCCCCAGTGCTTCTGGGACCAGTTCATCTGCAGAGCCCTGTGACTCTCCCGCTGCTGGCTGTGCTCACCCCGGAGCTCTGATCCCATGGGATCTCTGCAGGCAGGGATTGTGGGGGCTCCCCCAGCTCATGCACACACGCTCCCAGCATCCCAGTGCTGCTGGGAAGCAGGAAGAGTGAAGTAGGCCTGTCCCAGCAGCTGGGATTACGCAAGGGCCAGCGCCGGGCTCTGCATCGAAGGCCCTAGGGAGAAAGGGAGGGATGGAGCCCAGTGCCTGAAGCCATGGGACCCATCAGACCTTCTCCTGCCTCAAGTGCTGGGGACATGACCCCACGCTCTCAGGGATGTCTTGGCATGGGCCTCAGCAGAGCGTGACCGTGTCACCCCTTACCCTTCCCAAGGAAGGATAAACAGAGGGAGCTTCTTCCTCCTTGTGCTGGCGGGTTTCCCAGGTCTTCGCTTGCTCGTGCTGCTCTTCTGAGTCCTCCCAGTTGTCAGTTTGGGGCCTGCTCCATGTCCCCATGTGTCCAGGGCTGGGGCTGAAAGAGCACATTCCTGTGGGATCTGCCATAGCCTGGCCCTTCCTGCTGCTGCAGCCTGGGACGTTGCCCCTGTGCACAGGGATGCCCCGTGTTTGACTGCCCTGACACATGCAGATCCCGCACGCGGACTTGCCAGGCCCCGGTCACCAGGAGCTGCCTCTCCTGAGGTCTGCTTGTCCGGAACGGCAGCCCCCGCGTGAGACGCACTCGGGGGAGCAGAGCTCTCGTGCTCCAGCACCGCGGCTCCGCAGCCGGGAGGTGCCTGGGGCCCTGCGCACGCCGGGCCGGGACATTCCTGAGGTTTCCTGGGCAGCGGGGAGGACCCGCGCTGCTTCCCCGCTCCCACGCCCAGCGTCCTCCCCCGGCCAGCCCTGACTCCCGAGCCCTTTCCGCTTGCAGCGCCGCGGCTTGCGGGCCAGGGCAGCCACGTTCAGCGCGGCGCAGCCCGGCAGTGGCCCTGCTCCCAGAGGAGACTGGGCCGGAGCTGGCAGCGGGACGGCCGGTGCTGGGGCAGCTCCGTACCCCGCGCCTGCCCAAGACGTGCGGCGGCAGGAGCCAGGGGACACGCTTGAACATCCCATCCCTGTCCCATGCAATTCCTGGCCCCCAGCCCCATCCACATGCGCTGTCTGTCCCCGTGCAGGCTGGCTGCACCTCTGCCTTTTGCCCTCTCCAGGGGTGCATGTGGTTCCTGCAGATTCCTGCTCCTCTGAAAACGCCAGCCCATCAGCTGTCCTGTGCGTCGATGGGCTGGGAGCTGCTGCCCTTGTGCTCAGCAGGAATAGCGCATGGAGGCTGGACAAAGGGGTGCGCCTTTCCCCTTGCCAGAGGTGGGGAGGGGATGGGAACCCCCCCTTGGGTTCTGGTGCTGGTTGATCAGCCCCTGCAGCGTGGAGGGACCCCCAAGCCACAGAGCCCCAGCCCCGGCACAGACTCTGTGGCAGGCGGCAGGACTGTGGTCGCCGGTACTGTCCCTCCAGCTGGAGTGAAAGGACCCCAGCCTGAAACCGGGATTTGCTGCACAGGGATCATCCCCATCTGCAGCGCTGCAGTTCCCGGGACGGCCCCGCAGGGCTGGGGCATCCCCGTCCCCCATCCCGGAGCAGTGGCGGCAGCGAAGCAGGAAGCCGGGGGCAGAGCAACGCGCTGGAAAAAGTGATGTGGACAAGGAGAGCCCTGTCCGCCCGAGCTCCCCGGGACGTGGCTGCCGAGCACGTTCGGAGCTGGTACAGGAACAGGGAAACGGCTTGTGCCGGGCCCCTGGGAGCACGCACTGCTCGCCCAGCAGCTGCCCGGGTGGATATGGGGAGTGCTGGTGCCCCCAGAAGGGCTTTTCGCTGGGAAATGAGTGCCAGGAGCTGAGGATGGGCTGAGCTGCGAGGGCAGGGGAGGAGCAGTGGGGATGAGGGGTGCTGGAGCCCTAGCAGAGGAAAGCCATGACCAGGAGTGGGGTGCTGAGGGCGGCAGCAAGCTGAGGCTAGTGCAGGGATGGATGCAGAAGTTTGGGCAGGTTCTGGAGCAACTGAAGGTTTGTGAGGAAGAGAAATCCATGGTGGCATTTAAACACAGAGGCTGAGGTTGCTGAGCTGAGGCTCCGTGGGGACTTGGTGCTTCGCTGTGCAAAGCCATGTTGTGGTCTCTGGTGCCGTGTTCTGGTCTCTGGTCCTACGTGGTTTGTTCCTAAATGCATGAGCTTAAGTCTCCCTTGCAGTCGAGGCTATAGGCTACATGATGCCATCTTCCCAGGCTGTTCAGGTCTGTCCTCATCAGTTCTGCACTGTCCTGCCCATTTCTGCCTTTGCAGGCTGAACGAGGAGAGGACTTTTTCCTCCTCCAGACGTGGTTTTGCTTTGGAAAGCATGTGATCCTCCCCAGAAAGCTCACTGGGGGGTGACTGCCCCGCTGAAACCCCATTTTATTCCAGCAGGTGACCAGTTTTAATCCACTTAGCAGAGGTGCACTGCTTCTGTCGAGTGCTAATTAGTTGTTAAAAGGTGGTGCAAGGTGAACCAAGCACATTCCAGCCTCAGCCTGGAATCAACACAGTTACTGCAATTAACCAAACCTGTGATCTCAGAGAGGGTCAAACCCGCTGCCTGACATGGGTCATCTCTGCAGAGCTGTGGAGACCGGCGCCGGTTGCGCTGCTGCCTGGACCCGCTGCAGCCCAGCCCGGAGCCGGCCCGCGCTGCGTACTGCGGAGATCAGCTCCTTCAGTGCAAGTGCTGGAGGAGCTTCAGTCCTTCTGCGCCTGTGGCTTCCTTGGTCTCCGCACCGGGAGGGCTCAAATTCGTGTGTTACACAGTGGTAGAGCTCTGTGGGTTTATAGTGCTCCACTTGGGCAGGGGGACCTCCCTTTGGTGACCGTGGGGTGGGATAAGAAGTGGTTTAGCACTTCTGTGATATGGTGAACTCATCCCTTTGCTGCTTTCCAGACAGAGCAGAGATGTGGATGGAGCATTCCTGCCCCTGGCAAGCCCACGGACCGTTTCCTGAGCTGCTGGCAGGGCTGGGGTGGCCCTTTGCGCTCCCTCCTGCTCCTCCTCCTCCTGCCCTAACAGGCCCATTGAAAGGTTCAGCGCAGCATTTCCCTGCTGCCTGCCCACAAAGCTGCTTCCCGCTGTTACATTCTCACAGTGCCAGTGCGGGCAGCTGAGGTGTAGGGAGCCCAGAAACAGCGCACGTCCCTGCCTGCTGCTGCCTCCATTTGCGGTGTCCCCATGCCCCAGGTTGTGACAGGGGAGAGACCCAGACCTGGGCTGATGTGGTTGCCACGAGGGGCTGCGTGCTTTCCACCACAGTGTCTCCCATTGGCCTGGACCGTGTTGTTGGTCCTTGTTACCACTCACCCTCTCTCGCTGAGCATCCCTGCAGGCACCGAGCGCTCAGCCCAAGGGACTCACTGCTCTCGGTGGCATCTCCAAAGTGGTGCATGCTTTGCAGGCCAGGCGACCTGGCCTCCATCATCTGGAAAAGTGAACAGAGCAGGAATGGGGCTGATTCCTGCTTGTGGAGTCTCTGTGGAGCCTGAGGGGGGTTTCCCATCCCCTTTGCTCCACGAGGACCCTTTCCCAAAGCCACTGCAGGGACTTTCTGTCACCGCGGATGCTGAGGGGCCAGGAACAAAGGGGCAACATGGGGACAAGCCTTAGGCCGGGAAAGGGGCTCCTACAGCGGCACCAAGAGCAGCCACAGCCCTGGGGATGCCCCAGTACATCCCGGCTGTCCCAGCAAGCTGTGAGCGGGGATGAGTGGGGATGGAGGCTCACAGGGGAGTGCACTGGGGAGGGCCAGTGCAAAGGATCCCTGCAGCACAGCCCCAGCTGGGAGCGTGTGTGGGGTTTGTGATCATTTTCCTTCCTCTCTAATCCTGTGGCTAAACACTGGAGCCTGGACTCCCCCTGCTTGTGGGCGAGCCAGATTTCCTCCTCTCTTCACACTGTCTAATGACAAGCACAGGCTGTGAATGCAGAACGCAGGATCTGATCTTGATTGGGGGTGTAGGGCACGGAGATGTATTTCTGCTGGTCCTGTGCTGGGGGGCTCCCAAGTTTGGGGTCACTTTCCCACCTGTGGAAGGGACGTCTGGAAGGGCGATGTGAGGCTGTAGTGGTGGGAGGCAGGCGGGTCCCTGTGCTGGCAGTGCTGGGTGAGCATTTGAGCTTTGCCCTCGAGCCCAGAGCCCAGCCTCAGTAGGGCTCACACGGCCCATGCAGAAGTGCTGCAGCAGCATCCGCAGGGTTAAAGCGGCCCCAACGGATAAGCGGGAATAGTGCCCTGGGAACTGGGAACTGAAGAAGGTTCACAGAGAAGTGTTTTCTCTACTGTTTGCCCCTGGACGGGTGAGGGAACACCACATCTCCCTCGGGTATTCCGGGAGCCACACACGTTACTGGAGGGTTGGAGAATGCTGCCCAGAGCAGGACAGGGAAGGCCCCGGCTGTGGCTCCTCACAGTGGGCAGCAGCATGGGCTGGCAGCGCTGCACCACATGGGGTGAATGCAGCTCCTGGCTGGTCCCGCTGGGCTTTCCCTGGGCGCTGGTCCTGCTCCAGGGCCCTTTGGTGCAGGCGATGTGACCCGGCAGCACGGTGGGAGTCCGGTAGAAGCCATTCGAGAGTGCAGGGTGCTGCGATGGCAGAGCCTGGGCAATGGCAGCTCTGGGGTGCAGGGCGGCACTGGTGAGAGACAGCGGGGGGCTGCTGTGAGCAGCTGGGGGCTACAACCGGCATAGGGGGGATGAGGGCAGCAGGTGATGCAGCACAGCTCATGCATCCTGCGCACCCGGACCCCTCCTGCCCCCGCAGAGCCCGGCTGCCATGGGGAGCTGCCGTGCATGGGCACCGCCGGAGCTGCTGGTGCTGAGCATGTGGCTGTGGGCGAGCAGTGCCGGCCCCACGCAGCCACCCGGCCCCACGCTGAGGGTGCGCCTGGCGGGGTACCCGCGCAAGCACAACGAGGGCCGCGTGGAGCTCTTCTACAACGACGAATGGGGCACCATCTGCGACGACGACTTCACGCTGGCCAACGCGCACGTGCTGTGCCGGCACCTTGGCTTCGTGGCTGCCACCGGCTGGGCCCACAGCGCCAAGTACGGCAAAGGAGTCGGTAAGAGCGGGGCGGTGGGCATGGCTCCCCGTGCTGCACGGGCTCACGTGTTGGTGGGGAAGGGCAGGCAGGTCCTGTGCGTGCTGCGTGCCCAGGAGCGTGTGTGTGCTTGTGTGAGCGCACGTGCAGGTGATGTGCACACAAAGCGGGATGCGGAGCTGCGCATGAGCTGCTGTGCGTGTAGCCAGGGCACAGGGGGGTTGCACCGGAGCTGCAGGGCTGCACATGGTGCTGGGTGGTGCAGGGGATGCAGGTCCAGGTCTGTGTGGTGCAGAGGTGCAGCTGTTTGTGCTGGACAGACACTGTACAGAGCCCGGGTGTGAGCCACGGGGCTTTATGTCTGCAGCAGCCCCGTGGGGAAGCGGAACTTCCCCATCTGCAGCTCCCCCTCTCAGGGCTTTGCTTTGGGCATTTCACCAGCCTCAGCTTCGTGCTGAGGGATGGATGGTCCCAGCCCAGCAGCCGCCGGCAGCCGTGCTCTGCTGTACACCTTGGCCATGCTCCATGGGCACCCTCCCTGCTCCTGGTGGGTGCTGCCTGGGCCTGGCCCCCCCTCACCCCGGCCCTGGTGTCTGGCAGGGCGGATCTGGCTGGACAATGTGAATTGTGCCGGAGGCGAGAAGAGCATCGGGGACTGCAAACACCGGGGCTGGGGCAACAGCGACTGCAGCCATGAGGAAGACGCTGGTGTCATCTGCAAGGATGAGCGCATCCCAGGCTTCAAGGACTCCAATGTCATTGAGGTGAGGAAGCTGCGGGCCAGGACCCCTCAGAGCCAGCAGGCGAGGCTCTGCTCGGGACTTAGTGTCTGGGTGTGGGGTGGATGCAGGATCCTGAGGTAACAGGGCGCTCCCAGGAGGTGCACCCAGGGAGACGAGGGACGTTGGCTGTACAGTCAGAGTAGGAGCGTGTCCGTCCAAGGCCATCGGATGTGCCCTGCAGGATGCAGGACCTGGCCATCCCATTCCCCAGCTGGGGCCGGGGACCCCACCTCCTGCGGTTGCACCCCTGGGCAGGGGCTGGGGCGATGGGTGCTGTGCTGACCCATGCCCTGCAGACAGAGCAGAGCCACGTGGAGGAGGTCCGGCTGCGGGCGGTGGTGGTCGGTGCCCGGCGGCAGCTCCCGGTGACAGAGGGCGTCGTGGAGGTGCGCTACAAGGATGGCTGGGCACAGATCTGCGACGAGGGCTGGAGCAGCCACAACAGCCGCGTCGTCTGTGGCATGCTGGGCTTCCCTGCCGAGAAGAAGATCAACAGGAACTTCTACAAGTGAGTGAGGCCAGCAGGGACCCGCGGGGCTGGGGACAGTGCCAGGGCCATGGGGCAGTGCTGGAGGACAGCAGGGGCCAGCTGGCCATAGGAGCACTCGCTAACTGAGCTGGGGGCCGTGGCGTGGCAGGGGGCCGTGGCGTGGCAGGGGGCCGTGGCTGCCCATCTGCCCATGCACTGCAGCAGAGGCTGTTCCAAGAGCGCAGCGCCTGCGCCCTGGCAGTGCTGCACCCCTGCAGTTCCCTCCAGTGTGGAGTGTGGGGGACCCTGTCCAGAGCAGAGGGAGGTAAGCACCATGGCCTGAGCAAGGACACAGTGCCCATTGTGGTGCCCATTGCAGTGCCCATTGCAGTGCCCAGCATGGTATCCAGCATGGTGCCCATTGTGGTGCCCAGTATGGTGTCTAGCATGTTGTCCAGCATGGTGCCAAGCATGGTGCCCATTGTAGTGCCCATTCTGGTGCCCAGTGTGGTGCCCAGCATGGTATCCAGCATGGTGCCCATTGTGGTGCCCATTGTGGTGCCCGTTGTGATGTCCATTGTGGCGCCCGTTGTGGTGCCCACTGTGGTGCCTGTTGTGGTGTTCATTGTGGTGCCCATTGTGGTGCCCGTTGTGGTGCCCGTTGTGGTGTTCATTGTGGTGCCCATTGTGGTGCCCATTGTGGTGCCCGTTGTGGTGCCCATTGTGGTGCCCATTATGGTGCCCGTTGTGGTGCCCATTGTGGTGCCCATTGTGGTGCCCATTGTGGTGCCCGCTGTGGTGCCTGTTGTGGTGTCCATTGTGGTGCCCTTTGTGGTGCCCGTTGTGGTGCCCATTGTGGTGCCCATTGTGGTGCCCGCTGTGGTGCCCGTTGTGGTGCCCATTGTGGTGCCCATTGTGGTGACCATCGTGGTGCCCGTTGTGGTGTCTGTTGTGGTGCCCACTGTGGTGCCCGTTGTGGTGCCCATTGTGGTGCCTGCTGTGGAGTCCATTGTGGTGCCTGTAATGGTGCCCATTGTGGTGCCCACTGTGGAGTCCATCGTGGTGCCCCCTGTGGTGCCCATTGTGGTGCCCGTTGTGGTGCCCATTGTGGTGCCCGTTGTGGTTCCCATTGTGGTGCCCATTGTGGTGCCCGTTGTGGTTCCCATTGTGGTGCCCATTGTGGTGACCATCGTGGTGCCCATTGTGGTGACCATCGTGGTGCCCGCTGTGGTGTCCATCGTGGTGCCCCTCATGGTGCCCATTGTGGTTCCCATCGTGGTGCCCATCATGGTGCCCATTGTGGTTCCCATCGTGGTGCCCATCATGGTGCCCATTGTGGTTCCCATCGTGGTGCCTATCATGGTGCCCGCTGTGATGCGCTGACGGGGCAGCTCCAGTGTTGCTCCTGCAGGCGGGTGAAGCGCGCAGCCGTGACAAAGGGCCGGAGCCTGCGGCCAGGCAGGAGGTAATGGCTGAGGCACCCGTCTGCCGAGCCCTTGGCAGAGCCGGGCTGTCCGGCCTCGCGGGTCCCTGCCGTCGGGACGGATCCTGGCACAAAGGGATCCGGACAGAGCAGACCGAGGGCTCGGGCAGTGCTGGGCAGGCAGGACACCGTGGGACCTCTGCCCGTGCATGCTGCGGTCCCCAGCCCCAGGAGGGGCAATCTGCCTCCCAGGCCCGCTGTGCCCCAAGCTGGGCAGCACCCACCCCACGCACCGGGCAGGAGCCCTGGCACAGGGCCCCGATCCTTGGGCAGGGTCTCTGGAGGTGCAGAGGCCTGCGGGGTCCTGTGCCGGAGGCCTCGGGGCAGAGCGGTGTCTCCTGGCAGGCGGGGAGGGCTGTGGAAATGGGCTGCTTTCTGCGGAAAGCAGCAGTGGGGGAGCTGGAGCGGCTGCACCCCCTCCATTCCTTGCAGGGGGCTGGCAGCACTGCTGAGCGAGTGCTGGGCACCAGGGCGATGGGCAGCGCAGTGCTCGCAGTGCTGGCACCCCGTGGGGCAGCTCTTGTCCTGCCTGCTGCGTCTGCTCGGGATCTCTTGCACCTCTGCCCGTTCACTCTTCCTGCCTTTCTGCCAGCCCCAAAGGATAGTCTGGCTGCCCTTTTCCCTCCACTGGAAACCTGGAGAGCACTGCAGGGCTGGTGTCCTGTACTGGGAGCCAGAGCCGGGTGCGGGATCGCACTGTGGTCCCATGGTGTCAGCGGGGGATGATGTCCTCCAGCCGGCTGCTGAGTCCCATCTCCTGGCAGCCCCATGCAGTGTCCTGGGGCTCGCTGGCCAGCGGGGTCAGTTGCCAGCCTTGGATTTACCGTGTCCCTGCCCTGGTTTGGGGTCTGCTCTTTACTCCTCACGGTGTCAGAGTTTGGCCCTGCTCAGCTTCTTCCTCCCTGAGTGAAGCAAAGCATTGGAGTGTGTAGGGACAGTGTGTGGTGCCCTGGGCAGCCTCCTCTCCCTCGCTGGCAGGGGGTCCTTGCATGCCTGCAGCAAGTCCCACCATGCCCCATGCACTGGGCAGAGCTCTGGTGTCACAGGATCATGGAGTAGTCAGGGTTGGAAAGGACATTAAGCTCATCCAGTTCCACCCCCTGCCATGGGCAGGGACACCTCCCACTAAACCATGGCACCCAAGGCTCTGTCCATGCCGCTTGCTTGGTGCTGTGCTTCTGCGCATGCTGCTCCCCTGGAGCATGGTGCAGTGACAGTGGCTGGAGTCTGCATGAGGGCATGGGCCACCTCGCTTGTACCCCACAGATCGGATCTGCTGTGTCACAAAGCAGCGCGGGATGTTGCAGCATCCTGCGCAGTTTCCTGGTGGTATGCGGGCAGGAAACTGCATCGCTGCTGCGGAGGGCAGTTGTGTCTCATTGCCGGCAGCAGATGCTGCTGCTGTACCCATGTGTGACACAAAGGGGACACTCATGAGTCTCCCTGGGGGCAGCAGACCCAGTTTCAGCGAAAGCCAGGGCCGCTGTGTGCTCCGGGTCCCTGTGGAGGCGGCAGCCCAGGGCTGCAGGCTCCGTGGTGGTTGTGTTCTGTTTTCCAGGCTGGCCTCCAAATCTCAGCCTAAGCAAAAGCGCAGGGAGGACGTAGGGTCCAAGAAGAGGTAAATGGCTCCCGTGGGAGCCTGAGCGCCAGGAGCCCCGCTCGGTCCCACCTGAGCCGAGCGTGTCTGCGGGGATGCGGGGCGGGCGCAGCGCGGGCGGGGGGCTCCGCTGCAGTCTGTCCGCGCCCGTCCCACCCCAGGGCTGCCCTCTCCCTGCAGGCTGCTCACGGGGCGGCAGCAGCTCACCTACCGGCTGCACTCGGTGTCCTGCGCGGGGACCGAGCTGCACCTCTCCATGTGCGCCTTCGAGTTCTACCGCGGCAACGCCTCGGCCGCCTGCGGCGCGGGCAGTCCCGCCGTGGTCAGCTGCGCGCCCGGGCCGCAGTTCGCCACCGGCAGCGGCCACAAGAAGAAGCAGCGGCAGCAGCAGCAGCCACAGCAGGGCCAGGTGAGCCCCGTGGTGAGGGGACGGGCACCCACAGCCCCCCACGGCTTGGCACTGCCCCACTGCAGGGCACTGGGACTGCGGGTCCCACGGGGACCAGCCTGTGGAGCAGGATACAGGGACCGTGTCCTGTCCCTGCGCATCACAGGGTCATGGCCAGCAACCTCTGCACTGCACGGTGCTGTGCCGCACCATGCCATTCAGCACTGCGCCAGCCGTGCCGTCCCCTGGGTCCAGAGAAGGGCAGTGGAGCTGGTGCAGGGCCTGGAGCACAGTGTGATGGGGACTGGCTGAGGGACCTGGGGGGTTCAGATGGAGAAGAGAAGGCTCAGGGGGGCCCTGATCGCTGCCTGCAACTGCCTGAGAGGAGGATGGAGCCAGGAGGGGGCTGGGCTCTGCTCCCAGAGTATGGGCCAAGAGGAAACGGCCTCAAGCTGCACCAGGGCAGGTTTAGATGGAGCTGAGGAACAATTCCTGCCCCAGAGGGTGCTCAGGCATTGGAAGAGGCTGCCCAGGGTAGTGCTGGAGTCACCGTCCCTGCAAGTGTTCACACCCCGTGGAGACGAGGCCTCAGTGCCATGGGTCAGTGGTGGCCTTGGCAGTGCTGGGGAACAGTGGGACTTGATGATCCTGAAGCTCTTTCCCACCCCGGTTGATTCCATGATTCAATGATGTGCTGGTTCCATCCCTTGTCCCCATCCCCTGCAGCCACGGATCCGGCTGAAGGGGGGCGCGAAGGTCGGTGAGGGCCGCGTCGAGGTGCTCAAGGGCAATGAGTGGGGCACGATCTGTGATGACCGCTGGAACCTGCTGTCAGCCAGCGTGGTGTGCCGCGAGCTGGGCTTCGGCAGCGCCAAGGAGGCCCTCACCGGGGCGCGCATGGGCCAAGGTGAGGAGCTGGGCTGCAGGGGCCAGGCACTGCCCTCATGGGCCTGTGGGCGAGGCACATGTCCAGGCACAAGGCTCCCTCAAGGCGGGATGGGACAGGCCACAGCCGAGCTTGTCCTGTGAGTCCCTGGCTGCCAGGCGCATGCGGAGCATCCCCAGGGTACCGCGGCCTCTCCATGGTGCCGGATGGCCACGGCTGCGCCCGTGTCACTGTCCCTGAGCTCTGCTATCCCCCTGGCAGGGACGGGGCCCATCCACATGAATGAGGTGCAGTGCCTGGGCACAGAGAAGTCCCTCTGGAGCTGTCCCTTCAAGAACATCACGCAGGAGGACTGCAAGCACTCGGAGGATGTGGCTGTCCGCTGCAACGTCCCCTACATGGGCTACGAGACCCTGGTGCGCACCACGGGGCTGCCAGTGCCTGCGGGCCCGGGAGCTCTCGGTATTGCTGCTGGGGGGACCAATGCAGGGTGGCCCCTCCGTCCTCTGGACCCCATGGCACCTCATGGCTCCCCTCACATTACCCCTGCTCTGAGGCAAGGGCTGCCCAGCGGGGCTCAGGGGTGGGAGTTCCAAGGTGCCCCTGTGAGGAGGGGGGTGGAAGGGAGGCCAAGGGGGGGGGTCAGGATGCGCTGTGGGGTGGTGTGGGGCCGCTGCTCCTGCTGCTCTCCCTGTGCCAGCTCCAACCCAGCAGAGCCACCAGAAAACATTGCTGCGGGAGAGCCAGGAGAGATTTTTTCGGGTGGTGATGAAATGAGCGGATGGGGCCACGAGCTCCGTGCGCCTGGTCCCTCGTTTCATCCACTTGGGCTTTCCCATCATCCAACTCTCTCACCTCTGCCGTTCTGGAATGCAAATGCCATCCCAAAATGAGCCGTTTCCCTGCTGCGCTGAGGCGCTTCCCAAACTCACAGCCAAGTTCTTGGCCCCAAATCTGATGGTTTTGGGGAGTTCTGGGCTAACCAAAGCTGTGCCCAGCTCCGCTCAGCTCTGGCTGCCCCCTCCCATGTGCCTAAAGCCCATGAGGGTGCTACAGCTGCAGCCGCTGGGATGAGCTGGGCAGGGCTGTCCTGCTGGATGCAGCAGAGCAGCAGGAGCATCACTCGTGATGATGACGGTGATGCTGCCACTGCCTTTCTCCGCAGATTCGGCTGAGCGGGGGCCGAAGCCGCTTCGAGGGGCGGGTGGAGGTGGCTGTGGAGGCTGGCGCTGGGGAGCAGCCACGCTGGGGGCTGGTCTGCAGCGAAGGCTGGGGTACGCTGGAGGCGATGGTGGCCTGTCGCCAGCTGGGCCTGGGATTCGCTAACCACGGCTTACAAGTAGGTGCCAGCAGCAGCTTGGCCAGGGCAGCGTGAGCCAGCACCACCGATCCGCCGGGATGGGCACAGGGACCAGGATGGGCACAGGGACCAGGATGGGCTGGGATGTACCGGGATGGGGTTGGGTCCCTGCTCACTGCCTCAGGGCTTCCCTGCAGATCCGCCTCTCTGGCGGCAGGACGCCATTTGAGGGCCGCGTGGAAGTGAAGCAAGGCAGTAAGTGGGGCATGGTGTGCAGCGAGGGCTGGACCACCAAGGAGGCGATGGTGGCCTGTCGCCAGCTCGGCCTGGGCTATTCCCTGCATGCGGTGACGGTAGGTGCCGGTGGGGAGGCCCCCAGTGGCACCCTGGTGAGCACAGGCACCGGTGCTTCCTGGTGGGGATGTATGGGGGCAAAGGGATGTAGCTGCTCCATGCCAGGGGACGGGACCCTCATGAGCAGGCTGGGGACATGGGCAGGGCCATGCCGTGGTGGGTGCTGGCCGCAGCCCGGGCACGTGTGAGCCAGGGCACCCACAGCACCAGCCCTGCCACCCGGCCTCACCCCTCCCCAGGAGACCTGGTACTGGGATGCCAGCAACGTGACGGAGATGGTGCTGAGCGGGGTGAAGTGCGCCGGCCACGAGATGTCCCTGAGCCACTGCCAGCACCACGGCTCCAGCCTCAACTGCAGGAACACGGGCACGCGCTTCGCTGCCGGCGTCATCTGCTCTGAGAGTGAGGGGCAACGGGGTCTGCGGTGGTGGGGTGGGAATGGGGTCTGCGGTGGTGGGGTGGGAATGGGGTCTGCGGTGGTGGGGTGGGAATGGGGTCTGCGGTGGTGGGGTGGGAATGGGGTCTGCGGTGGTGGGGTGGGAATGGGGTCTGCGGTGGTGGGGTGGGAATGGGGTCTGCGGTGGTGGGGTGGGAATGGGGTCTGCGGTGGTGGGGTGGGAATGGGGTCTGCGGTGGTGGGGTGGGAATGGGGTCTGCAGTGGTGGGGCGCACAACGCGGTCCCCAGGCAATGGTGCAGTGGGGCCCAGAGCTGCAGATGAAGCGTCTGCGAGCTGCGGGGCTGGGGGCAATGGGGTTTGCAGGTGCTGGGGGGGGCTGCAGCTGACGGGGTGGGTGCACATTCCCCACCCCTGGACAGTCCAACCCTGCCTGCTCTGGGCGCCCGCTCCGTCCCTGAGCAGCGCCTGCCCGCAGCTGCCTCCGACCTGCTGCTGCACGCGCCGCTGGTGCAGGAGACGGCGTACATCGAGGACCGGCCGCTGCACATGCTGTACTGTGCTGCCGAGGAGAGCTGCCTCTCCAGCTCCGCCCGCCTCGCCAACTGGCCCTACGGGCACCGCCGCCTGCTCCGCTTCTCCTCCCAGATCCACAACAACGGCCGCGCCGACTTCCGCCCCAAGGCCGGGCGGCACTCCTGGGTCTGGCACGAGTGCCACCGGTGGGTGCGCGGTGCGGGCAGAGGGTGCCGGTGCGGCAGTGGGGTGGGTGATGGTGACACCGGGTGAGGGTGACACCCGCTGAGGCCCCTTCTGCTGCCCAGGCTCCAGTTTTGCCCGCTTTGGCTCGGGGCTGTCCCTCCATGGGCAGTGCTGGGGCTGGGGTGGCAGCGGGGGGGCTGGGGGCTGTGTCCTGCAGCTGAGACCCCCGTTGCCTGGGGACAGCCATGTCCCCTCCCAGTGCAGGGCTGGTGCAGCCACAGCGCTGCGGGTTCCCTCTTGCAGGCACTACCACAGCATGGATATCTTCACCCACTACGACATCCTCACCCCCAACGGCACCAAGGTGGCGGAGGGGCACAAAGCCAGCTTCTGCCTCGAGGACACCGAGTGCGAGGAAGGCGGGTGCCATGGATGCTGCCTTTTGGCACCATCCCTGCCCTTGTCCTGCCCCCAGCCATTGCGCACGCTGTGGCCGTGTGGGCAATGCAGGACAAGCCGTGCTCTCTTCTCCCTGCAGACGTGGCCAAGCGGTACGAGTGTGCCAACTTTGGGGAGCAGGGCATCACTGTGGGCTGCTGGGACCTGTACCGGCACGACATCGACTGCCAGTGGATCGACATCACTGACGTCAAACCAGGCAACTACATCCTGCAGGTGCTGAGCTGCCCGCGCCCAGCTCTGCACGAGCCGCGGCCACCCTGCTCCCGGGGCGGTTGGAGCACGCTGGGGCTGGCGGGTGTGCGCTGGGGGGACACTGCCTGCCCGTGTGTGTGGAGATGCGGGATGTGCGGGAGCCGCCCGGACACGCTTCAGCCTGCACGCTGCTGCGCTGAGCAACACCCATAGGCACGTGGTGCCCAGTGGCAGAGCCACCATAGCACATCCCATGGCGGCAGGAGGCGAACCCCGCCGGGACTGGGGTGCTGGGGCTGTGCTGCAGGCAGCAGCTCTGCTGAGGCTGGGAAGGCCGAGCTGACGAGGTGTGGGGCCGCAGCACTGCCCGCTGTGGGGCAGGGGGCTGCCGCCCTCACTGTTGATGCCCCACAGGTCGTGATCAACCCCAACTTCGAAGTGGCAGAGAGCGACTTCACCAACAATGCCATGAAATGCAACTGCAAGTACGACGGGCACCGCATCTGGGTGCACAGCTGCCACATCGGTAACATGGGGGAGCCATGGCACACGGGGGCAGGGGGGACTGGGCTGGGAGGAGGCTGTGGGGCTCTGGGTGGCTGCTGTGGGTGCTGACAGCTCCTGCCCTCTGCCGCAGGTGACGCGCTCAGCGAGGAGGCCAACAAGCGCTTCGAGCAGTACCCGGGGCAGCTCAACAACCAGATCTCATAGGGCCCAGCCCCGGAGACACTGGGGGGAGCCCCGGGGGGGGGCATCGCCCGCCCTCTGCGCAGGTGGGAGATGCTGCTGAGGCCTCAGCCCAGCACTGCAGCCACTGGGCTCCGCGAGGCTGCTGGGACCCACCGGCACTACGGCCACCACCCAACCACTGCCCGGAGGCTGTGCCCACGTCCCCTGGGCCACGGCACATGGGCACAGAGGTCCTGAACCCCACCTTGCCCCCCCCAGCTCCCGGTCACTGCAGCTGCACCTCCATGCTCCCCATCGGCCCCGGTTCCTCCCCAGGACCCAGCAGGGACCCGCAGCCCTGCATGGCCCCAGGAGCCCCTCCTGGTGTGGCTGCCCCTGCCCCGCGGCCCCTCGCCATGGTGTGGCTGCCCCTGCCCCCCGGTCGCAGCGGCTCCCGCTCCCTCTTAGCTGTAACTTTATTTTCTCCATAAAGTTGTCAGTTGTTCCCCGTGGCTCCCGGCTCTTCTCTGGGGATGAGGAGCCTGGCAGGACCCGGAGGCGCAGCACACCTCGGCACAGAGCGTGGGAGCTGCCAGTACCCCCATGGAGCAAGGATCGCCCCCTGCCCACACAGCCCTGGCTGGGCAAGGACCAGCCCCACACCAGCACCCGTCCTGGCAGCTGCTGGGATACAGAGAGATGGTGCCAGGCCTGCCGGGAGAAGCCTGTGTGGGTGAGGAGGGGGCCAGCAGGACCTTAACTTCAGCTGCCCCAGCCTGAAGCAGCCCCACGGCACCGGAGGGAGCAGCCGGAGCCGCCCTGGCACAGCAGGGACGCGGTGAAGTGCCGGTTTCGCCCCATATGCAGTCCAAATGCTTGCGAGCAGAAGTCCCGCTGGGGGCTGGGATCCATGAGGAATGCAGCCGGCGCTGGCTCCAGGCAGCGGGAAGCTGCGGTCGGTGCTGCCGTGGCCGCGCTGCCAGGAACGCGGCGGCTCCGCTTCCCCTGTGCACGGCGGCGGGAGCTCGACGGGGAGCACGTTCCTGTGCCCTGCCTGCTCTGCGCTGCTGCTGCCCGCTCCCCGGCCTGCTCTCAGGGCAGCAGCAGCGCCTCGGCGCCGCCCTCGCCGCAGCACCTCCGAGGAACTGTGCTCCTTTCATCTAAAAATACCAGGCTGGGGCGAGGGAGCTCCCGGCTGCTCCTGGCTCCACCACGCGTTCCTCCCGCCAGAGCCGGGCTGGACGCGGCTCCTCAAGGCGGGAGCCGAGCAGGGGCTCTTCCAGGAACGCGAGGAACACCCGGAGCTGCCCCTTCCCAGAAGGGCTCTCAGCCTCCAGCCACAGAGCACAGGGAGGCCTCAGGTGTCCCCAGGGGCCGGACTGCACATGCAGGGAGCTGAGCTGCCGCACGGCCCCGCGCCAGGCTGCGGGAGGGACAGACAGGAACAGGCTCCCACCTCCAGCCCTCCTGCACCCCAGCCAGCAAGGCACTGCCCAGACACTGCAGGGTCCAGCACCAAAACCCCCTCTCACTGTGGCTTTAACCTGCAGAGGGGAGACTGAGATGAGCTCTTGGGCAGAAGCTCTTCCCTGGGAGGGTGCTGAGGCGCTGGCACAGGGTGCCCAGAGAAGCTGTGGCTGCCCCATCCCTGGCAGTGTTCAAGGCCAGGTTGGACACAGGGCTTGGAGCACCCTGCTCTATGGAAGGGGTCCCTGCCTGTGCAGGGGGTTGGGACTGGAGGAGCTTTAAGGTCCCTTTCCAAACCAAACCATTCCAGGATTCCATGTGACAGGAAGGGCAGGATCCCCCACAGCCCAACCTCCCACAGGCAATGCTGTGGGCAGGAGACCCCACAGCACCGGGGGGTCCCTATAAAAGTGCTTTATTTGAGCACAGAGGGAAGGGCTGCTCCCTGAGCCCACCCCGGCACCGGGCCAGGCACCCTCCAGTCCCCACGAGGTCTCTGTGTCCGTGCCCAGCTCATGGACACGGCTCGGTCCTGCGTGCCCTGCTCCGCACAGCGGCTCCGCTACTCGGTGGCCTCGGGGATGACGCTCAGCAGCAGAGTGTCGTGGCCGCGCCGCAGCAGCAGGCTCAGGCTCTGCTGTGTCCGCACCGCCTCATACACGTCCTCGGCGCGGCGCGACGCCTGCCCGTTGATCTCCAGCACCACGTCACCCGCCTTCACCCCTGCCCTGTGGCACAGGGACACAAGCACACGGTGGGTGAAGCAGGCCCTTCCCAGGAGCACGGAGCACCGCGCACCACAAGGAGGCTTGGACCACGGGTACCTGGGCCAGTGGAACACCAAGCCTGGGCAAGGGCCACCAGCTGGTCTCTGCTGCACAGCAGGGCCCGAGCCTGGCTGCCCTGGGGCAAGCCAGATCTAAATACATCCCACCCCACACAGCTGCTCCCTCAGGCCACCCCCCAGGGCACAGGGCGCTTACTGATGGGCTGGAGAGCCGATGATCACCTTGTGGATTAGCACTCCATAGGAGACATCGGGGAAGCTGGGGTCACGCAGCTTCAGCTCAGCCAGGATGCTGCAGGGGGAAAGTCAGCATCAGGAAAGGAGCTGGGCAGCAGAGCAGGGCTCTCACCCCACCCCAGCTACACAGGACCTCTCCTCCTGCCCCCCTGATGCTGCCAAGCGCAGGCACCCAGCTGCAACCCCCAGCAGCACCCAAACACCATCGCCCTGCCTAAAACCAGAGGACAAAGTACGGACTGTGCCCGGGAGGGATGGAGCTCCCAGAGCAGCTGCCAGCTGGGTCACACACAGGCGCCCTCCCTGGTGTCAGATCCATTCTGCTGCTACAGTTCCACTGCTCTGCTTTCGGCAGTAGGACAAGAACAGAAGCTGGGCCCCTCCTGTTGCCAGAGGTGTCAAGCAGAGGTAGACCTGCTCCTCTCCTCCAAAGCCTACAGACTGAACACCCTACCTTCGCACAGTGGTGGCTTAAATTCTGCACCCCTACTGCTCCTCACACTGTGCTGTGCAAGCTGCCCCCCCCTTCCTGATGTCACAGGATCACAGCACGGCTGGGGTGGGAAATGAGCCTCTGGAGATCATCTACCCCCAGCCCTGCTCAAGCCGGCTCAGCAGAGCAGCTGCCCAGGACGGTGTCCAGGGAGGCTTTGAGTATCTGCAGTGCTGGTGACGCTCTGACCTCTCCGGGCGCCTGTGCCAGGCTTCTACCACTGCCCCACAGGAACAAAGAGGCTCCTTGCGTGCAGATGCAGCCCCATGCGTTCCCGTTTGTGCCCCCTGCTCACGTCCTGGCTGCAGGCACTGACAGAACCACCACGCCACGTGCGCTGCTCCCTAACCGAGGCGCTCTGCTCCCACCTCAGGAGCTCCATGCGCCCTCAGGCAGGTCCCTGAGAACAGCCCCCATGTGTGCCCGGCCCTGGCGGGGCTGCCGGCCCTGCCCAGCACCGCAGGAGCTGGGCTCCCACATCCCCGAGGCTTTGCCGAGTACCAGCACCATCTACCGGGCACCGGCGGAGCACCCAGCGATGCGGAGCGTTCCCCAGCCACGCACGGCCTGAGCCTCACAGCGATCCTGCCTGCAGCTGCGGCAGGCAGGACCCCAGCCCCTGCTCGTGGTGCCCAGAGGTGCAGGCAGGACCCCAGCCCCTGCTCGTGGTGCCCAGAGGTGCAGGCAGGACCCCAGCCCCTGCTCGTGGTGCCCAGAGGTGCAGGCAGGACCCCGGCCCCTGCTCGTGGTGCCCAGAGGTGCAGGCAGGACCCCAGCCCCTGCTCGTGGTGCCCAGAGGCGCAGGCAGGACCTCAGCCCCTGCTCGTGGTGCCCAGAGGTGCAGGCAGGACCCCAGCCCCTGCTCGTGGTGCCCAGAGGTGCAGGCAGGACCCCAGCCCCTGCTCGTGGTGCCCAGAGGTGCAGGCAGGACCCCAGCCCCTGCTCGTGGTGCCCAGAGGTGCAGGCAGGACCCCAGCCCCTGCTCGTGGTGCCCAGAGGTGCGGGCAGGACCCCGGCCCCTGCTCGTGGTGCCCAGAGGTGCAGGCAGGACCCCAGCCCCTGCTCATGGTGCCCAGAGG
This sequence comes from Amazona ochrocephala, assembly GCA_039720435.1. Classification (NCBI taxonomy): domain Eukaryota; kingdom Metazoa; phylum Chordata; class Aves; order Psittaciformes; family Psittacidae; genus Amazona; species Amazona ochrocephala. The sequence continues at coordinate 114,047 of CM077879.1, forward strand.
TGCAGGCAGCCCTTCACAAACCAACCAACACACCGAAGCCACTGGACCATGCTAAGCCCCAGGTGTCAAGTAAAGGTCTCTTGAGAGCTGGCTGCAGAAGCCAAGGAACCAGAGCAGGCAACTCTGCCCTTGGGAGGGGGAGCTGCTCCCAGGAGAGCTCCCAACACACGCTCCTGCCGCATCCCTGGTGCTGCCGTCAGCGTTCAGGTGAATGCCGCTGCAGCAGCTCTCTCCCATCCCACAGCCCTGAGCAGAGCTCCAGGCAGGGCTGCCCGCAGCAGGGCTCAGCTCCCACCGCCTGCAGGGCACCTCTCAGGGTGTTTGGCCAAAGGCATGTCCAGGGCACCCACTGAAGCAAGGGGCGAGCCTTCTCTCTGCCCAAGCAGGCTCCCTGCCTGCAGCCCCCTGCTGACCAGAGCACTCCTGGAGATGCAGCAGTAACAGCGCCCTTCCCAAGCCCCAGCCAGGAGTGTGAAGAGTCTCAAACCCACAAGAAGTCATCGTCCTCCCACTTGCCAGGGCAGCACCCAGGAACCTCCCACCACGCCAGCAGCAGCAACACTGTGGGTGCTCACAGAGCTGCTCTCCTGCCTTCCTCCTGCTCCCCAGCTGCCCCTCCTGCAGACACAGTGCTCCCGGCTCACTCTGGAAGCCCCATGTTACAGAAGTGCTTCTGCACCACAGTCCCCAGCGGAACCCCCTCGCCGAGGACACCACTTGCCCAATTCTCTGACCACAACGTTCCGCTGCCCCTTGTGTGTCGGTTACACAACGTTTCTGGTAGCTTCACCTTCCTGCTGCGTTGCAAAGGGCCCTGATCCAACTCCTCCAAGTGACAACTACTCTGGAGGGAGTTACAGCTTCTGCCACACGTCAAAGCTTCTCATTGACCCCTGACACAGCCTGAAGCCTACCCACAACACCAGCACAGAGATCCGAGTGTGAACGCTTCAGCCCTCCCCACACCAGGCACCGCCAGTTTGGAAGATCCCATCACACCATCACCACGCCCCACACAACAAGAGCAGCCTTAGAACACGTACCTGGGTGTAAGAGTCAGCATCATCACCCCGATGTAGCGGCGCTTTGTCTCTGTACTGCCAAACCAAGAGCCTGTCAAAGGAAATGACATGAAATGACCCACGTGCACCGGGAGCAGTGCTGGGCTGTCGCAGAGCCCACACACCCCACAGCAGACAGTGGGTGTGGGGCCATTCTGATGCCCAACCAATGCCTCACCTAAGCTCCATTCACCAGGGGGAGTTTTACATTACTGTAACTGTGCTGTTTTTAGCGGTTGGCTTTTTGGACTGAGAATACCCCTCCACAGTGTCAGCATGAGAGCCCCTCCACAGTGTCAGCATGAGAACCCCTCCACAGTGTCACCATGAGAACCCCTCCACAGTGTCACCATGAGAACCCCTCCACAGTGTCAGCATGAGAACCACTCCACAGGGTCACCATGAGAACCACTCCACAGTGTCACCATGAGAACCCCTCCACAGTGTCAGCATGAGAGCCCCTCCACAGTGTCAGCATGAGAGCCCCTCCACAGTGTCAGCATGAGAGCCCCTCCACAGTGTCAGCATGAGAACCCCTCCACAGTGTCAGCATGTCAGACAGCATCCCAGAGCAGCAAAGCCAGGCAACGTTCTACACCACTGACACAACTGCCTGTCCTTTCCAATACAGCTGAACCCGGTGCCTGCATTTCCATCAGCACACACAAGGCAACGGAAGATGCAGAGGGAGTTCCATGCCAGGTGGGAGAATCTTCTTACCTGCAATGCTCTGCTTGCCCTGCTCAGAAGTGGTGCCTGGAGCCCAGTGGTGCCAGAGCGTCCCTCCTCCCTCCCCCAGTACCTGTGCATGAGGCTCCCCACTCACTTTTGCGGTGCTCCTCCTTCTGCAGGAACTTTCGCAGCCGGTCAGAGGGGATGGCAAAGGAGATGCCTGATGTCACCTTCATGGTGTTCACCCCAATCACTTCGCCATCCTGCAAGGGAGCAGGCACTGTGCCATCCCACTGCATCCTTGTGCAGAGGGCAAGCACCGTGCAAGCCTGGAGTGCTGCCTGTCTGCCCATCCCTTCCCTGCCCGCTGCTTTTGCAGCCTGCCTGGCCCTGCAAGCTGGGCAGGGACCAATCCTGCAGCTGCAGCCCGCACAGCCCTTCCCTGAACCCTGCCAGCAACAACCAAGCCGCATGCACCACGCAGGGGTCGGCTGTACCACGAAGTCCCATGGACTCAGGCCCCCTCTAACAGGCACTGCACAGGGCACTGCACAGGGCTGAGCCCGGGCTCGTCCTCAAGGAGCCTGAAGCATGCACAGTCCCCCACTCCCAGCAGCTGCAGCACCCACACGCACACCCACCGAGGCAGACTGAGGGCACCCAGCACCGCTGCCCCAGCCACGGCTGCACCAGGAACTTACCAAGTTGACGAGGGGGCCCCCGGAGTTCCCAAACTGCAGCAGAGGAGAGAGCAGTAAAGAGGCCATAAAGCAAAGTCCTCACACAGCAGGACCCAAGGCAGGGAGGCAGCGTCCAGACAGCAGGGTCAGGCTGAGGAACGCAGCCAGCACCTGGGTGACTGGCCAGAATCCCTCCATCTCCCAGTGCTTCCAGCCTCCTCTGACCTCATGGCACCCACAGCCCTTCCCCAGCTCCCCCTTCCCCAAAGAGGGCAGTGGGATGAGGCGCCAACCCGCTGAGCTCCCCTTACGTCAATGGCAGCGTCCGTCTGGATGTATTCCATGTCGGAGGCAGCGAGGCCCAGCTCCCGGCTGCCCCGCTGTGCAGAGCTGACAATGCCCGAGGTGATGGTGTTCTGCAGGGCGAAGGGGCTGCCCATGGCCACCACGAACTCTCCCTGCCGCACCTCGGAGGAGCGCCCAAGGGGCAGCGTGGGCAGCGGGTGCTGCAAGAGAGGAGGGCGGTGAGCGGGTGGCAGGGATGGAGGGAGCATCTCCAGAAGTAGGACGCACACCTTCGGCTTGATCTTGATGGTAGCGATGTCTGCGACCTGGTCCACGTCCTGCACCACGGCGTCGTACTGCTCCCCGCTGGCCAGCTTCACCCGCACGTGCCGCCGGTTCGCCACCACGTGCGCGTTGGTCACGATGAGCCCGTCCGGAGACACCAGGAAACCAGAGCCATTGGAGATGGGCACCTCGCGGCCCGAAAAGGGATGCCTGCAAGGTGGGCACAGCTCAGGGAGGGGTGCAGGGACCCCGCGGGGACTGGTGGGGATTCTGGGGAGGGCAGACAGGGGCCAGGCTGGGAGGCAGTGGGGGACAGCGAGGATGTCTGAGCAACAGCGTGATGGGAGCAACTCCTTCATTCCCCATGTGGAGAGTCTGAACAAACAGGCACACAATGGGGGAGCAAGCAGGAAGAATGAGAAGTCCACGCACAACTGGAAAGGTGCGATCCTGCTGGGAGGCACTGTGGGAAGCTGACATGAGCAGAGCTGTTGTAGACTCCTTGGGAAAGGGCAGCAGGAGGTAGGTAGGAGGGACTGCGACCCGCACAAAGCAGCCTGAACACGGAACCTTGCCCTGGAGCAGGTAACAACCACCTGGGCGGTGATGAATACATCTTGTGCAGATAGCCAGAGGAGGGCTCACAACCGCAGGTTCTGGTCCCCATGGGAGACAACAATCACCCTGACCTCTGCGGGTGACCTCAGCCTGGTGCTGACTGTCTGTGACTGTATGAAAAGCGAAGTGAGGCTCCTGCGACAGGGATCCTGTGCCACGGGACAGCCTGGAGCCGCTGCCGAGAGGCAGCTTGGCTCACACGGTGCTGCAGGACTGGAGGGCGGCAGCGCAGGGGCACCGAGTCCCTGCAGCAGAGGACACGTGCTGAGGCTGCGTGCGCAGGCAGCGGGCAGAGGGGACACAGAAATCCCTCCAGGGCCACCTGTGAGGTCCCACCCGCGCCATGCCCGGTTCCGGCTGCGCGGGACACCAGGCAGGGCAGCCGGGGCGAGGCTGGGGTAGGGGCTGCTCCGTGCGGGGAGCCGGGAGCGGGACTGTGCCGGCGGGGCACGGTGAGCACGGGCCGGACCCCCCCGAAGGGGTAGGACCGGGGCAGGGTCAAGAGGGACCCCCGGCGGGGACCGGGCTGCGCGGGGACGTGCCGGTACCTGCCCACGATCTCCACGTAGACCAGCGCGGGCGCCGTCTTCTCCACCACGTCAGCGATGAAATTGAAGGCGGCGCGGGGCGAGGCGGGCGGCGGCGCGGGCACGGCGGCGCGCAGCGCGGGCAGCGCGGGCCGGTGCCCCTCGCCCTGCCGGGCCCACAGCAGCAGCAGCGCCGCTGTCCCGGCGCCCAGCGCCACCGCCAGCGCCCGGCCCCCGGCGGAGGAGTGGGGAGGCGGAGATGAGGAGGGGGGCGGCGGAGATGAGGGGGGAGGCGGCGGGGGGGCGGCGGCGGCGGCCCCGCACAGCGCCCGGAACCACCGCTCCGCTCCCGGCCGCAGCGGGACCCGCGCCCACCGCGCCAGCGCCGCCATGCTGCTGCGGGACCCTCGCGCCGCGCTGCCCCGGGGCACGCCGGGACGTGTAGTCCCGAGGCGGAAATGTGACGGAACTGTAGTCCCGCCGCGGGGCACGCTGGGAGCTGTAGTCCTGCAGCGCAGCGAGCCGTGGCGAGGCAGCTGGTGGGGGAAGGCAAAGAGCAGCTCACCAGGATTAATGGGCTCTTAATGGGCTCTTAATGGGCTCACCGGGATCACCGGTATTACCGGGATCACAGGGCCCGTCGGCCGCTCCCCCCGCACCGAATGGGCTCGGTGACGGACAGAGGCACCGGCGTGCGGCGCGGTGCAACCCGGGAAGGCGCCGCCGTTCCCAAGCTGCCCCGCGCGGGCAGGCGGGCGGCCGCGGGGGAAGATGGCGGCAGCTGCGGGGCGCCCCTGAGGTACCGGGTGCGGCGGGGATGGAGCCTCCCGCGGCGCCGGGCCCCGAGCGGCTCTTCGACTCGCACCGGTGAGAGCCGCGGCGGCCCCTCGCTGCCTCGCGAGGGGCTCGGCAGGGAGAGGCCCGTGTGGGAAGGTGGCGTGTCCCTGGGGGGGCCTCGGCCCGCTGCGGAGGGGGTGTTCTATGGTAGCTCCGAAGGGAAGATTGGGATGTCCCGGGGGGGGGGGGGTTGGCGCAGCGCGGCCCGGTCCCGCCGCCCTCAGGCCGCCCCGCTGCTCTTTGGCCCCGCAGGTTTCCTAGCGATGGGTTCCTGCTCCTGGCCCTGCTGCTGTACGCGCCCGTGGGGCTCTGCCTGCTCGTCCTGCGCCTCTTCATCGGCGTGCACGTCTTCCTGGTCAGCTGCGCCCTGCCCGACAGCGTCCTGCGGCGGTGCGTGCGGCTCTGCGGGAGCCCGAGCGGGGGTCGGGCGCTGCTGGGGGGCTGGGGACTGTCCTCGTCCGGGAGGCGGGGTTCTGAGCCGCGGGGCTTGGCTCGTGCAGAGGTTCACGAGGACCTTTGGGAACCCTCTGCTCTCAGACCCATGAAGGCACCTTCTCTGCCAAGACCAGAGCGGGCGATTGCCTCTTGAGTGCCCAAGGATTGATCCAGAGCACTTGGATCAGTGGGGATCCCGGGGTGGCTTGCTGCCCCTATTCCATGCTGCAGCAGCAGCTCTGCAGGCAGCCTGCAGCCCCCGCTGTTACCCCAGCAGTTCTCATCCCAGACATCTGTTCCCTCATGCCCCCTTTGTGCCAGTGTCCTTTGTCCAGTCACATGGATTCCCAGGTCTCCTCTGTTTGCTGGATGTGCAGCCAGTGATGGCTCAGGTCCCAGGATGCGAGGAAGATGTTTCCCCCCAGGTTCATCGTGCGGGTGATGTGCTCGGTGCTAGGGCTGTGCGTGCAGCAGAGCGACCCCCGGCTGCGCGACGCTGGCGTCAGGGTCTACATCGCCAACCACGTCACGCAGTTCGACCACAACATCATCAACCTCCTCACCTCCTGCAACACGGTGAGGGGCTGGCGGGAGCCTCCCTGGGGTCCGGAGGGTTCCTTCTCCAGAAGGGCACAGAGAGCCATGTCAGAACCCAGGTGTTGCCCTGGTCTCCTTTGGTTCTCGTTTATCAGTCCACAAGCCTGGAGTTCTTTGTGGTTCAGTGTCATGCTCTTGGGCATTGCATAAAAACTGGAGCAGGGTGAGGAGGAGCAGGAAATGTTAGAATGGGTGTTGATTTTATTGAAAGAGAGTGGCAGATCCCAGCAGCTGCATCTCTTTCAGGTAGGTGCTGTCAGGAGCAGGGCTGGGTGTCCCCCTCACTGGCTGTGAGTGGAGCTGCGTGGTGGGGTGGTGGTGCTGGGGTTCTGCTGGGCTGCTGGCTGTGTAACTCCCTCTGCTCTTGTGAAATCCCCTAAGTGTGGAATTCCTGCGTCAGCTGGCTCTGAATGTGCCTGGGAGTGGGTTGGTTGGTCCTATATCCTGAACAGCAACGGGTTTGCTCCTTACCTGGAGAAAAGCAGTTCTTGGGAGTAGTGTGTCCTTTGCCAAGTGTGTCAGGAACCTCTAGAGAGAGCCCTGGGAAACACGATTGTTGCCCAGGGCAGGGAGAGTTTGTTTCTCTGGCAGACAAGGTACAGCCTGAACTGTAGATCAGGAATCAAACACAGCAGTAACTCACTCTCTGCTGTAGTGCCTTTAGCCAGCAGGCTGCTTCCTTGCCCCAAGAGGCATCTCTGCTGATAAGCAGGAACTTTGTTTCCGATTGTCTGGTGGGAAGTAGCGCCTGGGGGGAGGACAGGACAGGGCAGGGTTCCTTCTGACTCTTGTTTTCCCTTGCAGCCTGCCCTTAACAGTGCCCCGGGTTTCATCTGCTGGTCACGGGGGTTCATGGAGCTGGGAGTGAGTGGGAGCCGAGCGGAGCTGGTGGATTCCTTGAAGGCATATTCATCCCACAGAGGGAACCCCCCACTGCTGCTGTTCCCGGAGGAGGCAGCCACCAACGGGCGGGCCGGGCTGCTCCACTTCAGGTACCGGAGCAGCCGCTGCTGTGACGCAGAAGCACTTGGGTTTGGCTTTGGGGTCATTCCCTGTGGAATTCCTCCTTTCCAGCTCCTGGCCATTCTCAGTGTCGGACGTGGTGCAGCCTGTCGCCCTGCAAGTGCTGAGGCCTTTGGTCACTGTGGTGAGTGGGGGCACAGGACAGGGGGGCTGTGCAAGCCTGGGCTCTGTGATGGTGCCATTAATCCTGCTTTGAAGCCTGTGGGAGATGCAGCCTGGCCTCATGTCCTCTTACCCAGGGACTGGCTCCTCAGTGTTAAGTCTTTTCCCAGTGCCTTTCCCAGGCAGCTTGCGCCAAGTCAATACTCCTGTAGTCACACTGGCGGCTTTGTGAGGTGCTTTAGTGGCTTGGCTGCCCAGCAGTGTGCCATCTGGCCTCTGTGACCAGAGCATCCCTGTGTCACATATCCTCTTTGTGAGCTCCCTGCTGTTAAAGTCTTTTGACAGAGTAGCTCCAGTCGCCTTGGAGAGTGGCTGATGTGCCAAAGGTTGGCCAGGCTCTCTGGGTACGTTCTTGAGCTCCCAAGTGCAGACGTGAGCATGATGCAACATCAGCTTCGGAGAAGTGGCAAAGTTCATGCTGCTGATGCTGGTGCTGCTGAACAGGCTGCAGTGAACTGTTCTTAGCTTGCTTGCAGAGGGAGATCTTGTTGAATTTCTGATTTATTGATACGTATATGGATCTGCTTGGTTAAAAGATACATTTTACATTTGTCTGACATTTTAATTGGTTCTCTGTTGTCCATCTGTTTAAGGCAGTAGGTGGATGGTGGATAAGGCACAGTGGATGGATTTAGAGGTATGGCAAGGATTTTTCAAGGGAGGCTCTGGCTGGGTTTAGTTCTTTGCCAGTGTCATTTAGTGCCTCCAGTAGCTGCAGGGGACAGCGCTGAGACCTCTGCTGCTGAGGTTCAGGTCGGTGCATGACGAGGAAGTGGCATCACTGATCCACAGAGCCACCAGCAGCAGTGGGTGCGCAGCTGGGACCTCTGGTGTGAGTGCTGTGGTGCACAGCGGTGCTGGGTGTGATGGTGAGAACTGGGAACACGCTCTGCAGAGCTTTGGCAGCCCTGCAGCCAGGAAAGTGGGGCAGTAGTAGAGGGAGTTCAAGGAGGCCACGAGCATGAGGCAGGATCCAGATTGCAACTTAGAGGCACTCAGCATGATCAGCTCAGCAGAGGGAGTGCTGTGGGTGGCTGCCTGCACGCCGGAGAAGGGGTGCAGGAGTGTGGAGAGGTGTTAGTTGTGTGTGACAGCACACAGCAGCAGGCTCTGCACGTGCTCAGGCAGAATGCTGCTTCTGCTCAAGTTCAGTGGTGGGTTAAGATGCAGTTTTCTAACAGTGAGGACACTACATTTTTGAGTGACTGATCAAAAGGAGTGGAGAGTTCTGTTCTGGACTGCTGATAGGGAATATCCTTCCCGTGGCTTTGACTCCTCCAAGGAATTGTGTGAGATGTGGCACGTTGTCTGTACATCCCTTCCTTCATGAATGCTGGGGAGAACAGCACGCACATGACTGCAGATGTGTCGAAGATAGTGGTTATATGGTTATAGTCACTGCTTGGCTCGGATTGCTGCCTCCAGAGGTTGAGCAGGACTTTGTGCCCTAAATTCATCCTGGTGGATTCCTTATGCAATTATAAACCATCAGAAACTTGTGAACACTGGACTGGAGAAAGCCAACTGTATCCTGGGCTGCATTGAAAGGAGCGTGACCAGCAGGTCGAGGGGGGTGATCCTGCCCCTCTGCTCTCATGAGACCTCACTTGGAGCATTGTGTGCAGTTCTGGTGTCCTCAGCATCAAAAGGACATGGAACTGTTGGAACAAGTCCAGAGGAGGCCACGAGGATGATCAGGGGACTGGAGCACCTCCCATATGAAGACAGGCTGAGAAAGTTGGGGCTGTTCAGCCTGGAGAAGAGAAGGCTGCGTGGAGACCTCATAGCAGCCTTTCAGTGTCTGAACAGGGCATTTAAGGATGCTGGGGAGGGACTCTTCATTAGGGACTGTAGTGAGAGGACAAGGGGTAATGGGTTAAAACTTAAACAGGGGAGGTTTAGATTGGATCTGAGGAAGAAATTCGTTACTGTAAGGGTGGTGAGGCACTGGAATGGGTTGCCCAGGGAAGTTGTGAATGCTCCATTGCTGGCAGTGTTCAAGGCCAGGTTGGACATAGCCTCGGGTGCCATGGTTTAGTGTGAGGTGTCCCTGCCCATGGCAGGGGGGTTGGAACTGGATGATCTTAAGGTCCTTTCCAACCCTAACTGTTCTATGATTCTATGAGATGCAGCACTTTGAATGGCTCAGTCAGTGCTTTGCAGAAAGCTTTCTTAGGTACTCGTGTGACACATTGAGCTGAGCGAAGCACCGAGCTTGGAGTTCAGGAAGAGTTTTCTCAGTGTCTGTCACCTGGAGCCTTGGAGGAGGCGTTGTTCTGCGGCACACACGGCCTGGGTTCAGCTGTAACAGCTTCCTTCTTCCTGGTACCTGATGCAGTGCTGGGCTTGGGCTTCAGGCTGGAGCACTGCTGGTAACACACAGGTTGTGTAGTTGTTGCTGGGGATCGGTCGGCTGGTGCCAAGCAATTGGGTTGGGCATCACTTGTGTTTATTCTTACTTTCCCCTTCCCTTCTTAGTTTTAAATTCTCTCCCCTTGTTATTTCCCTTAGTAGTAGTGGTAGTTTTGCGTTACACTTCAATTATTGGGCTGTTCTGATCTCACCCCCTGGGGTTCACGTTCCTTCCATCCTCCTCCCATCCCACCCAGCTGCTGGTGCTGAGCTGCTGCCCAGGGTTCAGCCATGACAAGAAGGCAGTGGAGCTCGAGTCTGGCTGTTATCACTGTGAGGATTTGGCTGTAGGTTTCTGAGATGTGTCCATCTGGGAGGTGAGACTTCTTTATAAAGTCGTCTGCAGTGATTGTGGTTTCTGGGCTTTCCTCCTTACAGCACCTCTCACCAGGCTGTGGAATAGACCAGGACTGGGGCCTGTCTTGGACTCATAGAACTGATGGGTTGGAAAATACCTTTATGCTTAGTCCAGCCATTACCCCAGGACTGCCACGTCCACCACTGAACCATGTGTCCAGGTGCCTTGTCTACACGTCATTTGAATCCCTCCAGCGCTGGTGACTCCACCACTGGCCTGGGCAGTGCTGGATGATTCTTTCGGGAAGGAATTGTTCCTAATCTCCATCTAAACCTCTCCTGGTGCAGCTTGAGGCTGTTGCCTCTTGTCCGATCCCTTGTTCCTTGGGAGCAGAGACCTGCCAGCATCCAGATGGAGCCTTGCCCATCTCCTGTTCTATGGATGCAGCCTCATTGTGCTCTCTTCCCCAGAGTGTGGCTGACTCCTCCTGGATTGCAGAGCTGCTCTGGACCTTCTTTGTCCCCTTCACAGTATATCAAGTAAGGTACTATCCCTCTCTCTTTCATTTGGGGCAGGGCATGGGGTGGACAGAGCTTGTGGTAGCAAGAGATCTTCTGGTACTGCTGATGTGCCCCTCACTGTGGCCTCAGCATGGCTTTGCTCAGTGTTACTTGGTCCATGCCAGGTCCAGTTGCTGGCCCAGCTTCTGAAGCAGAGCGGGCCTGGTTCCTGCATTGAGTTGGGGGAGCAGAGGAGTCTCCCAGGCCTTTTATGTCAAATTTGCTGGGTATATTTTTGAAGCTGGCTGCTCTGCTGTAACTCACCCCAGGGTTCCTCAGGTCCCATGGGTGATTCCCTGCAGTCTCTTGTGGATTGCAGAGTGGGTTCAGACACCTCTCTGGGGCCCTGGGGAGCCCAGACAGGCTGAGAGCTTTGGTGTGACAAGGGTTCATAGGCAGCAGAGGGGGGTTGGAGCCACAGTCAGGAGTCCTGCTGATCTGTTTTCTACTTGCATGTAAGTGGCAGTGGCTCCTCATCTGGGGCCTTTCTGGGAACTTCATTGGGACATACTTGGCATGTTACACTTGAGTGCTAACGGAGATTCAATGAGCAGCTTTGTTTTCCAAACCCTGCCTTCCCCTTAACTCTGCAGCTTATGATGAGGTTTCACGCTCAGCTTGTGGGGAGGTTTCACACTCACCTGCTGGAGAGAGGCTTGGGGTGAGCTGTGGTGGGGCTGCAGGGCTGGTCCCGGGGGTTTGCTCACCCCCCCGGCAGCCAGCCCGGTGCTGTTGTCCCTGTTAGGTGGCTGCCGTCCGTCCCCCGGCGCATGGAGGAGCCGAGCGAGGACTTTGCGCTGCGGGTGCAGGAGGTAGGATGGAGCAGTGCCCCATGGCTGCAGCTCAGGCTGTGCCCACAGGAGAGGATGGGCGCAGAGCTGCAGAGGGTGTTCCTGGGTGGGTGCATTTGGGTGATGGGAGCTCTGGCCCCAGTTTATTGCCCCTTCCAGTGACTCGTTTTTTCCATGGTCTGTTTGCTGCCCCCTTCCTTCCCGTTCTGTCCGTTCCCAAGGCTCTGCCCATCGAGTTCAAACCTTTCGCTCCCTTTCCATAACCTCACAAGTCAAACGAAGCACTTGGTTCTCCACCTTTCCCTTATGTGCTGGGTGCCTCGTAGCTCCCGTACCAAGGATCTTGCATCTCCCTGTCAGCCTGTTTTGGCAGGTTGATATTGCCAACTCCTGGTCCTTCATGCACTCCATGCAGGCTCTGGAGAAATCAGTTCCCAGTCCTCTTGCCCTCGCCATGGCCCCACTCAGGCCTGTACATGTGCTGCACTCCCCTGCAAGCTGGGAATGCCTGGGTCATACATGTTGTGTGTCATGTACATAGAATCATGGGATAGTTAGGGTTGGGAAGGACCTTAAGATCATCCAGTTCCAACCCCCTTCCTTGGGCAGGGACACCCCACACCAAACCATGTCACCCAGAGCTCTGTCCAGCCCAGCCTTGAGCACCACCGTCAGGGATGGAGCGCTCATGTGCCTCTTCTCTGCATCTCTGCAGCTCTTGGCCATGGAGCTGGGTGTGGTATCCACACGGCTCACTGCAGCAGACAAAACCGAGCACATGAAGAGGCTGAGACACACATCGCTGCTCCCCTTCGCCCCAGGTGGGTGTCCTGGGTCGTGTCCTCGCTAGGGAACTGCCACTGGGGCTCTGCCTTTGGAGAGACCTCAGGCTGCTCTTGGTTCCTCGTGCGTGGAGGGAGAGGAGGAGGCATGTTGGGGAGCAGGGGCTGTGGGTGTGCTCTGGGCTGAGGCTGGAGTTGGCAGGCAGGGTGAGCACCGCCACTGCTGCCCACAGACATGGTGGTTGTGTGCAGGACGTCCAGCTTGCTTACCGTGGCAGCTCATATTAGGGCAAGTGGAGCTGTAGCAGCTCAGAGGCCACCCTGTTGTTGCAGCCTCGAGCCAGGCGCTGGCAGCGCGGCGCCGGGTGCCGTCTGGCCTGGCTGGAGCTCCCGAGGACAGGCGCATCGCGGCGATGGTGCAGCAGGTCAAGGAGGTGCTGCCTCACGTGCCTCTGGAGGTCATCAGGATAGACCTGGGTAAGCCATACCTGCTATTAGCAGGGACACAGCATCACCTTCCACACTGTCTCTGCAATACCTGCGAGCAGAAACCTTGTCCCTGCTGCACTGTAGAGCACAAGGGCAGCAAGGGTGTGAGTGTTCCAGTATGACAGCTCCCTCTCTAACAGATCTTCCTTGTCCCTACAGCCCAAACCAACTGTGTGGACACCACCATTGCCAACTTGCTGGAGGGGAGAGTATCCTTCTTCCCTGACAGTAGGGAGGCTGGTACTGACCTGTCTGCCCCAGCTACCTCCCAGGCTCCAGCTGCTTCTGGCATACTGGGCTCCTCAGCTGAACCTTCGTCCAAGGTACTTTTGATGGTTCTGTTGTCTCCTCTGGTGTGAAGGCTCATAGCCAGAGCGCGATGGTCTGTGTCCTGCACTAGCCATGTGGTCAGGGAAGGGAGGGTTCTAAAGTGGAGGCTGACCTGGCATTGCAGAGCCACTGGGGAGCTCTGGGGTCCAGCTGTGTCCTGATGGCTCCTGTGCTTTGTGTTCCAGGCAGCTGCAAAGCAGTTTGCCAGGTCCCCTGTGGAGCGGCACCTGTCCCTGCAGGAGCGGAAGCGAGCCCTCTACGACTACGCCAGGAGGTGAGAGCCCCCCTCTGGCCCTGGCAGAGCCCCAGCAGCACCCGGGTACCTCCAGGCAAGGGACAGCCTCTTGTCCTCCTGTGCTCTGTCTGGCCTAGGAGCAGGGGGCTGGGCAGACCTTTGCATCCCCTTGTCATTCCTTGGAAGTGCTCCAAGGTTGTTCCTGGGCTTCTGCGTTTGGGGACTAGGTGTGATTGAAGCTGTTTGCCGGGAGCTGCTGAGGAGCAGGCGTAGCAAAAACCCTCAGTTGTTCTTTGGTGCAAGGGATTTGATTGATAGAAGCCATTGTGGGCCTGTAGATTATTTGCAGTGAGTACTGGTGCTGTGGGCACTCATTTCAGACAGGAGTTGGCTGTTTGGCAGCAGGGAGGTGCAGTTCAGGTTCCTCAGTGTAAGTGCAGGGACCAGGGAGTGAGTCTGACCGCGGTGTGGGGTTTTAATGAGGCAGATCTCGGAACCAGTGTCCAGTTCTGGTGCTGGGTCTGGTGTAGAGGAGGTACAGGAAATCCAGGCAGTTTGCCTGGGTCCCCTGTGGAGCAGCCCCTGACCCTGCAGGAGCGGAAGTGAGCGCTCTGCGGCTGCGGAGTGCACAGAGCTCTGTAGGGTCTGTGGGAAGGGGAGAACCACTCTGGTGCTCCAGGAGAGTCAGGAGAAGGTTGCAAAGGCTCAGGGATCCCATAGACCTCTGAGATCAGCTTCGCTCTACTACTGAGAGAAGGAAATCCCCACGTCTGGAAGCCGAAGTGAGGCAAATCTTCAGTGCCCATTTCTAGGGGGCTGGTCCCAGGTGGCTCTGGGGAGCTCTTGGGCACCAAGGACTTGGTTCAAACAGCTTTGTGTTTCTGAAAGATGATTGCAGTTCAGAGGAGTGCCATCTCAGAATAGCCCTGTGCCACAGACAAGGGGAGGCTGAGCTCAGAGCTGTCCCCCAGGCCTGATGGGAGCATGGAGATGTTGAGGGCTGGATCCACTGGTCACAATCTGTTCAGCAGCAAGGAAAAGAGGGTGGGAATCCTCCTCTGTGGATACCCAACCTGGCTTCTTGCTGCTCTGTGTGATCCTTTCCTGAGCCTCTTCTGCCTGCTGGCTATGGAAATCTCTGCTTCTGAGAGAGGAAGGGGTTTGGGAAGGCACTTGTGCTCCCCCATGTCTGTACTCCAAAGGGCCCTATGTGCTGTCCCAGCCTCAGAGCAGGTGTGTGTGTGTCTGGAGGTCCTGGTGACAGCAGCCCCCCGTCACTCAGTGGTTCAGGCTCAGCTCAGGGCCCCCGAGTGCTGCTGTCTCCCGGCCGCTGTGGCATTCCCAGTGTGAGGCCGTTGCTCCCGCGGGGCTGTGCTTTGCTCACGCTCCGCAGAAGCTGGTGTCCGTCAGGAGCTGGTGTCCGTCAGCTCGGGGCTGGGCGCAGGGGGGGCTGTCCCGCAGTGCCACTGCTCCTTCTGCTCTCCCGGGTGGAGCCTGTCCTGGCTGCGGCCGGAGCGTTCGGCATGCCTCCAGCCCAGGAGCCCGACAGTGACCGGTTTCCTTGTCCCTTTAGTGCCCTGGTTCTGCCGCGGGCCTGGTTGGAACCCCGGGCTGGGATAGCCACGGTTTCTTGGGCTCTGGGCGAGTTTGAGACCGGCACAGCCCTGGTTTGGGGAGCCCCGAGTATGGGGAGGGCCCGTCCCGTTCTTGGCCCCGGTCGGGGGGTGTCACCTCAGCGGCCGGGTCCTGCCCTGCGGCCTCGCCGCATCGGGGCTCTCGGCGCTCCCCGGGCGGTGCCGCTGACGCCGATGTCTCCCGCAGGCGGTTCGCGGAGCGGAGCGGCGCGGCGCGGCTCGACGGGCCCTGACAGGCCCTGCGCGGCTCGGCGCGCCCCCTGGCGGCGGCGGCAATAAACGGCGGCACCGTCCGGCGCGGCTCGGCTCTGCGGACGCGGGGGGCGGGGCCACCGGGCGGGGGCGGGGTTACCGGGCAGGGGGCGGGGCCAGCCCGGCTCCGTGCGGGCCCGCACGCTCCGCGGCCGCCGCCCGCTCGCTCGCCGCACGTAGGCGTCGCTTAAAGGGGCAACGCGGCTGCCGCGGGGCGGTGCTGCCGCCGAGCCCTATGGGGACCCGACCTCCGCCGGCGCTGCCGCCCCGGTGCCGACCCCGCGGGCCCCAGCGCACGGAGCCGGTGCCCTTTTAAGACGCGAGCTGCCGGTGCCGGTGGTTTTATTTACATGGGGGCTCGGGGGCGTCACGTGACGGGCAGAGCCGCGACGGCCGAGCGCGGCGGGGCCATGGCGTGCACCGGCGATGACGGTCCGTGCGGGCACCGGGCAGGGGGCGGGCACCCGCGAGCGGGTCAATGCGGGAGCCGGGGGATGCTGGGCATACTGGGTCAGGCAGGGTTCTGGGCAGGCACCGGAGGGAAGGGTGAATGCGGGTCCTGGGGGTCCCGGCCGGGCCGGCATGAACGGGGGGATCTGGATCAATGGGAGCCCGGGGGTCCTGGGTGGGCCGGCACACACATGGAGGGATTTAGGTTAACAGGTGTCCCAGGGGGGCTGACGTGCACCGGGGTCCGGGTCGATGGGGGGCCTGGGGCTCATGGGCAGGCTGGTGTGTGGTGGGTGGGCTGGTTCCATGGGAGTCCTGGGGGGCTGATGTGCACCGGGGAGGGTGAGGGGGTCAGTGGGGATCTTGGGCAGGCAACTGATGGTCCCGGGGAAGCGGGGCACACTGAGAGGCAGCCCTGGGCAGAGGTGGATATACAGGTCAGAGAGAGGGCTTGGTGCTCCTGTGGTCCCTGGGCAGTGGTGCCAGATGCACAGGGGGGGTCAGAGTGGGGTGCGGGTGGGCCTGGGGCCGGTGCTGGGCTGACGGCCCCTGCAGGCTCCTGGGTGGAGCTGCGCTGCGGCCCTGGGGGCCCCGAGCCCGAGCCCTTGCGGCTCTCCTCCTGCCATGCCGACGTGGAGCGGATGCTGCTGGAGGCCCAGCTGGAGACCGAGAGCGGCGACGGGTGAGTCCCAGGGCTTAGCCGGGCACCGGGGGCCGAGGGGTGGCACAGGCCTGGTGACCAAGGTTTGCTTTGCAGTGCCCTGCTCCTGCTGGGCTCCCCAGTCTGGGATGAGGATGGAGCCGGTCCGGCCAGCGAGCGGCCTGGGGACAGTGACCTGCGGCCTCCCTGCAGCCAGCCCCAGCCGGGCTGCCTGCACCCCCGGCAGGTGAGGGAGATACATCGTGCTTTGTGCCCTGTGCCATGCCCTGTGCTGTGCCTTGTCCTGCGCTGTTCCCTGTGCCATGCTGTGCCGACTGTGCCCCTGGGCTTACCTGTCCTGTGCCTCTTCCTAGCGGGACATGCCAGATGAAGCCAAGCGGAGGGAACACTGCCTGCCAGCATCCCTCAACTGGGCCTGCACTTGCCACCCTCAGCATCTCTCTCCAAAGTAAGGAGATGTCCCCTGCCAGCACTTCCTGCTGCCCCTGTCCTGCACCCTGTGCCCTCCGGCAGTGCTGCGCCCTCCTCCCTTCCCCGTTAACTGTGCGCTTTTCCCAGGGAGTTCGCCTTTGTGTGCTCCCCGCAGCCGATGCTGTGGAGCCTGCAGGGAGGAGCAGTGGGGAGAAAGAAGAAACTGTTCAGTTCAGAGCTGCTGCTGCTCTTCATCCCCTCGCTGCTGCTCAGCCACATGCTGACGCTGGGGCTTGGGTGAGTTTCTGATAGGCCTGACCTGGGCTTGGGTGCGTGCAGGGGGAGCCCTGCACTGATGGGTGTCTGTAGGCTGGGAGCCCCTGGGTGGCCTGACCCAGGAGGCCGCCCTCATGGAGCTGAGCTGGGGAAGCTCTGCTGGATGTGGAGTGCTCATCCTTGGTGCTGCTCTGAGCATCTCCGCGGGGGGTCACTTACAGCCTCTCTTTCCAACCCAGGATCTACATCGGGAAGCGACTGGCAGCCTCCTCGGCCAACCCACTGTGAAGATCTGGGATCGGTGAGGCTCTGTGTGGGGGGAGCCCAGGCACCAGCATGGCCCAACTGCTCCCAGGCTTCCTGGCTGTGGCACGAGGCACCGTTTGCCCTCATCCCTTCCTTAGCCCCAGCCCAGAAGCTGATCCCGCTCTCCCACGTAGACAGAAGCCCACTGATGGCAGCTCCCGGGCAGGCAGCTCCTGCCCCCCCATCCCTTGGTTACGGGTCCACGTTCCTCCTTTTTAACACAGACTGTAAATGTGACTCCTGAGCTGCAGCACAGCGTGTGAATAAAGAGCCCTGAGTCACCGGCAGCACCAGACCCACACAGCCCAGCACCGGCAGAGCAGGCAAGCTCCCCAGCGCACTGGCATTCCCATGGGCTCAGGCTGCAGGAGGGCGAGTCCCTGCGCATTGGGGTGCTGGGGGAGTGCCCGGCTGTGGAAGGGCCCCTGCTTGGGCTGTGTGCATGCAGGCATGAGTGCTGGGCTCATAGTTTTCAGCCCCGCTACAGCGTGTAAGGCTGGTGCATTAGTCCTTTATTAGCCATGACTGAGGCAGAGGGGAGCCCAGTGCTGGTGGCCAGGGACTGCAAAGCCAGATGTGGCAGGAGAGCTGCCCAGGCTGCACACAGACCTGGCTGGGCCAGAGGGTTGGTTCTGGTGTTTGGGATGGGGTGGGAAGATGAGGGACAAGGGATGGGAGCTGCCCCTGGTGTTGTGAGCAGGAGGAAAGGCTTGGCCCATGCTGGCAGGGGGCTTGTTGCCCTGCTCGTGCCATGGTCCACAGGCAGCTGAGGGTGGAGGGAGGAAGATCCTTTCCAGTGTAGCATGGTCACGGTGCTGAGGGGCTGCGTGGCTCAGAGCTCAGCTGGGACATGGCCTGGTACAGCTGGGGGTGCAGCCACTTGGGCTCAGCAGGAGCCTGGCCTGGGGCCTCTGGAGCACTGGGGTGGGGAAGAGTCTGGGGACAGGGAGGTCCCAGCCCTGGTGACACCTGGAGGGTGGCAGGAGCCAGCCGTGGCAGGATGCAGGGTGGCCGTGTGCTGTGCTGGGGCATGCAGGGGGCTCCTGGGCTGTGCAGGATGCAAGCGGGGATCCAGCGGGCAGGGATGGAGCAGGGCCGGTGGCACAGCGGGCAGGGATGGAGCAGGGATGGAGCAGGGCCGTTGGCACAGCGGGCAGGGATGGAGCAGGGATGGAGCAGGGCCGGTGGCACAGTGGGCAGGGATGGAGCAGGGCCGGAGCAGGGCCGTTGGTACAGCGGGCAGGGATGGAGCAGGGCCGTTGGCACAGCGGGCAGGGACGGAGCAGGGCCGGAGCAGGGCCGTTGGCACAGCGGGCAGGGATGGAGCAGGGATGGAGCAGGGCCGTTGGCACAGTGGGAGGGCTTCACAGCGAGGTTTTCCATCCTTGGGCAGATGGGGCCGCTGCGGGCGCCGGCTCAGAGCTGTGACCAGCGCTTGAACTTGGGGGGCGGCAGCGGCGGCGACTTCGGGCCTTTGTTTCCGTGGGCCGTGGGTGATGTGGTCACCTGCCAGCGGGAGGGGCGTTACCGGGCGCCGGGGCCGTTAGCGGGGCCCGGGCCGGGCCGGGCCGGGGGGTACCTTCCCTCCGGCGGCGTCGCTGAGCTCCAGGAAGGTCTCGTACACGGCGGAGCTGATCTTGCGGGGCAGCGGCGCTTTGCTGGCGCCCTTCACGCGGCCCCCGAAGCCGGTGGGCGACGGGGACGGCCCTGCGGGGGGGGAGGGGGGTGGTCACCCAGCGGGGAGCCTGCGGGGCCCGTGTGGGTGCCCGGGGCTGTCTGCGGGGCTGCAGCGCGATGGGGCTTGAGCCCGGCCAGGAGCGGGGAGCTGTGCTCGCTGCGAGCTCAGCTCAGCACCAAGACCCATCCCAGGGTCTGGGATCAGCTGTGCGCCACGGGGAGCATTGCGCTGGAGCCGCATGGGATCTGCCTGTGCTCTGGTACCCGCAGTGCTCCCGGCTTGCGGAGCTGGGCGAGGCGCTGAGGGTGCTGTGCGGGGGGTGCTCGTACCCGCTCTGCTAGGGCCGGGGCACAGCCCCGATCCCGGCTATGGGGCTGGCGGCTGCTCGGGGCTGCAGGGCCGGGGCTGGGGCGGTACCTGTGGGGCTGAGCGGGGCCCCGGCGCGGCTCGGCCCCAGCTGCTTCCCGGTGGAGCTGCTCTCGCTCACGTGGGAGAGCCTCCGCTTCTCGTCCTGCGCGCAGGGAGAGGCTCAGCCCCGCGGGGGAGCGCGGGCGGCATCGCAGGAGCCTCTGGCGGGGCCGGTGCTCCCCAGCACCCTGCCTGCAGCCCGAGCTTCTGCTCTGTGCCCCCCCCCGCTGCTCCTGCCGCCAGCACCTCGAGTCCCACCCGTGCTGGGGTCCCCGGCGCTGCAGGAGGCCTGGGGAGCACGAGCGGACCCCGGGAGGAGGGGAGGTGCTGGGGCTGGGCCGAGCATCACCTTGGGCTCCGGCGGCTCCGAGATGGACTGGACCCGGTCCTGCCGCCGGTGCCCAAAGAAGGCGCTGGAGCGGTTTTCCCTGTGCTCGGTCCTGCGCTCCTCACTCTCGGCGGGTTTTGGGGTCGGGGGGGTCTCCGTGCTGGGGAGCATTGGGGCTGGTGAGGGGCGGGCAGGCAGCAGGGGACGCGGGGCAGGGCTATGGCATGGACCGGCCAGACCCAGCACCTTCTCCGCAGCGGGTGCTTGGCTGGGACAAGCCGGCAGGGCCAGCATGGATGGCTCAGGTGCCGGGGGAGCCTGGGGGCTGCACACGGGGTGTCTGTGCTCCGTGCCCCCCGCGTGGTGGCAGGATGGAGCCCCGGGATGTGCCCGGAGCAGGGCGCTGCTCTGGGCAGAGGGGCTGAGGACGGCTCAGGGCAGCAGGGAGGGGTGAGGGCGGGGGGGGCTCGGGGCCGGTGCTCCCCCCACGGCACTTGCCTGTCTCCACAGTGGCTCAGCCGGTCCCACTCGGGGCCCCAGGCCATGGACCGGGGGCGTCCGGTGCGCTGGTCCTCGAAGCAGACCTGAGAGCGCAGGAAGCCGGGAGGGAGGAGGGAGCGGAGCCCCCGCGCCCGCCCTTGCTCTGCGGGGCAGCAGCGCCCTCTGCCTGGGCTGGTGCCGCCCCACGGCAGTGCTGCCCCCCCAGGGGCCCCCATGCACAGAGCCCCTCGCCCTGCTGCAGCTCCAGCCCCGCAGGCTGGTCCCTGCTGCCCCAGATCTGACCTGGCCTGTGCGGTGCCATCCGCGGGTGCCGCGCTCAGCACTCACCATCTCCCGCCCCCCGTACTGGCTCTCCACCTTGGCCCGCAGCTGCGCGAAGCACTGCTCCATGCGCTCGTGGAACGGCCGCAGGTCCTCTGTCACCTTCTGCCCGTGGAGCCGGATCCCCTCCGCCAGCAGCGGCACCTGCAGGAGGACAGGGACAGGTCCCCCGGGACTGCGGGGTCCCGGGCTGGGGGTGCTGCGGTCCGAACCTGCCAGGCGATCAGGGCCTTCAGCTTCCCGATGTTCTCCTCGTCCTCGGGGTGCTCCCGCAGGTAGGACTCCTGGAAAAAGGCCTGCAGGGAGCTGGCTCAGCGCTGCCGAGGGCCCGGCTCAGCCCCGCGCAGGCAGGGGACAGCGCGGCCCCCGTGTCCTCACCATCTCGTACTTGGCGAAGCCCCCCATGACAGCAGGGTCCACGATGCCATTGAGCAGCATGGAGAGCGGGTTGATGGGCAAGCCGGGGTCCTGCTGGTGCCGGTTGATCTCGCTCATGATCTTCTCATTGGTTTTCACCATGGTCTCGATGGCGTTTTCCAGGGGGGAGATGATGGTCTGTGCCCGGGAAGGGGCGGTCACAGCCGCTGGCGCAGTGACCTGCCCAGCCTGGGCAGGGTGGCAGCAAGGGCCCTCCCCAGCGCCGGGGCTGCTCCTCTCATGCCACAACACCCCTTGGACCCCTGCGCCAGCTCCTGCGGCTGAGCCGAGGGTTCAGGAGGAGGCACCGAAGTGCTGGTCCCGGCATGGAGCAGAGGCTGCAGCAGGGCCAGGAGGTGGCCGTGGCAGCTTGCATGCAGCCCCTGTGCTCAGCACAGCACCAACAGCCCGGCCAGGGCATTCCCGTGTCCCCCCACAGCCCCTGAGCCACGCTGGGCTCTGGCACCTCCCTCTGGGAGAGGTGTGAAACCCACACACGGAGCTGCTGGAGCCCCTCCAGCGCCGCTGCTGCTCCCACACGTGGTCTCCTGCTCCCCACGGAGGAGATGGGCGCCCGGTGGGTGAGCGCCCAGGCCGGGCCCTGTCACCAGGTCCATGCTGCGGCAGCAGTCAGGGATGCCGGGGGTCTCTGTGCCCGCGGTCAGCAGCAACCCTGGTCCATGGCCTGGGACAGCGCTGCCTGCGGCACCGGCCCCAGCTCAGCCCTGGGGCAGGGGGTCAAGGTGATGCCACAGGGGCCATGCCCAGTGCCCGGCAGCGGTGGCAGCTGGGCTCTGTGCTCACACTGACCCGGGCCCTGCACCCAAAGCACCACAGGGCCACAGGAGCAAGTTGGGGGGTTGGGGTTTGAGTGCTGGGGGGGCTGGACCTGGTTTGCACCGGGACCAGGGGCTGGTGGGGCAGGGGCAGGGCCCGTTCCTGCACCCAGGTTGGAGCTGCTTGAGCTCGGGGAGCCTGGAAGGGGAAGGGGGGGCAGCCCCCCCGCCTGGGTCCATGCGCTGCTGTCTGTGGAAGAGATGCCCTGGGAGGGTCCCGCTGCCCCCTCACCCCTCACCGTGGTGGTGGAGGTCACCGCGAACCACCGGAGGATGCCGGGCAGGGGATAGGCGGTCAGGAAGGTCGTCCGCTCGATCCACATGTTCTGTGGGGAGCAATGGGGTCAGCCCAGCACCCTGGGACACCCCCTGGGGCAGGGGGCTCCCACCTCCCCTTCCCATGGGCATGGAACCACCACCATCCCCATCCCAGGTCTGGGAGCCTCCCTGTCTTGCTTGTACCCCCCCTCCCGTGGACACTCAGCTCCTTGCAGGCCCCCCCCGGCACTCACTGCAAATTCATTGTCTGGGTCCTTTGGGCCTTTCTTGAAGGGCCGCGAGTAGCTGAACCTCTGGATGTGGTTGGCTCTATAGAAACTGGAGGGTGGGAAAGGTCCCTGTTTGGCCTTTCCCATGTGGAGCAGGGCCGGAGCAGCCTCTCCATGCCAGGACACTCACTTGGTGATCTGCTCCGGGATGCTCCGATCCTTGAACCGGCCCCTGGCTTCCTCCGCTGGCTGCACGGTGAAGCATTGGATGTCTGCAGGAGTGAAGGAGCCACCAGCACCACTGCAGGGACACGGTGTGGGGGGACCCATGTGGGGGCAATGGCCCAGGAACCAGCCCTCCTGCCCGGCTGCTGCTTGGAGGATCCCTCCCTGCCCCATCCCTTCTCAGAGGATCCCTCCATGCCCGATCCCTGCTCAGGGGATCCCTCCATTCCCAGTCCCTTCTCAGAGGATCCCTCCTTGCACAGTCCCTGCTCTCAGGATCCCTCCCTGCCCGATCCCTGCTCTCAGGATCCCTCCCTGCCCGGTCCCTGCTCTCAGGATCCCTCCCTGCCCGGTCCCTGCTCTCAGGATCCCTCCCTGCCCGGTCCCTGCTCTCAGGATCCCTCCCTGCCCGGTCCCTGCCCTGAGGATCCCTCCCTGCCCGGTCCCTGCTCTCAGGATCCCTCCCTGCCCGGTCCCTGCTCTCAGGATCCCTCCCTGCCCGGTCCCTGCCCTGAGGATCCCTCCCTGCCCGGTCCCTGCTCTCAGGATCCCTCCCTGCCCGGTCCCTGCTCTCAGGATCCCTCCCTGCCCGGTCCCTGCCCTGAGGATCCCTCCCTGCCCGGTCCCTGCTCTCAGGATCCCTCCCTGCCCGGTCCCTGCTCTCAGGATCCCTCCCTGCCCGGTCCCTGCTCTCAGGATCCCTCCCTGCCCGGTCCCTGCTCTCAGGATCCCTCCCTGCCCGGTCCCTGCCCTGAGGATCCCTCCCTGCCCGGTCCCTGCTCTCAGGATCCCTCCCTGCCCGGTCCCTGCTCTCAGGATACACTGTCCAGGGGAGCCAGTGATGTCCTGCCCAGGGGCACTCGTGCTCTTGAGCCTCTCGGCGCTGGGGAAGGGGCTCAGCAGCTGCAGCTCGAAGTCCTCCCTGCGCTCATACTCCTTGCCCCGGTAGATGAAGACCTTGTTCTGCAGGGGGAGAGGAGACGGCTTGTCCCTCCTGGGAGCAACGTTGCCCCAAGCCCAGCAGCTGGGGGAAAAGGGAATTGAGGCACGGGGAGGAGATGGGTGAAGCCAACGCAGCTTCACTAAGGGCAAAGCGTGCCTGATGAACCTGGTGCCCCTCTGTGCCAGGGTTACAGTGCTGGGGAATAAGGGAAGAGCAACTGACACCATCGGCCTGGCCTTGCGCAAGACATGTGGCACCGTCCTGCGCAGCACCCTTGTCCCTAAGCCGGAGAAGTATGGATTTGACAGATGGACCACTCAGGAGATAAGGAATTGGCTGGATGAGCTCATTCAAAGAGTGGAGCTGTTGGAATGAGTCCAGAGAAGGCCACCGAGATGGCCTGCAGAGGGGCTACGGGAAACCTGGAGAGGGGCTTTGGCCAAGGGCCTGCAGGGACAGGACAAGGGGAATGGCTTTAACCTGCCAGAGGGGAGACTGAGAGGAACCCATGAGAAGAGGCAAGGCCGGGATCTGCGGCACCCCCAGCTCCTGTGGCCGCGGCACCGGGACACTCACCCGCAGGAATGGGGGGAAGCCCTGCCCGTAGTAACCCACGGCGAAGTAATCCGGGCTGGGCCGCAGCACCTTCAGGATCTTCTCATAGAACCCGGCTTCCCGCTGCTGCAGGAGAGGGGTGGGAATGGGGACGGGATGGGACAGGCCATGGGCAGGAGCGCTGCGGCCCCCCCGCTCCCAGCAGGTGTCACTCACCAGGATGTCACTCAGCAGCTCATAGTCAAAGACCTCGCTCTCGTACTGCTCCGCCAGCTCCTTGCAGATGTGGATGGCCTCTTCCCACATCTGCAGGAGAGAGCTGGGGCTGAACTGGGGCAGGGAGGAACTGGGGCTGCCAGAGGAGATCGGCCCCATCTGCAGCAAGGATGGGGGGGGCTGGTGGTCCAGCCTGGGTGCAGGTGGCTGCAGCAGGACTTGGCTTCCACCATCTCCAGCCCCTGAGCCCCCCCAGCGTGAGCAATTCCTCTCCTGGGGTGTGCCAGCCGCTGGCCCCAGGCAATTATGAAGGCCGGGGGCAGAGACTGGGGTGGGATGGGATGGGTTGGGGTGGGATGGGATGGGATGGGATGGAATGGAATAAGATGGGGTTGGATGGGATGGGACATGATGAGACAGGATGGAAGAGAATGGAGTGGGATGTGATGGGATGGTACGGGGTGGGAAGGGGTGAGATGGGGTGGAAAGGGACAGGATGGGCTGGGATGGGTGCACAGGAGGAAGCACAGCCTCAGCAGCCAGGTGGCGGTGGGTGAACCATCCATCCCGGCCTCGCTGCAGGGCAGCTCCAGCCCCACCACAGCTGCGGGGAACAAGGCTGGGCCGGAACGGGGCTGGAGGCTGGGAGCGGGGGGCAGCAGTGGGCAGGGACCCCCGGGGGGCAGCAGGCTGCGCTCACCTTGCCCTGGTCGAAGTAGCGGATGATCTGATCGTAAAGCGCCTCCTTGAGCTGGCGCTGGGTGCGCAGCGCGGGCCCGGGCGCGCCCTGCACCGGCTCCGTGGCCGCCTCATTCGACCACTGCGGGGGGAGCGGAGCCCGTCACGCCGAGCACCGGCGGCCCCGCCGCCCCGCGGCCCCTGGGCCCACCTGGAGCAGCCGCGCGTGCAGCAGCAGCGTGTAGGCGCCCTCGGTGTAGTTCTCGTATCTGATGTGCAGGTCCCTGAGCTTGTACAGGTACCTGGGAGCGAGGCCGCGGGTGGGCTCCGGGCCCGGAGCCCTGCACCCGCCCGCGGCAGCTCCTCCATCGCCCCCCTGCCCTGGGCCCGGGCGGCGCCGGGCAGCGGCAGCTCCAGCGCCTCCCGCCCGGCCCCGCTGTCCCCCGCCGCGCTCACCTCATGTACATGGCCTGGCGGCCGATCTCCTTGTAGAAGTTCTGGGAAGAGCAGACGAGGCCATTTGATGCCACCGCCCCCCCCCCGCCATGCGCTGTGCTGGGTCACGGTGCCACCGGGACCGTCCCCATCGGCTCAGACCCGCAGGGCGCCTCCCAGCCGGCACCTCCGGGCGCACCGGGCTGGCGCTGCGCACACCGCATCCCTGCCGTGCCAGGGGACGGGGGGGCGTGGGGCTGGGCCCCGGGGCGGGGGCACGGGGCAGGCGCCCACCAGCAGGTTAACGGTGCAGCTCATGCTGTAGGTCTTGTTCTCGTCATTCCTCACAGCCCGGTAGTCCAGGAGCCGCTCCAGGAGCCCCGTCACCACCGCCACGAAGCTCTGCCCGGGCTCGGCCAGCTCGGGGTGTCCCCGGCAGCAGCTCAGGAGGCTGGGGAGGGCAGGAGGTGACAGAGTCACTGTGCTCAGCCCCAGCCCTGCTCCCTGTGCTGAGGGCAGGGGGGGAAGGAGGGGCAGCAGGAACAGAGAACAAACAGAGCTCATGGGGGAGGGAGCTGAGAGCTCCATCTGCCCGGCACAGGGGTCTGTGATGGGTATCACGGGGCAGGAGCAAGGCCTGGGCAGGAGCAAGGCCTGGGCACTGCCAAGGCAGGGGCATTGCTGGGGCAGCAGTGGTGTGCAAGGGGCACATGATGCTGCTGCGCAGGAGTTTTCCGCCCCTCAGGTCCCGCCCAGCTCAGAGCACAGGGGGGACCAGGCTGGCTGAGGCAGTGTGGGGCAGGAGGACAGCAGAGGCTCACGGGGGCTGTGCGGATGTCCCCGTACACTCACATGCTCTCGAAGAGCTGCTTGTACTGCTCGTCCCCACGGCCGCCCTCCACCTCCGTGTCCAGCTGCCGCAGGATCTCGTCCTCGAACTGCAGAGACGTGCGTGAGCAGCGCCGGGAGCTGGGATGTGCAGCGCTGGGGCCGTGGGGCTGCAGCGCTGGGGCAGGAGGCTCCCAACAGCCCCGGGCTCAGCCGCTGCAGCCCCTTCCCCAAGGACCCCTCACACTGAGGGGTCCCTGTTCCCCTGCGCTGTGAGGAGCAGGGTCCAGCACCAGGCACCCACCCGGGCAAAGCTGCGGGTGAGCTGGTACTCGCAGAGCATCATGTCAAAGAAGATGGGGATGGTGGCCTTGCGCAGCTCCGGCTCCGGCACCAGCGTCATCTCCAGGATGGGGCCCACCATGCCTGGGATGAACTCAATCTTGCGGGGGCCTGGGCATGGGAATGGGAAGGCCATGCTGTGGGCAGACACCCGCGCAGAGAGGGGAGGCTGCCTGCAGCGAGTGGGGGCTCATGGCTGGCCACAGTGCTGAGGGCTCAGGCACCACAGCTTTGCATGGCTGCAGCTGGCACATCCCACAGGCCCACACATCCCACCCTGCACATCCCAGAGCATCCCCCGGCTCACACATCCCACCCTGCACATCCCAGAGCATCCCCTGGCTCACACATCCCACCCTGCACATCCCAGAGCATCCCCCGGCTCACACATCCCACCCTGCACATCCCAGAGCATCCCCCGGCTCACACATCCCACCCTGCACATCCCAGAGCATCCCCCGGCTCACACATCCCACCCTGCACATCCCAGAGCATCCCCCGGCTCACACATCCCACCCTGCACATCCCAGAGCATCCCCCGGCTCACACATCCCACCCTGCACATCCCAGAGCATCCCCTGGCTCACACATCCCACCCTGCACATCCCAGAGCATCCCCCGGCTCACACATCCCACCCTGCACATCCCAGAGCATCCCCTGGCTCACACATCCCACCCTGCACATCCCAGAGCATCCCCCGGCTCACACATCCCACCCTGCACATCCCAGAGCATCCCCTGGCTCACACATCCCACCCTGCACATCCCAGAGCATCCTCCAGGCTCACACATCCCACCCTGCACATCCCAGAGCATCCCCTGGCTCACACATCCCACCCTGCACATCCCAGAGCATCCTCCAGGCTCACACATCCCACCCTGCACATCCCAGAGCATCCTCCAGGCTCACACATCCCACCCTGCACATCCCAGAGCATCCTCCAGGCTCACGCCTTCCAAGCCTCATCCCTGCCAGCTCGCACACCCTGCTCATGCCTGCAGCCCCAGTGCCTCCCGCTGGGAGCATCCCACCCTCCAGCACCATTCCAGGGGCAATGCTGGTGACCCCCAGCCCACAGACCCTCGTCAAGCCCCCATGGCCATGCCGTGCTCACCGAGGTTGTACCACATGTCCCGAATGGACGCTCCGATGGTGGCTCTCATGTCCCCGTACCTGCCAGGACAGCTTTGGTCAGCACAGCGCTGCAGCCTGGCGCAGCACCCAGAGCAGGATGTGATCCAAGCACAGCCCAATTGCTCACCCCAAACCCAGCCCCACGGAGTGGCAGCCGCCTGAAGTGAAGCTGCAGAGCCCGGCCCTATGGTGCTGCCGTAGGGCAGGGGCAGCAGGAGGAGCTGAGGGCAACTCACTTGGCCAGGATGCTGCTGCGCTTGGCCTGGGAGAAGCTCTCGAGCTGCAGCGAGTCCTGGGTCAGGAAAGCCACGGCCAAGTGAAAGTAGTTGTTCCAAAGCTGCAGCAGGGACAGGGCAGAGATGGCACAAGGGGCCAGGGCAGCGCTGGGGACACCCCGGCTCCCCTCGCCCTGGGCCGGAGCAGCAGCCTCACCTGTAGCTCGAAGCTGTCATCGCTCAGGAACATCTCTGTCAGGGTGGAGGCAAACCGGTTGATGGTGCGCAGGAACTCCCTGTGGGTGATGGGGACAGTGGCCCTGCCTGTCCCAGCGCCGCAGGCAGGGCCCAGTGCTGCTGCTGCACTGGTCCTGCCCAGTGGCATCCCCACTGATGCCATGAGGTGTCCAGCAACAGCTCCCTACTCCCTGGGAGCCCCCGAGCCCACCAATGGGGCTGCAGGTGGGACTGGACCATCCCAGGGCAGAGCAGGAGGCATCTGGAGCTGCCCTGAGCTGGACCCAGGTTGCTGGAGGGGTTTGGAGGGGGCTGAGAGAGCCTTAGGCTCCGTGATCTGGTGTCTGAGTGCCCCGTGCCTCAGCGAGGCGCCCCCGCTCCAACATCCCCCCGTGGGTCACTGCAGCCCAGGGGTCCGCACCGGTTCTGCACCATGTTCATCACCATCCAGTCGGACGGGTACACTGTCTTGCCAATCAGGTCCTTGAAGAGGATGAAGGTCTCCATGAGGAAATCCTGGTGGGAAGGAGATGTCAGGAGCTGGCCCAACCATGATACCCTCCCCAGGCGATGCTGTGCTGGGCGCTGAGGCTGGGAGCAGCCTCACTACCCACCAGCTTCACCTCCATGGAGCAGGGATCTGGGCCCAGGGCCGGGTGGCACCAGTGCTGGGTGCCCAGGTACAGGCACTGGGACGAGTGGGACACCCCAGGCAAGACTTAGGGTGGAGAGGCAGGGGGGTGCCAGTGATGGAGGGCCCGGGTCACTGCATGGGACAGCACTCACCATCAGCTCAGCCCGGGAGGGGAATGCCTTGATGTAAGATCTGTAATGTTCCATGTCCGTCTGGCTCAGGATGGCAGCCATGCAGGCCACGTAGTGACTCTGTGGGACAGGAGCTGGTCAGACACTGCCGGGGTCCCATCGGGTGCAGTGGGGATGGGGTTCCGTGGTTGGCACCATGGGGTGCACTGGGGATGGGGTTCCATGGCTGTCACCGCGAGGTGCACTGCGGGGGTTCCGAATGCCTGCCCATGTTCCTCCAGCCGGTCTGTACCCCAGACCCTTGGCTGCCCTGGGGCGTCCCTCATGGTCCCCTCCTCCCTGGGTCTCCACATCTCTCCTCCTGCCCCACTGAGCCTCATCTCCTGCAGCCAGCCCTTCCTCTGCCAGCCCCTCGCAGCCTGCTCTAGGGGTGGGACAGTGCCATGCTGCTGGCGGGGATGCAGGGTCCCCAGCTGCACATTGGCTGTGGATAGCCTCTAACGTTTAAGCAATTTAAGGCCTTGTGTTGATGGAAGGGCCTTTTGAAAGGCAAGTAGCTCAATTCTGGAGGCCGCCGTGTCCGGATTGCCCCCGGCAAAGGGTCCCAAATTGAGCCATTAACTGCACTCCTGCTCAGGGTGCTCACGGCTCTGTCGAGAGGAGCAGCAGCACCCGCTGAGCAGGATTCCTGAATGCAGGATGCGAGGGCCCGAGCCCGACTGCTCCCATGAGCCAGAGGCACAGGTGCTGCTCCCACTGCCGCTCCTCTCCCGTTAGCTCGTTACAGCAATGGTTTTTCACCATGCCTCTAACGTGGAGGAGTCTGCGATAGGTTTGCTCCTGGGACAAAGCTGCAGGGAACTCCCCAGGGCATTGGGCAGCAACTGAAGCCCAAAAGCCAATGAGGTCAGAGCCCCGGGTCACTGCTCTGTGTGTGTGTGCAGAGCAGATGTGAGCCCTCAAGTGGCATTGTAGGAGTCTGTATTCCAGGAGCATCCCCGGGGGTGCAGCAGCCCTGGTCCAGCCCTGCAGCAGGGTCAGAGCACAGCAAAGCTGCTGCTGCCAGCACCACTGCCCTGCCAGGGCCAGGGCGCTGGCACCCCACGGGCAGTGGGGCTGGGTTGCTCCCAGGGAAGGGCTGCAGCATAGGCCAGGGATGAGGAGGGGAGCACCGTACCCCAGCCCTGGACATACGCAGGGAGCTATCGTGAGAAGCAAGTGGATAAAACCCCAACAGGTCCCAGTCCTTGAGTACGAGCGTGGAGGCACAGGCACGGACCTGAGGCTCCCTGCTGAACGCTCTCAGCAGCTCCAGCAGCACCTCCACACAGGGCATCCGTGCAGGCACGACAGGGATTCTGCAGAGGCACCCAAGCCCCAGCAAGTACAATTTGCCCCGATGCTGGAGGTGAATCACTCCCTCCTCAATCCTGGCCTGCTCCCGGATTCGCTCTGGAGCGGGGGATGTCCTCACTGCAAGCTAAGCACCGGCAAAGTGATGCCACAAACCCACCCATGGTCCCTCAGCATCCATGTGTACGATGCCACGGAGCCCCGGTCTCGGGAGGACCTCGTGGTGGGAGCTGGGGCTGCTTCCCACGGACAGAGCTCTGCTGTGCAGCCGCTGCAGGAGCAGCTGAGCCCTCACGGAGGTTCTTGGGTCCATTTCTCGTGTACAGCCCGGGGTGCAGCCGCGGGACGCCCTGTAGGACCCCCGGCAGGACCGGCTCCCAGCTGGGGAAGAGGATCTGTGGTCCCTCGCGGGATGCTCCGCCCCACCCGGGGCGCCCTAGCTCCGGACCCGCCGCCGGGGGGTTCCACCGCCCAGGGGCACGCTGCCTGCACCGGTGATGGCGGAGGAACAGGGGCTCTGCCCAACCCTGTGCCCGGCCCCGAGCACCGCACGGGCCACGGCGCTCGCACCCTCCGGGTCCAGGTCCTTTCCCTGCCCTCAGGTGCGGGTGTGCGGCCCCCGCTGCGCGGTGCACGCACCGGGGTACCGGTACCGCGCTCCCGGCCACTCCGCCCCGCCCGGGCATCTCGGCCCCCGCGTCCCACCGGCCCCGCCCCC
Source organism: Amazona ochrocephala (assembly GCA_039720435.1). Classification (NCBI taxonomy): domain Eukaryota; kingdom Metazoa; phylum Chordata; class Aves; order Psittaciformes; family Psittacidae; genus Amazona; species Amazona ochrocephala. The sequence goes on from CM077879.1 coordinate 144,738, forward strand.
GGTCCCGCCTCGCCCCGCCCCCGGCGGCTCCGCCCCGGTACCGGCGATCCCGCGTGGCTCCGCCCCGCCGTGCCCGGCACCCGCCGCTGCCCGACCAGCGCCGCCGCCGCCGAGCACCAGGTACGGGGCGGGCTGGGACGCGGGGCCCGGAGACGGGGCGCGGCGGAGCGGAGCGGAGCGGGGCGGGGCGGGCCGGGCTGGGCTTTGCAGGCATCAGCGGGCATCGGCCCTGCGGCCCCGCTCGGTGCGCCGGGAGCGCTGCGGCGGCTGCACCGGGGCCGGGACCGCGACCCCCCGTGCGGTGCGGGAACCGAGGGGGGGATCCCGGGGCCAGGAACCGCGGGTCAGTGTGAGGAGCCCCGACACCGGGACCCAGCGGCGGTGTGGGCAGCAGCCCGGGGGTGCGCGGTGCCGGTGCGGACGGAGATAGGAGCCGGGCGGGGAGTGAAGGGGATGGACCCGCGGCACCCAGTTTCCTCCCCTCGCCGGTGCGCGGTGCCCGGCCCCAAGCGGCCTCGGTCGCCCCATGCAACCGGGGTCGCAGCACTCCCGTGTTCCCCTCCCTCGGCCCGAGCAAGAGCTGCCTGGGGCAGTGCGGGGCGCGGTGGTACCGGGCACCCCGTGCCGGGTACCCTGCCCCCCGCGAGCCGCGGGGCACCACGGTTGGGGTCCGGAGGGTCGCAGCGTGCTGATGGCAGCGATGTGGGGTGCAGCCGAGGGAGGTAAATCTGCGTTGAGATCCGCGTGTCAGAGGGGTGAGGACCCGGGGTCGGGTCCCTGCGCTGCTGCTCGGCTGTGGCAGCTCCGCACGCCCAGCAGCTCCGTGCGGGAGATGTGGGATCTCGCTCTGCTGGTGCTCAGCTCCCCCTTGTTAGGAGACACATCCATCAGCCAGGGCTGGGTATGGGTGACACACGCACACGCACCATCCCAGGGATGTCACTTCGGGTACCACACGCCGCGTTGACACTGGCTGCTCGTGCTGGAGGGATTCAGCCCACGTTGCTCCCAGCAGCTCCCAGCACCGTGTTCTGTGGTCAAGACCTCGGTGGCTGCCGGTGGGGCTTCGGCAGTGGAGCCAGGCACAGCATTGTTTGCTCCCCGTGAGATAGGAAGGTGAAGCTCTCGGGGCTGCTTCTGTCCTTGTCTCCATGGGAGTGTGCACGAAACCCAGTCAGAGCTGTGGAGTCCTGTAGAGGAGCCTGCAGAAGGTCTTCATGGAGCCCATCTGTTTGGAGCATGAGTGACCACCGGGACTGGGCTTCGCAGGGACCCGGCTTTGCAGCATGTGCCCTCATGGGGACAGGTCTCAGCCCAGCTGCCGGCCTTGGCTGCTCCTCACAGCTTGCAGCTCCCGGTGATCTCCACACGCGGCGCCTCCCAGGGGACACGGAATGCTGGGGACCCCCGGCCGTGTCCCTCCCTGCCGGTGCTGCCCGAGGAGAGGGTCCGGGGAGGTGACCCCTGGGCAGAGCTGGGCTCAGGCTGGCACCCACCATCCATTCCCAGTGTTTCCTCTCCATGGGAAGCATTCGGTCCCTGCTGTGCACTCAGAGTGGATTTAACCACAGAAGCTCCTTTAGACTGAGGTTATCTTCTCTATGAATTATGATTATTGTAATTATTTAATGGTATGGCAGCATCCAGAGGCCACAAATAATTAGTGGGTCTGTTCCTGTCTGTAGTAAGGATGCTACTTCCATGCTAAGCAGTGCTCTTGGACAGGGTCTGTCCTGCGTCTCTATGGAGATGGTCCATGTCCTCCCAGCTGTTTGGGTGGGGAAACCGAGGCACAGGGTGAGGAAAAGCACTCGCTAATTCCTGAATTCCCCTGGCAGCGGCTTTGTCTAAAGCACACGGAGACAAAGCGGGGGCGCCTGCATTGAACATCCACTTAAAGGCAGGAATTTGTATTCCGAGAGGACGTTCTCCTGCTCTGTGCCGGGAGGCTGCAGCTGCAGCAGCTCCTGCACTGGGGCCAGCACCGCGGCTGGGCTCCCCCAGGCAGGACAAGGCCAGCAGGGGGACAGGGGCTGCCCCATGGTGGGGACGAGGCTGTTGGGGGACAGGGTGTCACTGCCCGCGCCCAGGCCTGGGCCCCTGCAGTCAGGACCGGTGCACACAGGGTTCACTGGTGGTGCAGCTGCCTCTGGGAGCTGCCGGGCGGCGAAGCCGTTCCAGCTTGTTCCATAGATATGCTTTGTGGACAGCTTGTGGCTCCTGATGGGATTCCTGGCATGCGCGGGAGCACACGGAGTCCCGCTGTCATGTTCCTGTCCCGGCGGCTGCTCCTCTCACTCAGAAGGGGGCCCGAGCACCACCCCCTTAGAGATGGGATGTGCCTCCCCAGGAGAGCATGGAGCTGCTGTTGTGATGGCCAGGCTGGACAGGGCTTGGAGCAACCGGCTCCAGTGGAAACTGTCCCTGCCCATGTCAGGAGGTCGGAACTGGAGGAGCTTTAAGGTCCCTTCAACCCAAACCACTCTGTGATTCTATTCTATGATTCCATGAGCTGTGTCTCCTGTGACCGAAAGTGTTTGGGCCACGTCCTATTTCCCTCATCCTGCAGTCACTGCAGGGACAGCCCGTGCTGGAGGTGCTGGCAGAGCCCACGTGCTCTGGTGCTGGGCACCAGCTGCCCTCCGGGCTGGGTCTCCGGGTCAAGCATTTTCCCTCATCCTGCAGCACAAGGCGTCTCCAGGACAGTGAGGAACATTAATAGAGCCCACACCACATTCTCTGGAAGGACACAGCCCAGGAGGGTGTTTCCATCCTCCCACCATGGTCTCTTCTGTGCATGCTGGACCACAGCGGCTGCTGCAGACTGCAAGGGGCACTCACCAAGGTGGAGCCCCGGGGCTCAAAGGCAACAGCCTCCTCCTGAGTAGCGGCTCCCAGGGCTCCCTGCCACGGCCTGCCCGCGTTCCCAGGGGTAGGTCACCCCAGCACATCATGTCCCACTTAGAGTGCTGGTGCCGGTGCTCCTCTGGCTGGCAGGGAGAGGTGGGAACACAGGTGGGTAGCAGTGAGGGCAGACAGTGCTGTCATCACAGCTGTATTAGCATCCATGGAAGACAGAGGAATCATTTGGCTTCTAAAAGCTTTGTGCACTTCACTGTGTCTCCTGACCGACCATGTGAAGTCTCCATCTGACAGCACCAGCGTCGCTGCAGTTGAAAGGGAGCAGAGCCGATGACCTCTGTGTGCCCAGAGGAGGATGCTGTCCTTCCCTAACTGATGGATCCCTCCACGGGGCATTTCCCAGGATGCAGCAGCCCTGGAGAGGCACCCGCAGGGTGCTGCTGCTGCAGGGGTGGGTGAGGGGGGTCCCCGCTCCGAGAGCCTCCTCCTGGGCCCGTGGCAGCGAGTGACTGATTTTCTCACAGAGCCCTTCAGCCTGTGACCTAAATAGAGGAGCAAGCGAGTCCGAGCTCATGCCAGCGGGTGCGGAGGAACCTGCGTGTCCGTGATCCTGGTGCTGGGTGCTGCAGTGCAGGGCCCTGCACCTGCCGCCCTCTGCCCAGCGCTTCCGGGGAGCCTCGGGCTGTCTGAGGAGAGCCAGCACCTTCCTTGCCTTGGGCACTGCTGCGAGGGAGGAGCTCGAGTGGAGCAGGAGTGGAGCGAGGACCATGGGACACCGGGAGCTGGCCCTGGGGCACGACGGGGCTGGATGGGAAGAGCAATGCCAGGGGTGGCCGGAGAAGGGATGTGTTCAGCACAAGGGCTGAGCTGCTCAAGCACAGGCGCTGTTATTGCCATGAGCACAGTTGGATATAAAGGGCCATGACTCAGTGCCTGCAGGACACTGGGGGTCTGTGACGCTCTGTGAGCAGCTGGGCTCTGGAAGAGCCTCCAAGAGAACCATGAGGGCAGGGCAGGAGCTGGCGTCATGGAGCAGCTTCCCCAGCGAGGAGCCGGATTTGGGGCTTGTGGCCTGCCCGAGGAGAGGCTCCGAGTCCTCGAGTCCCGCAGGGCTCCAACCCGAGTTCAATCGCGCCGAGTGCTCCGGAGCCAAGGCAGGATTAAGCTCCACCGCTGAGTGCGGGGTGGCGACCCTGGCTCCTGCCCTGGCCTCTGCTGAGAGCAAACGCCTCGCCCTCCAGCGCCGCCCCCCCCATCGTCAGACGCAGCTCTCTCCTTGCCAGAGAGGAGGAAGAGCAAAGGCTCTGTCCCAGGAAAGCCGCTGCCCCCGCGGTGGGGATGGGCAATCAGCTCTTCTCAGCTCCAGGAGGATCTGGCTTCCTCTCATAAATCCGATCTCTCGGCTTCCTGCATCCTGAGGGGAAGTTTTATCTCTCTGCCCTGGTTCTCCCTCTGCCACTGCCACTGCCAGGAGGTGGAGGATGGGTGGAGAAGGGACCAAAGCTGGCCAGGGATGGGTGGGTTGTTCATGGTGGGGGGTGCAGCCGGACCCTCCGTGGGTGCCTATGGCCCCTCCCTTGGATCTTGCCTGGGACCTGCCCAGCCTGGCTGGTCTGTGCCACAGGACACCAACATCCATCGAGTCAGGAGGAAGAGCTGAGCTGGGCCTTGCTGCTCCAGAGGAGGAGGAGAAGCAGGGCTGCTCCTCTGAGGCCAACCCTGCAGCCCTATGAGATGAGCCTCAGCACAAAACCCCAGCGGGTCTGGTGCCTGCCCCTCAAAAGTCACCCTCAGCCAGCGCCCGCCATTGGCTTCCCAAGGGGAGGCTGTGGATGGGAGCTGCCAGTGCACCGGCACAGCCCGGGCTGCTGGTGCAGGACCAGGTTTGGGATCCTACCACCTGAAGTGGTGCAGCAGGCGCATGGACCTGAAGGCTCTGGGCTGGGGGTGGCTGATGCGTGGTTCAGAACATCTCAAAACCCCCACTGCTCTGAGGAGTGTTCGGGTTTGCAGGCAGTGAGGGCTGTCTGAGGACCGGAGTTCGGTGGTGGCCATGGCTGAGTCATGGGAGCCATGGGAAGTGGTTCCTGATGGCTCTGGGGCTCACTCAGTGGAGGAGACAGTGTTCCCAAGTGCACTGAGCACCCATCTCCACCTGGGAGCCCAACGCTGAATGCTCGTGTCACCTCCTGCATGGCAGTGGTGTCGCCTGGTTTTATCTCAACATCATCTGATGTGACCTGCTGTCACACTGTGTTCACGCGCCCGTCATTCCCATAGGAACTGAGAGGAGAAAACCACTCAGACCTTAAAAACCTGCTGAGGTGGGGGATCCACTGTGGAACAGAAGGGAACAAATCCCTGCCAGGCCATCCCCGCACTGCCCGGCCGTACTCTGCGAGGAAGTGGCTCCTCTGGCTGCCCTCCCACAGCCCAGCGCCGCTCCGTGCTCCTCCTCTGTGTTCGCCCTTTTCCTCTCTTGGTCTCCTCTCAGCCATGGATACCCCGCATGTTCTCAGTACTGAGTTTTCCCAGGGATGCAGAGTGCCATTTCCCAGTAAACGTTCTTGAGGATGGCAACTGGAACGTGCTGGTGTGGCTGGAGGCTGGTTCCCTGTGCTTCCCGTGCCTCTCCATGCATCCGAATGCCCCTGGAGCTGTGCTTCCGGGCAGATTCATCGCAGAGCGGTTTCCTCAGACCCAGCTACAGCATGGAGTGACCCAACAGGTACCTGAGCTGCTGGCTGGGATAACGAGTCCTGATGCCATCCTATGGCCAGGCTTACCAGCGCTCAAAGATGCCAGCACATGGCAAATAGGGCCTGGACACGGTGCCAAATCCCAGTGTCCCATAAAGCACACACAGGGACAAGAGGGAGGGTCCTGGCTCTTGGTGTTTGACATCCTTGGAGCTGTTCCCAACCAGAGTTAAGTGCATGGATAACTTATAGACTCTCTCCTTGTCCTTGTGGCTCATCCCTGCTCTCCCTGGTGGTGCGGTTTGGGAGGCAGGGGGTGACTGACAGTGCCATGTTTGCTGCATGGGCAATGGCACAGCCTCATGTGCTCTGCTGTCACTGAGGTCCCTGCTGCGGGCTCCGGGGCTGCGCCTGGACCCTGCTGAGAGTGCCCATGCTCGGCTGCTGGAGCAGGTTCCTGACTCCCTCTGTCCTGTGCCTGTCAGGGCTCTTGTTGGGAAGCCTCCAGAGCAGGTTCCTGACTCCCTCTGCTCTGTGCCTGTCAGGGCTCTCGTTGGGAAGCCTGTGGAGCAGGCTGGCCACACGCTGGCAGTCCTCTGGGAGCACTCAGCCTGGTTGTGCTGGTCCCGATCCATGCTCAGGAGGCTCATCCAACTTGGAAATGTGCCTGCCAGACCCTCTGCCACTCTGTGTTGCCCCGCTGCAGCCGGGAATGCTGATGTGAGACCAGGATGGGAGCACTGAGCTGCGGGCACCGGCTGTGGATGCAGCACGAGCCAGGTGACGTGGCCTTGTGGCTGCGGCAGGGCCCCGCCAGCAGCTCGTCCTGCAGCCCTGTGCAGCACCGGTGCTGGTACAGCCCCCATCCATGGCCAGGTGCCACGGACAGGGCACGGCTCCCCCAGGCTTGTGGGGAGCAGGGCGGGCAGCACTGGCTCCATCCCAGCGCCAGCTCCCTCCTGTGCCCGTCGCTGCCCATACTAACGAGCTGCCCCGTCCCTCCCGTGTCTCCGGCGCGTCCGGCCTCACGAACATTCCCGGTGTCTGGGCACGGCTCCAGGCTCGGGAGAGAGCGTGGCGCATGGAGCAGCATCCCGACTAGTGCGGGGCTGGGCTGCAAGGAGCCGGGGCTGCTCGGCATGGAGGAAGTTGGGTCGGTACCAGGGTGGCTCCAGGTCGCTGCGCACTCTGGAACAGCAGGAGCAAGGCAAGAGGCGAGGGGAGCCACGGGGGGAGGGGGCTGGTCCCGTGTGTCCTTCACAGGGGGGCTGCAGAGCCAGCAAGGTGCCCCATTGTGTGCCAAGCAGTGGGCCGGGGCAGGGGTTGTGGGATGTGGGACATGGTGTGGTGCAAGGGAGTAAACCTGTGCCACAGGGAGCCCACATTGCTCCACTCCTCATTTGTACCTCTGGCGTTTCTGGAGTGCTGGGAGACTGAATGGCCAAGAGAAGCAGCACCGCTTTCCACTGAGGCTGGCACCACTCCTGGTGCTGCTTCCCGGAATGAGCCATGCCTTAGCCTCCTCCGCACCCAGGACATCCCAGGCACGGCTTTTGCTGGATGCCCCATGGTGTCGTGTCCCCGGGCAGTGTGAGGAGCCGGTGCAGCAGCTGGGGACCGGGTGGGCAGGGGCAGGGCAATGCGGGAATGGGGGCTTGGTGCTGGTGGGGTTATGGCCAGGGACATGTCTCCACACACGGCGGGTCCCCAATGCCCACTCCAACCATGTCCCATGCACGACGGGTCCCCTGTGCCCAGCGTGGTCCTGCCACATTCAGGCTGGCTGCTGTGCCCACCCCAGCCATGTCCCACACAGGCTGGGTGCCCCACACCCTGGTGCCCTGTGTCCGTCCGTCCCACACGTAGCCCCCGTGCCTTCCCCACGCTGCCCTCCTGGTGCCAGCACACGAGGCATCAGCCCCACGGAGCCAGAGCTATTTTTAACCGCCGCTTCTGCTTGATTTGAGCTGTGAACTTGGAACGTGTTTATGCTAAAGGGGTTTCTCTTTTTTCTTTCTCTTTGTGCTGAAGAGGCAGAGCTGGAGATCAAAGCTTGTCTCTTCGCGTTTGGTGATGGGGCTGGCAGGGAGCGGGCAGAGCCAACGGCTCCGCGGGCAGCGCGGGGCAGCAGGGGACGCTCCGCTGCTCGGGGGGCTGCGGCACTGGGACGGGGGCTCACGCACCTCTCTGTGTCCCCGCAGGTCGGAGCCATGGGCAGGGACGTTCAGTACCCGACGGCGCGGGCAGCTCGGCACTGAGCGGCGCGAACGGAGCGGGATCATGGGGTGCCGGCAGCGCGGGGGCTCGGCCGCGGGCGGCGCTGCCGGGGCCGGGGGCCGGGAACCGTAGGGCCGGGCGGGGGGCACGATGCCCGCCTCCCGCGCAGCATCCCCCCGGCGCGCCGGCGCGGGATGAGGCTGCCCCCGGCCCCGGCTGCAGCCGCCGGACCCGGGGCCCAGAGCCATGGTCAGCCGGGAGCCCGTGCCCAGCCCGGCGCCCGCGGGCGAGGGCAGCCAGGACAAAGCCATGACCGTGCGCTCGGTGCTGCTCAACCGCGACTCGCCCGACATCGAGAGCCGCCTCAAGCGCCGCCGCAACCGCACGCAGCAGGTTCGCTTCAAGGACCTGGTGGAGAGCGCCGTGGAGCCCGCGGCAGCGCCCAACCCCAACACCCCTCGTGCCTCGCCGTCCCCCAGGGACGCCCCTGAGCCGGCGGCTGCCCCTTTCCGTGCCTCGCCGAGCCGGGCCCATGCCCAGCCGGGCTCGCTGACGCTGCCCATGCCGCGCAGGGCGTGCATGAGCACGGCCATCCAGACCTCCCCCGGCCTCCACAAGCCCTTGGCTGCCTCCCAGCCCAGCAGCAAGAGCATCTGCGACGTCACCGGGGCAGCGGTGCTGTCGGCCGGCGCCCGGTGCCCAGTGGGATCCGTGCCCACCCCTCAGGAGCCCCGCAGCCTTCCCTATCCCAGTGCCCCTGTCCCGGGCACGGCCGGGTGTTCCACTGCCCGCTGTGCCCCTGAGGCCTGCCCACTGCCCACTGCCTGTGCCCGGCCCCGCAGGAGCCCCGGAGGGAGCCGTGGGACCACCCCGCGCCCCGCATCCGTGCCCTGCGGCCAGCCCCGGCCCGCCGAGCCGCGAGCACTTGGCCGGAGCGACTCGGAGTGGAGCCTGCCCCGGGGGCACCTCCAGACCCTCGGGCAACCCCAGCCCCAGCCCTTCGGGCACCCCCAGACCCCGCCCCTCAGGTACCCCCAGTCCCTGCCCCACGGGCAGCCCCAGCCCCTCGGGCACCCTCAGCCCTTGCCCCATGGGCAACCCCAGCCCCTGCCCCTCGGACCTCCCCAGCACCTGCCCCATGGGCAACCACAGCCCCTCGCGTACCCCCAGCCCCTGCCTATCGGGCACCCCCGGCCCCTTGAGCACCCTCAGTCCCTGCCCCATGGGCAACCCCAGCCCCTCGGGCATCCCCGGCCCCTGCCTCAGGGGCAGTCCCAGCCCCAGCCATGCCACCCGTCGAACATCCCCACCACGGGCACCCCCGGCCTCCATCAGCCAGCTCAGGGCACTCCCTCGACCCCCCAGCACCAGCTCTGCGGCTCGCCCCGGGGAGGGCCCTGCTGCTCCTCTGCAGACCCCATGTCACCAGCGCCGGGCTGGCCCCGCTCTGCCGCCGCGGCGCTGGCCCGGCCGGAGCCCCGCGGCACCCGCGGCGAGCCTGGGCACGGCGCCGCAGCACCGCAGGGACACGGGGCGCCGCTGGGGATGCCGCCGCCCGGGCGGGCACCGGAGCTGCCCCGGGCCTGCCTCACCCCGCAGCAGTCAGAGATGCTGCGCCACGTCCAGGACCTTCTGCAGCTCGTGGTCGTGACCAAGGGGCCCCCCGCGGGGGACGAGGAAGCGCGGACAGCTCCGGGAGTGGGGCCCGGGGAGCGCGGGGACCTGCAGTCCCAGCTGCAGTCCCTGGAAGGGGTGCTGGAGACCAGCCAACAGACCATCCGCGTGCTGCTGGACGTCATCCAGGACCTGGAGAAGAAGGAGGCGCAGCGGGACGGGTGAGCCCGCAGGGCCGGAGTGGGGCCTGGGGGGGTGATGTCCCTGCAGGGCGCGGAATGGGAGCAGGGGGGTCCTGCCACAGCACTGGGTGCTGCCACCTCCCACATGTGTTAACTCAGAGCTGCCATCCCCGTGCAGGTGGCACCATGTCTTGGTACAACGTCTCTGGCTTGTTCTGCCCATGCCAGGGAAGGGGTGAGGGATGCAGCCATGGGGACAATGGAAGCTGCGTCCCTGCCCAGCTCTGGAGCAGCTGATGTGCCCATCAGTCCCTGGGAATGGGAACCGGGTTGTCACATCCCACCTGCAGACTCAACCCGGCCATGGCACATGCCCTGGGAACAACCTTTCTGTTCCTCAGCCTGCTTTCACCCATCCTTGAGTTACCCATGGCACAGATTTATTGGCTGATGATGAGTCTGTGCCCTGGGGAGGTGCCCCCCCCCTCACCCCCACCCTGCCCTGCACCGGACCTGCTTCATGGTGTTAGAGATAAGTCTGTGATGGCCCAGAGCTGAGACCCTCCAAACTCATCTCCCACCGATCCCCCAGGTGCCAGGAGCCGCTCACCCCATGCAGACCTGGCCCCGGCCGGTAAAGCCCTCTGGAGCTTATTCTCCCTGGTCTGAGAGAGCTGGATCCCACAGGGGCAGCGCAAGGGTCTGCTCATGGAACCGGATTGAGCCTGAGCTGTCTGTAACGGGAGCTCAGGCAGAGTGGCCCTCGTGCCACCTCCCAGAGCAGAGCAGATGGGACGGGAGCAGGGGAGGTGGGTGCAGCCGGGACAGGCTGCAGCTTAGTCCAAGGGGATGGAGATCCCTGGTCCCTGCCCTGGTATTTGGCCACCCTGGGGCAAAAACCAGTGCCCAGTGCCTGAGCAGCTCCTTCCCCCCACTCCCCATGGGGACAGCAGCAAAGAGCAGTATGTAGGTTGAAAAGGGCCTTCAAGGTCCTCCAGCTGCAACCCCCTGCCATGGGCAGGAACACCTCCCACCAGGTCAGGTTGCTGGCACCCACTGCCAGCAGCATCCCACACCGAACCCCGATCCTGCAATTCGCTCTCCTCCTGGGCGAGGTGCAGGCTGTACATTGGATATCCCCACGCACACGTATATTTATGCACCGTGTGTGTATATATAAAGTATCATGATCTAATTTATGTGCTAACAGGGAAATCCCCAATGTAACACATAATTTGGTGCATTAAGATCTAGTTTCTGAGGGCCGAGAACAGTCTTGATCAAGGTCAAAGAACAGGAGGAAGAGCGAAACAGGGAAATGCGACTGCAATGTGGGACAGGGAGTGTTGCTCAGCTGTGCCCCAAAAGCTGCAGCCTGCTCTGCCCAGGAGGGGACATGGAGCCTGCAAAGGTGACCAGAAGCATTTCACAGCACCCTTATCGTAGAATTGGACTCTCAGACTGGTTTGGGTTGAAGGGAGCTTAAAGCCCCTCCAGCCCCAACCCTGCCATTGCAGGGACCCCTTCCATAGAGCAGGGGGCTCCAAGCCCCTGTGTCCAACCTGGCCTTGAGCACTGCAGGGATGGGGCAGCCACAGCTTCTCTGGGCACCCTGTGCCAGCGCCTCAGCACCCTCACAGGGAAGAGCTTCTGCCTAAGAGCTCATCTCAGTCTCCCCTCTGGCAGGTTAAAGCCATTCCCCTTGGCCTGGCCCTACATCCCTTGTCCCAAGCCCCTCTCCAGGTTTCCTGCAGCCCTTTAGGCACTGGAGCTGCTCTGAGGTCTCCCCTTCAGGAGCCTCCTCTTCTCCAGGCTGCCCCAGCCCAGCTCTCTCAGCCTGGCACCAGAGCAGAGTTGGGCACTACAGGAGAGAGCTTTGGCTTTGTCTGAGTCCTGTGTCCTTCCCTGGATGCTTCTCCAGTACAAAAGCATCAAAAAGATATAAACCCTGAGTATGGGGTGGGCTCGGATGAGCCTCTCCCCATCTGTCGGGGCATTGTTCTGCTGCCAGTGTCCCCGTTCCTGCCCTGGTGCCATGTGTGGGGACACACAGTGACCTGGGGTGGCCGTGGCACAAGGCACAGCTCTGGGATGGGGATGAAAGGAGGCGGACACAGCATGAAGGATTCGGGGCTTCCACCCTGCTCATGTTTGCTGAGGCACCACCGCATTCAGCCTGGGATTAACCAGCGCCATGGGAGGAGAGGAGCTGGGATCCAGGAGGAAGGGAGCCGGGATCCAGGAGGAGGGGAGCCGGGATCCAGGATGGGGGCAGCCGGGATCCAGGAGGGGAGCCGGGATCAGGGAGGAGAGGAGCTGGGATGAGGAGTGCCAATCCCGGCTCCCGGCTGCTGCCGGGCGGGTCTCCGGGCTCACAGCGCCTCCGCTCTGCCGCAGGCGACACTCGTACCGGACGGGACAAGACATCGCCAACTGCGGGACCTGCCGGGACTGCGCCTGCATCATCTACAGGTACGAGCCCGCCCCGGCTCCCTGTCCGCTCCCGGGGCATCCCGGCTCTCCTGCGTCCCGCAGGCTCCTGCTGGGGCTCCGGGACAGAGGTACGGGGGGATGCTGCTGGGGAGGGAGGGAGGGGACCTGCCTGTGCCCAGCTTCTGTCCCTGTGGTTGCAAGGGGCTGCAGGGTCTCGCCCTGTCCAAGCCATCCCTGTGGGACATAGCACTAACACCGGCACAGCTTTCCCTCTGTTGTCCCTCCCTCGTGCCAGAAATACCTCCAGCACCTTAGGACACAAACCCGGCTGCGTGGGGTCAGCAGAGACCTCCTGAGCCAGGTCCTGACCCTGGCAAAGGCCGTTGCAGGGAGCTCAAAAGGAAAAGGTGCTGGAGCACAGGGGGAGTATCCGTCCCGGTGGCACTGTGGCCAGCGCGGGGCTCGCTGTCCCTGGAGCTCCGGGTGCGATGTGGATGCGGGCACCCCACGGCTGTGTCCGTGTGGGTGCGGGCACCCCACAGCTGCAGCCAGCTCCTTCAGAGCAGGGCCCTGCTTGTGCTTGCTCTGAGCCTGGTCCCTTTGTCTCTGCAGCAGGGTGGGAGCTGCCAGGCTGCAGCTGGCAGGGGACCTGCTGCAGTGGTTGTTGGTCACACAGGGAGTTCCTGCCGCTCACTGGGGCCTGGCTCTGCCTCCCAGCACCAGCTCTAGGTCAGGCCGCAGGAGCCTTTTCCTCCCCTGGAAAAGGGCCATTCCATCAGTGGGGAAAAGGTGAGGGTGCAGCCCCTGTGCACCCTCGTGTGCTGCCTCAGTCCTTGTTCTCCTACTTACACCATGAGCTTCCCTGGTGCAGCTCGTGGGGCTGTGGGTGCTGATGGGCCCTGGTGCCCAGCCTGCACACAGCGGGGCCATGCAGAGACATGTCACATCCCTGGAGGTGGCCCCTTGTGATGGCCAGACCCCGCTGGAGCTCCTCTGAGCTGTGTTGCTGTGAGCAAGGAAGGAGAGGCTCTGGTGGGACATGAGCAGTGGAGGCACAGCAATCCTGTGTATTGGGTGCCAGGAGCTGGGGCAGCACCCAGGGGTGGCCCAGGGGGCACAGCCCTGCCTGCCCAAGTCCCATCCCAGAGGCACACACAAGCCAAGCACCCCCATTGCAGCCCTGAGCCCTCCACTGTGTGCTGGGGAGCTGGGGTCCCCCGCACTGCCCCCTCCCCATGGGCCCGTGCCCCAGCTCATCCTTTGCTCTGGGAGCAGCTGGGGACAGCCAGTGTCCTGCAGGGGAGGTGACAGGAGGTGACGGCGCTCCCCATGTGCGGTGCCACGTGCAGAGCCATCGCACACCGCAGCACCTGCTGATCCCATGGGATGTGCTGGCAGGAGATCCCACCGACCCATGGGGAAGCAGCACAGCTCAGCCAGCAAGGCTGCGGGAATGCCAGGGGGCTCAAGCACTCTCAGGAAGCCTCAGGGCTGCAGTGGGGGCCCAGCCCTCGCTTCACCTGCCCAGACAGACCCAGGGCACCCGGTTCCTTGCATCCCCACTGGGGGATTGGTGGGCAGCAGCACAGCCCTCTCATGCCCCAGAGCTGGATCAGGACTGCAGGGGGGGTCTCCCCTTCACACAGCAGAGGGGCAGGATCCCCTCCCTGAGCTGCTGCCCACACTCTGGGGGTGCCGCCCAGCACACGGGGGGTTCTGGGCCAGAGTTCTCAGGGTCACCGTGTGCCCCTGCAAGGGGACATCCTGCTGGCATGTCCTGTAGGCAGCTTCTGCCCGTCACCCATCCCAAGCAGCCGTCCTGCTGCACATTGGGGTCTTCTGCTGGGCATGTGGCATCTGCTGTGCCAGAGCATCCTGGGGTCCCTCCTGCCAGAGGGACAGGTGAACAGCTCCTGACCTGGTGCAGGAGGGCTTTTGGGACAGGCCACCCTCAGCTGCCCTCCTGACCATTCCTCCTCATCCATCCTCAGAGCCTGGTGCTGCCTCTGCCTTTCTCTGGAGCTTGGCTGTGTTGCTCCCTGTTCCACCTCCTCCCCAGAGCTCCTTCACCCTAAATGCCCAGAGAAGCTGTGGCTGCCCCATCCCTGGCAGTGTTCAAGGCCAGGCTGGATGGGGCTTGGAGCAAGCTGCTCTAGTGGAAGGTGTCCCTGCCTGTGGCAGGGGCTGGAACTGGAGCAGCTTTAAGGTCCTTTCCAACTGCAACCATTCCATGGCTCCATGATAAAAACTCCCCAAGGGGCACTCTGCTCCCCAGGCTCCCGCCAGTGGCTGCTCCTGTGCAAGGCCCCTTCACGTGGGTTCAGCCATTCCCAGCAGCCCCAGGCCAGCAGCACTGCAGCAGGACGGGTCCTGCACCCCCCATCCCCATGCATCCCAGCAACCCTGGGAGCACAGTGGGGCTCCCAGGGACGTGTCCTGGCAATGTGCATGAGGCTGAGCATGTGCGGGATGCAGGCAGGGAGGTGGCAGTGGGGCCCAGACTCATGGATGGGTCCATGCAGGGACACTGACACTGTCCCCCGCCATTCCCACAGCGTGGAGCACGATTTCCGGCAGCAGGAGGGCCGCTTCCAGCGTGTGCTGAGCCACATGGACGGGGACATGGCCCCTGGCTCCCCGGAGGCAGTGGCGGGCACCACAGTGCCGCCGCGCCAGGAGCCATCACCGGGGCTGAGGCCGCCCATGAAGGTGGACCCCAAGAAACCCCGGCGGAAATGCTTCTGGTTCCTGTGAGTGGGCTCGGCCCAGCCCTGAGCCCCCCCCGTCCCCCCCTGCTCTGGCAGGGTTTGGTAGCACCAGCTTTTCTATTTGTAACCCTTGGTTGAGAGCAATGGAGCCCCTGTGGAACCAACCAGGTCTGTGAACCGGGTGCATGACCCGGTGTGGCACCAGCTGTGTGACCAGGGCAAGGCCGGGGCCGGCGGGTGGTGGGAGCTCAATAAATCCCACGGGGACACTATTTTTGTTACATCCTCTCCCCTGTGCGCTTCTGTTCTGGGTGAGGATGAGGATGGGGCTCGGGGCTCTTCCCCTGCAGCGCTCACCCAGCCCCAGGCTCGGGGCTCCCCAAGTGCCACCAGCAGCCACAGTGCTCCCAGTGCCCATCCCTGTGCCCCAGAGCAGGGGCTGCTCCCCCCGTATCCGAGCAGCCCGCAGTAACCATGAGCACCGAAGGTGCACCAGGGCAATGGTCCCTGCGAGACCTGTTCCCAACCCCCGCAGGGAGGGTTGGCTGTGGGGGAAGAGCTTCCATCCCTCTGCCGCACCTCCGTCAGTCGGATAAGGACAAAGCAGGATGGCAAAGTGCAGCCTCAGCCCGGGGAGGCTCAAGCCAAAGGGCTGAGGTGCTGCTCCTGATGCCCAACGCCTCCCCGGCCACAGCACAACACAGCATAGCACAGCACTGCCCCTCCTCACGGCACAGCACTGCCCCACGGCACGGAGCTGCCCCACGGCACGGAGCTGCCCCACGGCACAGCACTGCCCCACGGCACAGCGCTTCCCCACGGCACAGCGCTTCCCCACGGCACGGCGCTTCCCCACGGCACAGCACTGCCCCACTGCACAGCGCTTCCCCATGGCACAGCATTTCCCCATGGCACAGCGCTTGCCCGCTGCTGCCCATCCCCACCGCTCTGTTCGGGCTCCCGGAACACGGGACCCGGCTCCTCGTGCCCCGGAGCAGCTCGTCGGGCGCACACGAGCACGCTGGCTCTGCCCTCACGTCCCATCGGTGCCCGTGGAGCCACCCTGGCCGCAGCTCCTGTCCCCTGCTTCCTGCTGGGTCAGTACTGTTCACCGGGTCGCCTGTTTCCTTTAGTGCACAGCCCGAAGCCCTCCTCTGCTTCCCAAAAGGGGCTTCCTGGCACTGCCTGCTCCTCCCAATGACCCCCCCCGTGCTCCAGAGCTGCTCCCGGCGCTGATCCCCCTCCCTCCCGCATCCCGCCGCGTCCAACCCCCGCGCATCCCTCGCAGGCAGCGGGACCCGGAGCTGCAGCGCTGGGCGCGGGAGCCCTCCGCAGCTGCCCCATCCCGCGCAGGCAGCGGCGCCGGGGCGCGGCGCAGCGCGGTGCCGGCGGCACTCACCCGCAGGGAGCTCTCCCGGTCCAGGACGATCACCCTCCGGGTGACGGGGTGCAGGAGGCGCTGCAGGACCAGCCGGACGTGCTGCTTCACCCGCGCCTGCGAGGGGAGAGGCCTGAGCGGACGGGCGGCGGCATCGGTACGGGGGTGATGGGAACCGCGCCACCGGCACACGGCCCCTGCGGTCCCGGGGCTGGGAGCCGGGGCTGCGGGCGCCGGCCACTTGTGACCAGCACTGGGCGGTTACTGCTGCCACCGGGGGACAGCGGGCGGGGAGGCTGTGAGTGTCTGCGGTAGCTGCAGAGGCAGCGGGAGTGGGCTGAAGGCACTCACAGTGCCCTGAGCAGCGGGATGGGACAGCTCTGCTCCGGCCATGGGCCCCGGGGCCGCTGAACGAGCCCCAGCAGTGCTGCAGCTCCAGGCATGGAGACAGCTCAAGCCCAATTCCCAAGCTTTTCCTCCCGCTGCCTGGGATCCCCAGTGCCGGGGAACTAAACCACACTCACTGCCACCTTGCCCACAGGACATGGTGGCACATCTCTCAATGCAGCTTGCACATCCAGCTGTACTGTAGGTGTGACATCCAGACTCCTTAGGGGGCCCAGAAAGGGATCCCAAAGCATAGTCCAGCCTTGAAAGGATGGAAATAGAGGAAGCATCCTCGGAGCCAGAGCACAGATCCCACTGCTTTGGCTGCCACAGGACCTGCAGCCTCACTGGGGCTTGTGGGGGGAGACACGAATGAGCACACTGGTGGCACAGGGACACGGCCTCACAAGAGCTGTAGATAAGCCTGGGATGGAGGGAGCACCCAGGCAACACGGGGCAAGGGGGGTGGCTACTGAGGTAGGGACACCCCTGGCACCCTGGTACGTCAGCCTGGCACTGCAGTGACATAACCCAGCATCCCCCAGTGCTGCCTTATCCTTCCTGTGCTCTAACAAAAGCAACCTTCATCCCTGGCCCATCTGCCAGACCTGCCCCAGCACCACAGCCACGTCCATGTGCCCTGAGCAGCGGGGTGTGCTCCAGCACCTGCTTCTTGCCCAGGCACCCACTGGTGCACAACACAGTGGCAAGTCCATGGGGCCTGGGTGAAGGTCTGGGTCCAAACCCCCCCTTAGGGCAGGACAGGGGGTGCTGGGGGCTCCCAGCAAGCCCAGAACTCTGTGGGGCCCAGCCCCGCTGGTCCCACACTGCAGCATCACTTCAGCATCAGTGGCTCTGGGTGACCGTGTGGGTTTGTCACCGTAGTGGGATGCAGATCAACCCTTCCTGACCCCTCACACCATGTGTCAAGCACCGGAGCCCGGCACAGCACTCACCAGCTCCTGGTGCTGTGTCTTGCCTGCACCGGCTTGGGTCTCCAGCTCCTCTGCTCTCTGCAATGAACAGATCCCAGGATGTGGGGCTGGTGCCAACACAGACAGTCCTGTCCCATGGGAGGCATCGAGGATGGGCCACGTCTGGGTGATCAGGCACCCAGAGCAGCACCATGCCTGGGGCAGCAGGATTTGTCCCTTTGGCACTGGGCAGCAGCTCTGAGGCACAGTCTGCTCCCTGCTGCAGGGCTCATGGGGCACGTTCAGGGCCGTCACTGCTGACTCTGGAGTGCAGCGGTGCCCAGGGACCTTCTCCCTGCCCTCAGCATCCTCCTGGTGTGCAGGGCAGGGACAGTGAGAGGCACAGTTGGTGCTGCAGCCCCTGATCCTGCTGCGCTGGGCTTGGAGGAACCTTCCGCACTTCCCCCATTCCTTGGGAGCTCCCTGGAGAGCAGCTGAGGTGGAAATCAAACGGGATTTTCCCCCCATTGTGGGCAGGTTCCCAGTGGGACGGTGGCCACCAACAGCCCCCTTTGACTTTGGGTGACCAACATCAGCCCCAACCATACCATGGCCAGTAGCTCGTGCTTAACCCTCCTCAAAGGGGTTTTTCAGGTCACTGCAAGGTAATGACTGGAGAGGGAAAGGAGGAGCCAAGGGGATGGGATTTACCTTCTGGGCCTGGTACAGCACCTCCAGGATGCTGCTGAGCAGCTCGATGCAGGCCTCCTCCTCCTCCCCCTCCTCCACCAGCTCCTGCAGCAGCGGCACTGCTGCCTGCAATAGCAGCTCCCGGCATTCTGTGGGCAACACGGAGGTGCCGGGATGGTGGCTGCCCGCACCAGGAGCACCAGGAGCACCGGGCAGGGCAGGGACCAAGAGGATGGATGGGACCAGCACAACGTCTGCACTGGGCTTCAACTGCACGGAGCCATCACCTTACCCCTCCATGGAGTGGGGTTTGGAGCAACATTCAGTCCTGGTGAGAAGGCTCCAGGGAGGGAATCCACTGCCCCCTTACACAGCTAAAGGCAAGTCACCTCAACCAAACAAGCCTCATCTGAACCTGGTTTGCTTCAGCTCCACAGTGGACTTCTTTCTGCTTCCCTGCTCTGCCAGAGGTGCTTCGGATTGGACAGACAGAGGCTCCTTCAGCTGGGAGACCCTTTAAGCTGAGAGACTTCAAGCTGGGCACCAGCTGGGCAGAGCAGGGCTTTTGCTGCTGAACCCGTGAAACTCCTGCTCCTCCCACTGCATCCTACCCTGTACTCTGGAGGTACCTGGGACCGCGACCTTGTCCTCAGTGCCAACAAGGAGCCATTAAGGCTCCCGGCAGCTTACACTGCTTATCACAGAACCACAGGCTGGTTTGCATTGAAAGGAGCTTAAAATTCCTCCAGCTCCACCCCCTGCCACAGGCAGACACCTTCCTCTAGAGCAGCCTGCTCCAAGTCCCATCTTGAACACTGGCCTTGACCACACAACCTGGCCTTGAACCCTGCCAGGGATGGGGCAGCCACAGCTTCTCTGGGCACCCTGTGCCAGCGCCTCAGCACCCTCACATGGAAGAGCTTCTGCCTCAGAGCTCAGCTCAGTCTCCCCTCTGGCAGGTTAAAGCCATTCCCCTTGGCCTGGCCCTCCATCCCTTGTCCCAAGCCCCTCTCCAGGTTCCCTGGAGCCCCTTTAGGCACTGGACCTGCTCTGAGGTCTCCCCTTCAGGAGCCTTCTCCTCTCCAGACTGACCCAGCCCCTCTCTTTCAGCCTGGCTCCAGAGCAGAGCTGCTCCAGTCCTTGCAGCAGCTCCATAGTCCACTCCATAGCCCTGGCTGCACCCAGTGAGGGTCTGGGCATTGTGTCCCCCCCGGCAGAGCCACCTGGGCACCACAGGTAGAGGAGGGTCACTGTGGCAGGGACTCGTCCCCATTCTATCCCATTCCATGGCCTTCCCAGGGGCTCAGCCCCGCCTCCCCCGGTTCCCCTCTCACCATAGGACTGGAAGGCTTTGCTGTGGACGATGTCACTCAGGGACTGCAGCTTCTGCCTCAGCAGCCGCTGCGGTGGCAGGTTCCCAATGAAGTCCCGTAGCAGCGCCCTGCGGAGGAGCGTGTGGGACCCGCGGCTGCAGGCGGCATCCCCGAGCGCCCGGGGCCGGGACCGGCTGTCCCCGTGCCGCGCCTGGGACGGGGCTGCTCCGCGGGCTGAGCTGTCCCGGCTCCCGGAGCAGCCCGAGCCCAGCCCGGGCGGTGGGTTTGCACTAAAGGGCACCAGCCTGCATCCCTGCCGGCGGCTCCCAGGGTGGGGTCACCGCGTGCGGATGGGGCAGAGGCGGCTGCGGCAGCTTGGGGGTGATGGGGGTGATGAGGACCCTACCCCAGCACGGAGGAGTCGAGGATCCCACACACGTCCTCGAGGATGGAGGGCAGGTACTTCAGGGCTGCTCCCTGCAGGGACACAGCGGCGCTGCCGGCACTGCCGCACTCAGCGGCTGCACGCTGCGGGCAGGGGGTGACCCCGGCCCCCCCGGCAGCCCTCAGGCTGCGGGTGCTGCGCCAGAACCATCCCTGTCCAGCCCCTCTGGTTAAAGCAGCGGCCTGGGCACCAGCCCCAGAGAATGGCATCCCACGGGGAGCAGCTTCCTCCGGCTGTGCCACCGGCACCCGAAATCACTGAACCCAGCCACCCGCCTCTGCCATGGCAGCCGGAACAACCGGCTCCAGCCCCTGCTGTGACACCAGGACACAAACTCCTGCAGTGCGATACGGGGTGATATGGGGTGTGCAGGGCCCGGCCATGCTGCTGTAACCCCCAGCACTGCAGGGGGTTTTCCTGGTTTGGGAATAGCAACCACCAACCACGAACTGCTCTGCACTAAACCCACCATCGTTACATCCATGATGTGACTGAGCAGCAAAAACGATGCACCAAGCTCTGCATGTCTCCAGCTTCCCTGGTCCTTCTGGCTTTTCCAGGCCTCAACCTGGAGCCAGGGACCCTCCAGCCTCCAGGTGCAGCTGGGGTGGTCACGCACACTCCTGCACTTCAGCATCATTGCGGAGCTTCACTGCCTGCAGATCCATCTGATGCCCTCCAGAAGGAGATGGCTCACAGGCCCCTGAGCTGCCTCCCGAGGCAGAGACTCTCCAAGTTCGGGCTATCCTGGGTGGGTTTTTCCCCAAGGATCAGCCCTTTGAGCAGCCATCGCTGCCTCCTGCCCTCTCCAGACAGAGGGACTCTGCAGCTCCATGTCCCAGCTCTGCTCCAGGAGGGAGGGTCTGCTGGGCCCTCGTTGGGATCCCTCCGAAAGCTGCCCCATGCACTCGGCCTCCCTTCACTGGGGCCTTTCCAGCTCCACTGCATGTTCCAAAGCACGGACACCCAGCACAGGCGCACACAGGGACTCACACTGTGGCAAAGGACATTTGCTGGTGCCTTCTTGAGCCCCTTCCTGGTAATTCCCACCTTTGAGCATTCCCTGACCAGTGCCAGGCACAATCGTCCGTGTTCCAGCAGAACAAGCCCAGGTCCCAGCCTGTCTCCAAACCAGAGGTGCTCCAGCCCCGGAGCATCTCCACGTCTCCCCACACCTCAGCTGGCTCCAGGCACAGCTGGATCCCAGACACAGCTCTCCCCCGCTCCCAAGTGTCCTCTGCCTCCTCTGCAGCACGTTGGCATGTGGCTGGTGGATCCGGCTGCACTTGCATGCCCATGGCTGTAATCTGCCATCACCACCACAGCTACCCTGACCCACCGGAGCCACTGCACGGATGCCTCTTCCTGACCTCCCCTGCCTGGACCATGGCTCCACTCGGGCTGTGTTTGCAGGAACCGTTCCCTGCAGCCCCGATCACGGTGCTAGGAGCTGTGGGAGCTGCACATGGAAGCTGCAGCGGTTTCCATAGCAGAGACTCTGGAGCAACAGCACTGAGATGGAAATCAGGACAAGATGCTGTTTGGATGGGAGAAGGGTAAGGAGGGACCATCCTGCTCCTCCCCAGCAGGGCGGCTGCTGTGTGGTCTTCCGACTGCTTGATTTAGGTTATAAGGGGTTAACTGAGGCTGCCATGAAATAACACAACACAGGAGCTGCCGCTTGTCCATCACCAGTGTGATGGGATCCCCACGCTCCTCTCTCCATCCCGGACACCATCCTCACCCTGGCACAGCACCAAAGCGACACCAACCAGTCCCAGCCCCAGCGCCTGCCTCCTCTCCATGATTGACGTCATGGAGCACACATGGATCCATCGCGTTCTCAGCTTGGCTCTGGCCCCAGCACCATCACATGGACGGGGGGGGACCTCAACACCAGGCGCTGCTAAAGGACATGGCCATGTCCAGGGACCCTGCAGTGCCCAAGGCACCGCTCCTGCTCCTCCTGAACCCCCTGGAGCCGGGCCCCAGGGGCAGGGATGGGTCTGGGCCAGCTTCAGAGCAGGGATGAGCACCAGGAGCCTTCCCAGGACCCTCCTCCCAGGCACTCAGCAGCAGCACCGAGCTGTGACAAAGCCCCAGCAGAGCCCCAGGCACCAGCACAGTGCGGGTTTGAGGTCTGGGGCCTCAGGGGGGGCCGTTTGTGCCTGGGGAGGCACAAACGGGGACCCTGGGGAGGCCAGGACCCTGCAGGGGCAGCAGCTCCCACCAACACCCTGCACATGGGGCTCTGCATGGCCGGTGTCACCCGGCACAGGCACAGACGGTGTCACCGCAGCTGCGGCACCATCCACCCCAACACGCACCGGCACTGAACCCCCAGCACCCGTACCTGGGACAGCAGCGTGGGGCCCTCCATCGGGGACTGCATCAGCTGGTTCAGGCACAGGAAGAACCTCTGCAGCGAGCGCTGGAACTCGGCAGCCTCCTTCCCCTCGTAGAGCCTGCAACAGCCAGAGGCACACGGGACAGGCTCGGTGGTGCCCGCGGTGATGGGGGTGAGCACCTCAACAGACGATGCTCTGCTCAGCACCACCCGTGAGCCCCATCCACCACACTCCTTGGTGACAGTTTCCGTGGCTGCATCCAGCAGCAGGACCCAGCGCAGCCGCTGCTGGGCACCAGCACGTGCCATGTGCGCAGTGACCCGTACCGAAGGCTGCTGCCGCAGGTACCCCCCTCACACGCACTCACATGTGGACTCTTTGGGTTTTAAACAGACTTGTTCACAGGCCTGAAGTCCCAGAGCTCCAGCTCTGGGGCAGCAGCGCAGGAGGGACGTGGAGCTGCTGCAGCGAGGCCAGAGGAGGCCACGGAGCTGCTGTGAGCTGGAGGATTCCATCAGGAAAAGGGGCCCAGACCTGGAGCCAGACCCCGCCCCCGGACACTGGGCTCTAAGATCTCCCCTTAAGGAGCCTTCTCCAGGCTGCCCCAGCCCAGCTCCCTCAACCTGGCTCCAGAGCAGAGCTGCTCCAGCCCATGCAGCAGCCTCGTGGCCTCCTCTCATTTACCTGCTCTGCCAGGGAAGGGTCAGTGTGGCACCAAGGAGACCCCCTGCAGCCCAGACCACGGTGGGAGCCACTGGGGACCCCAGTGACATCCCCATGGAGGAGGCCATTGGGGACACTCAGCAGCCACAGGGTCCGGGCTGCACAAGCCGGGGGCTGGGGACAGGGGCAAAGGGGTAGCACTCGCAGGGCACGGGGGGGAGCGGGGACAGGAGAGGGGATGAGGGGGTCTGTGTCAGAGCCGTGGGGGGATTTGGCTGCAGGCACAGGGGCTGAGCGAGGGGCTGTGAGCAGTGACCGCAGTGGTGAGGGAGGGATGTGGCCGTGGGTACCCCCATGTGTGGAGTGAACCCTGGGGTGACAACAGCGCCTCCAGGAAACACCCCCCCCCACCCCCCCCGCGTGCAGCAGAAGCAGAAGTGGCTGCAGGAGCTGCAGGGAGGAAGCAGTGAATGGGGTTCATGTCCCTGCGTGCCGCCAAGCCCCAGGGGCCTACCCGAGCCATGGGGGGCTCGGAGTTACTGTGGGGGGCACAGGACAGGTCCCGATGTGGGGACGGGCATGGGGAGCTCCACCAGCCCCTGCCTGCCCTGGTCCTGGTCCCTGGAGGTGCAGTGCAGCACCTCACGCTCCCAAACCTCCTGCCCAGACCAGGCAGCACCTTCCCCAGGCAGTGACCATGGAGCTGCCCACGGGGCTGGGGCCATGAACCTCCTGATCCGACTGAGCTCCCTCCCATCACCCTCATCATCTGCTTGAGCTGCCAGCGGCGCACCCAGAAACAGAGATGCAGCATCTGCAGCAGCAGCTTACTGTAATTACAGCTAATTCCTTTCAATCACAGACGTGTACAAATTGTAGCGGCATTTAAAGCATTTACAAGATCAGAGGAGCTCTTGTTATTGCGGTTGAGATCGCCAAGATAAAGGGAAGATGAATGAAAGCACTGACTGTCTGCAGGGAGCGCTCTGTGCCAGCCCTGACTCACAGGGCTGGGTGCTCCATCTCATTCACTTTCTGTGCCAGCAGCTCTGCAAGCTGGGGATCGCCTCTGTGCGGCGCGGAGGGAGATCCCTGCACCGCGTGCTGGAGCACTCCAGAGCTCTGGAGCAGCCTCCGGGCCCTGAGGGACCCCCTGGGAAGGGCTGCGTGGGGCGGGAGGGTGATGGGAAGGGGCTCTGGCAGACCTGGCAGCGGGAGCTGCACACACCTGCCCCTGATGGAGGAGGCAGAGCAGGGGCAAGGGGGCTCTGAGGGGCCTGGGGCTGCCAGGACCCTCCTCAGCTCCTCCCCATGAGCAGGGCACAGAGCAGTGGTGGCACCACAGCACATCCCAGCACCTCCGCACAGTGCTCAGGACCCGGGGCAGGAGCAGCCCCCGTGCTCCCGCTGACCACAGGCAGAGCCCGCGCCTCCCACTGCTCCCTGGGGACACTTCAGCTTTCGGTGCCGCATACTGGGAATGAAAGAGGGATGTGACTCGCGGCTTCTGGTAACAGGACAGTTGTGCTTGAACCCAGCACACGGCCTGGCTCACCCCCCCCTGCCTGGCACGGCCCTGTTATGTACTGGGACAGGAACCCCATCCCCGTGGGGAACAAGTGAAACCAGGTCCTGTGAGAGCTCTGGAGGTCCCAGGCAGGGAGCTGTGACCTTTCCCCAGCACCAACAAGGAGCCATCGAGGCCTCCAGCCCCTTACACTGCTTATCACAGAACCACAGACTGGTTTGGACTGAAGGAAGCTTAAAGCCCCTCCGGCTCCAACTCCTGCCACGGGCAGGGACCCCTTCCATAGAGCAGGGTGCTCCAAGCCCCTGTGTCCAACCTGGCCTTGAACTCTGCCAGGGATGGGGCAGCCACAGCTCCTCTGGGCACCCTGTGCCAGCGCCTCAGCACCCTCACAGGGAACAGCTTCTGCCTCAGAGCTCATCTCAGTCTCCCCTCTGGCAGGTTAAAGCCATTCCCCTTGGCCTGGCCCTGCAGGCCCTTGTCCAAAGCCCCTCTCACAACCCCCTGTAGAGCTTGTGCTGAGCCAGGGCAAGGAGGTTGCTGCCCAGACTCCCCCCCCCTCAATGCCTGGGGCAGGCACCAGGGATGCTCCCATGGCACAGGGACCCCATTGGACGCCTCCTGTCCTCCCCTGTGGGCCACATCACCAGGGGATAATGCTCTGGCACACACAGCATCAGCACGAGGGGAAGCGGCACCAGCACCAGGGGAAGTGGCACCAACATTGGGAGAAGCAGCATCAGCACCAGGGTAAGAGGCAGCAGCACCAGGGGAAGCGGCACCAGCACCGGGGGAATCAGCATCAGCACCGGGGAAAGCAGCACCAGCACCGGGGGAAGCGGCACCAGCACCAGGGGAAGCAGCACCAGCACCAGAGGAAGCAGCACCAGCACCGGGGGAAGTGGCACCAGCACCAGGGGAAGCAGCACCAGCACCAGGAGAAGCTGCACCAGCACCGGAGGAAGCGGCACCAGCACCGGAGGAAGCGGCACCAGCACCGGGAGAAGCTGCACCAGCACCGGGAGAAGCTGCACCAGCACCGGGAGAAGCTGCACCAGCACTTACTGGGCAAAGAGGTGCCGAGAGCGGACTATGAACTTGAAGATGTACTCCAAGGCCTTGAAGGCACGCAGGAGCAGGTCACAGGGCTCGCCCCGGCTCACCGCCTCCACGTACTGCACCAGCACCGACAGCAGCTTCCTGTGGCATGGGACACGCGTGGCCAGGGCTCAGCCAAGCAGCCTTTGGGATGGCCACTGAGCCGTGGCTCAGCTCCCACCAGCGCTTCCCACACACCATCTCCATCCCTCCCCATTCCCTCTGTCCCATCCCCATGTCCCAGCTCCATGCCCCATGCCCCGGCCGCCGGGTACCCACTTGTACGCGAGCGTGGCACTGAAGTGCTGGCGGATGTAGGCCTCCAGGATGGTGTTGAAGTGCTGGAACTTCCTGTCAGCCACCAGCCCCACGATGAAGACCTGGGGGCCGGGGGCACGGCTCGGGGTGAGCAGCAGGGTGCTGGGACATGACCCCCCATAGGGGCTGCTGGGGCCACCACAGCCCCTGCCCGCCCCCCGCTGCCAGCATGGGCAGAACTCCGAGTTGGAAAGCCAAAGTGAGCCTGAGCCCAACGGCCCCAGGACACTTCATGGGTGGCTGGTGCAGAGCTCGGACCATCACCAACCCATGCACTGCATCCTCCAGCAGCTGCCCTGACCCTGACCCTCCCCTAGTCCCATATCTGGGGTCACTCTTGTCTTGGTGCAGGAGAAACACCTTTGGCTCTTTCTGGGGTTGTCCCCTGCAGGGACAGTGTCCCACAGAGCCACAGCCCTGCCTGTGCCAGGTCAGCTGGCCTGTATGGGCCCAGGGCACTGCGGTGGAGCTGGGGGCACTGCATGGCTCTGAGCACTGGTCAGGTCAGTGATCCCACCACAAACCTGCCCCGGTCTGACCCGAGCCCATCCTGCACTGTCAGTGGGTCAGAGCCACGCTCAGCACACATGGGGATGCTGGTCCCACTCACCAGGGCATCAAAGACAAGTGTGTCATAGACATCCGTGTCCGAGTGCTCCATCATGATGGAGAACAAGGCATCCAGCGTGTCCTGCAGGAACTGCGCAAGGCAGGGGGGCTGTGAGCACAGGAGCAGGGAGGGGAAGAGGTGGGAGGGCAGATCCCAGCACGGGGAGTGGGGAAGCTCCCGGCTGTACCTTGATGACCTCCCCTCCATCCACGGTCATCAGCTTCTGCAGGTTCTCGGAGAGGAGGCTGGGCTTGGAGCGCCACTTGAGTAGCCCCAGGAGATTGACTGGGGGGGAACAGGAGCATCAGCACTGCTTCACCTGCTCCACACCCGGATGGACCAACCCGGCTCCCAGTGCCACCCTCAGTGCCAAGGACAGCCAGAGACACGGGGAGAGGCCCCATCCCAGGGGATGCGGTGCTGCCCCAGGCCGGGGGAATCATGAGCTCGTTTGTGTTAGGAGGGAGCTTAAAGCTCATCCAGCTCCAACCCCTGCCACGGGCAGGGACACCTTCCACTAGAGCAGCTTGCTCCAAGCCCCGTCCAACCTGGCCTTGAACACTGCCAGGGATGAGGCATCCAGCCAGGAAGCTGCAGCTTCCCACAGTGACTGCTGCACCCCTGAGGCAGGAGCATGCCCGGAACACTTGGAGCTTGATGTTTGTTCCCATTCCCCTGCCTCGGAAAACGAATGTGCTGCTGAGGCAGGAGGGCTCAGGGGACCAAGGGGCCACAGAGAACTCTCACCCAATGAGGAAAGGAAAATGAGAAACCCTCTGAATTACAGCCCGGAGCGATGGAGACATAGAGCTGCAGCACAGCACATCCCAACACCCCATCGGAGCGGCGCTGGAGCAGCACAGCAAGCCCGGCTGGCCCCGACCCCTTCAGCTGGTGTTTCAGTGCTCTCCATCCCAGCTCTGCCGGTGTTCCCAGCACCCACGCGCAACGGGAGCACCCCGGTGCAGCTCCCGGCCGCCAGGAAGCGCGGCCCAGAACCCGGGACTCACCGTTCTGGGTCAGTTTGGTGGAGCAGATGACCGTGGAGATCTGGAAGCTGTCCCGGGCAGACACGGTCAGGGCGGATGTGCCACTGCTCACATGGAAGGAGCCGGAGAGGAGCCTGGGCTCAGACGGGCTCCGCACCGAGGGCAGAGCCAGGTACGCGCTGGCGTCCTCCAGCTTCCTGCTGTCCCCCTGAGGGCAGAGCACGGCTCGCACTGGGCAGCACCACAGGAGCCCCATGGGATGGGATCTGACCCCATGTCATGTCCCTGTGCACAGCGGACCAGGGCAGGGGGTTGGGCAGAGCCACACATGGGTAACGGTGGCTCCCACTGATGGCATCCTCATGGATGGGATGTGGGAGCCATCCCAAGGGGTGGCAGAGCCCAGTGCAGGCAGCGCAGGGTCTCACTCAACATCAGCCCCAGCAGAGCATCTCACAGAGCTGTTCCCTGCCCATGGTCCACCAGGATCACTGATCAGAACGATGCTGCATCCCAGCCAGTGGCACCCCAGGAGGGCACAAGAAGTGGCAGGAAGAAGAGCTGGTGACACGGAGCAGCCTGGGGCAGGAATGAAGCCCACGGCGGAGCCATACCACAGGAGCAGACACGGATCTCGGCACCAGCCGGTCCCATGGCATCACCAGCAGCAGCCCAATGTGGGATGCTCCTGTCACCAGCGCCAGCCAGGGTCTCTCCATGGTGGCAAAACAATCTCTTTGTGTCCCTGCTCTCCAGCTGAAGAACTGGGAAGAGGTCACACCCAGCAGGACTCACTGGGGCGACTCAGCGACCTGCCGCTCCCGTCTGGGACATGCGGATGGCCCGAGAGCCGGGCCCGGCTGCAGCTGCGCCGCTCGCTTGAGGCTCAATAATGGGGCATCCCTCGCCCCTGCCTGCGCCCTGCCTCTGGAATGCTCCCTGCTGGCGGACTCATGGAGAGCACGGAGCCGTTCGCTGCTGGCTGCTCCTGGAGCTCCGCACGGCTCCCGAGGGAGCCTCAACCCGGCGCTACGGACCTGAACGCGATCGGGAGCTCCGAGGGGCTAAAGGCACGGAAACAGCTCCTGGTGCCGGGACCAGGCCCCGGCGTCTGCCGGGAAGAGCAGAAGCCGACGCGGGGAAGACGGAGTTTCCCCGGCCCCGGGCTGAGGACGCCGCTGAAGGCGCCGGATCGGGGAGGGCAGCAGCTGCCCCTCCATGGGACAGCACCGAGGCGGCGGCGCAGGGGCTGCCCCCGACGGCAGCGGCAGATCCCGGCGGCGCCCGGGGCTCCTGCGGCAGCGCGGGACGGGGGGGACGGGACCGGGTCTGCAGCCAGGGCAGCACCTAAAGAACTGGGGGGGAGCTGGCCCGAAAAGAGCAGGGAGGAGCAACAGGACAACAACTTCAAATGTGCGGAGCTGCTCTGGAGCCAGGCTGAGAGCTGGGGGGAAAGAAGGCTCTGGGGAGACCTTGGAGCCACTCCCAGTGTCTGAAGGGGCTACAAGGAGGATGCCAAGAGGGAAACGCTGTGATGAAGGGGAAGAATTTCTCCATCAGACTCATGGAAGTGCTGGCTGAGGCTCGGCTGCCACAGCAGCAGTGAGACAGCTCCGCTCACCCCAGGGAGATGCAGGGCTCGGGGAGGGAGATGGGTCTGACCTGGGAAAGTGGTCACATTGCCAGGAGCAGCAGAGAAACCTGAGCTAAAACCAGAGCAGGCGAGGGGCTGCGGAGGGAAGGGCCCGTCCGGGGAGGATGGAGCCCCACGGCCAGCGAGGGGCTGAGGTGGTGCCACACACAGTGAGGAGGAGCCCTGAGTTCAGCCTTGTCGTGGGGACCAGCTCAGACCTCCCGCTCCCCAGACCCAGTCCGGGATGGGGAACACCAAGGCAAGGGGGGACACCAAGGCCCGGGGGGGGGGGGCAGTGCTTGTGGGGTCACTCTCACTCTGGCATCGGAGTGTGTTTTCCAAAGGAATGGCGACTTTTCCTTCCCCACATTCTCCCTCTGCTCTCCCAGAGGAAAACCCAAGCAGTTCCTCAGGGAACACCGCTGGTGAAGGCAGGCAATGTGCAGCAGACGCCTGCCTGGGGACGTCCCCTCCCACGTCACCTACATCCATGGTACCTTTCTCTAAACAGAACCTGTCATTCCCAAGGGATCAGAGACTCTGTGCAGGGAGCACGGCAGGAGCCCCCACAAGGACAGAAAGGACGGGAGGGAGGCAGGGAAGGAGTGGAAACCCTTTGGGGAAAGCCAGGTATGTGCCACTAGCGCAGCAGCTCCAGCAGGGACCTGGACACAGCCCCACCGGGCGCCTGCCCCCTGCAGCATCCCCACATCAATGGGGGTCCATGTCCCCGTCCGTGTGTGTGTCCCCATACCTTGTACAGCACCAGGTCGTGCTCCCCATCGTGCAGTGTGGTGCCGTCTGCTCGTACCAGCTTCACAAAGGCCATGGAGAAGATCCGCTCACTTTTGTCCTTGGCTGGAACAGAGAATGGGGAGAGGAGGAGCCCGACAGAGGACACGCAGCACGGGCAGGGAAGAGTTTCTGCCCAAGAGCTCATCTCAATCCCCACTCCGGCGGGTTAAAGCCATTCCCCTTGGTCTGTCCCTACAGGCCCCTGTCCAAAGCCCCTCTCCAGGTTCCCTGTAGCCCCTTCAGGCACTGGAGCTGCTCTCACAGCAGCTCCATGGCCTCCTCTGGCCTCACGTGAGCAGGAATTCCCAAAGCAAGGGGACACTCACAGTCACTGGAGGAGCGGTGCCGGAAGGTGAATCTCAGGTGGGTCCTGTGCACGTCCTCAATGGGAACAGCAATCTGGGAGAGGAGATGGAGCCTGTGTGAGGAACGAGGCTGGGCAAGATCCCTCACTGACATCCAAACCCCATGTTTCCCCATTGAGCCAGCAGTGCTGAACAGCCCCCAGGGCTGCGCAGGGCTGGTGGTGCATGACCACAGGCCCACAGGGAGCAGTGGCGGTGCAGGAGCATCACCAGGGATGCAGCACCCAGCGTGGGGGCCCTGGGGCCCTGGGACACCGGCAGCACCTCTCTGAGCTGCAGACCCTGAAAATCATCCCTGATGGGGACCCCCGCAGCAGCCGGGTCCTGCTGTGCCCGGTCCCAGGACGAACCTTCACCGTCTCCATCCAGCGCTGGTGCCGCTGCTGGTAGTACACCACAGAGCGGTACTCGCTGGTCGGCCCGACCCCCGCGCCGGGGTAGATCATGTTCTGCAGGGGGGCAGAGCATGGTCAGGCATTGGTGGCCTCCCCAGCCCTTGCTCACATCTGAGAGTCCTGCCCGAGCCCCCCAGCACTGCTGCCCCTTTACCTCCCCCCCGCCCCAGCCAGCATAGGAACATTCTTCTGCTGCCCCTTTCCAGCCAGGCTCAGAAGGCAGCAAAAGGCTTCCCCATCCCCACCCCATCCACCTCCACTGCCCTGGGAAGGGCATTGCCAGGGATGGAGAAGGAGGTGGGGCTGCCCCCAGAAACCCACAGCCTGTCCCACCCGGCCGGCTGGGAATTATGCTTGAAATAGAAGGAAACAGCCTGGAGAGAACAGGCAATGAGCAGCCCTGGGGCAGAAAATGGGGTCTGAGCCTCCCCCATCCTCCTGAACGCCCCAGAACCCCCCCTCCTGCCTCTCCCATCAAGGGAGAGCTGGGTCACCCCATCCCCAGGGGGGGCTGATGGGTGGCTGGCTGCAGGTTCTGGCTATGCCCATGGGCAGGAGGATTTCTTCTCTATCCCTTTCCACCCTTTCACAGAGCTTTATTCTCAAGGGCAGCTACAGGGGTTCCAGTAACCAGAGAGGCTGCCCCAGTAAGCAAAGGGGCTGCTCCAGCCGGTCCATGCTGGCACCAGCACTGGCACCAATACACCCAGAGCCACTGCCCGTGCCCAGAGCAGAGCCAGAGGTGCAGCCCTTGTGCTCCAGCCTGTACCTGCAGCACGTGTCCCTCCTCGTCGCACACGCACACCGTCACCTCCACGTTCTTCTGCGTCTTCTTGCTGCCCTTGTCGAACTCACCCTGCACCAGGGTCAGGTAGATGTCGTTCCGGATGTCTCCTGCGGCAGCCACAGCAAAACCCACGCGGAACTCGGGATTGCACAGGAATCACAGCATGGGTTGGCCTGAAGGGACCTTAAAGCTCCTCCAGCTCCACGGGCAGGGACCCCTTCCATAGAGCAGGGGGCTCCAAGCCCCTGTGTCCAACCTGGCCTTGAGCACTGCCAGGGATGGGGCAGCCACAGCTTCTCTGGGTACCCTGTGCCAGCGCCTCAGCACCCTCACAGGGAAGAACTTGCGCCTTATCTCCAACCTGAACGTCCCCTGTTTCAGTCTGAACCCATCACCCCTTGTCCTGTTGCTACAGTCCCTGATGAAGATCCTTCCCCAGCATCCAGATGTGGCTGCTCTGTGTGTTTCCCTTCTCCAGGCAGACGCTCCCATTATCAGCTCCCCAGACCCAGCGGTCCTTGTGGTCTGGAAGCAGCCCGTGGCACCTGCCCATAATCAAACTCCTCCAACCCCAGGCCCAACACAAGGGGCTTTCTCCCACTCGGATCCCATTTCTTTACTACAGTGTGGGGCTGGGAAAGTCTTAGCTGGGAACTTTACACCAAGGGTTGCAAAGGAGAGCACCAGGGAGCTGCTGGAAGCCCAGAGCAGCGAAGGCCATGAGTATTTAACAGGGGTTTGTTTCCCTGTGCAAACCCCACATCATCATGGCCGTGCTTCCCTTTAGCTCCAAATCGAAGCCACAAACCGTTGTCAGCATCTCCAGCAGCTCCAGGGGCACAGCCCCGGCAGCACGGCCGGGTCCCTCTGCAGTGGGGCTCCCCACAGCCCAGGCTGAGACCCCAGAGCCCACGCGGGGTCCCCCCACCGCCGCTTGCCTGGCATGATGACCTCGGGGTAGCCCAGCTTGCGCGCCACCACCGTGCTGCGGTCCACGAGGTGCGGGTGCTGCTTCCGCACGTGGCTCATGTCCCCCCACAGCACCTTCAGCGACACCCAGAACCCTGCCCAGGCCGGAGGTGGGATGTCAGCCCCAGGGCCTGGGCCAGCTCATCCCGAGCCCTGCCGGGTCCTGGCTCAGCCTCAGCTCACTGGGAGGTGGTCGTTCCCAGTGTCTCATCCCAGTGGCTGGGACAATCCACACACAGAGCCCCGGAGGCACCCAGCACCAAAGCGCATACCTGTGCCCGCTGCCATGTCAGCATCTCTGTGCCGGCAGCATGGCATGGGGACACTGGGGACATGAGGGACATGGGGGCTCTACCTTGTCCCTTGTGGTTGATGTCTTTCCCCTCCACCGCTTTCCTGATCATGTTGTGAAGAAAATCATTGTCAGCAGTGGCCCTGCGGACATCCGGGAGGGGTGACCTGGGGCAGGTCCCACCGAGCGCCCCACACGCTGCTGCCCACAGCCAAGCACCAGCACCCAGAGCACCCTGAGTGCCACTGGAGCCCTGACCCTGCCCCAGGACTCACAAGTGCACGGGGATGAAGTGCTGCTTGTCCTCGTCGCTCTCGCACTTCCCCTTGGCGATGTCTGTGATGTCCATCACTGCAGTGGCACAGAGGTGGTGGCCCTGGGTGGCTGCCATGGGTGACGCAGCCCCAGTGCCAGGGTCCTCTGTGCAAAACCCTCCCAAGAGCAGCACTCAGGGCAGTTGTGCCATGGAACCAGAACCAGCCGGGGTGGAAAAGCCCTTTAAGCTCATCCAGCCCAACCGTCCCCAGCACTGCCAAGGCCACCACTAACACATGGCACTGAGGCCTCGCCTCCACAGTGTGTGAACACTTGCAGGGATGGTGACCCCAGCACTGCCCTGGGCAGTTCCAACGCTGAGCACCCTTTGGGAGCCCCATGGAGCCGGAGGGCCAAGGGGGGTTCTGAGGGAGCTGGGTTGGGCAGCGCTGGGGGTCTCTCCCCAGCAGACCCGGCTGTGGCCGCTGCCCTCACCCGAGATGCCGAAGGGGCGGCGGAGGCCGGTGCTGAGCTTGCGGCTGTGGCTCTCCCGCAGGTCCATGCGGCCCACGCGGATGATCTGGCACACCAGGAACAGCCTCTCCCGCTGCAGGTCCTTACTGCCCAGGTCCTGGGGGGGACAAGGGGCTGCATGAGCCTGGCACTGGCAGCACCACATGGGGATGTTCCTCGGCCGGCACCGGCTGACTGTGGGGTACCCAGGGCATGCACAGCGGGTGCAGGGTCCATGCACTGCATCACCCAAACCCAAGGGATGGGAACAGTAGGTTGATGGAGACCGATGGCCTCACGGGGCACCCCTGGGCCAGGCAGTGCCCTGGGAGGGAGCAGGTCTGACATGGTGCAGGGCTTGGGGGGGTGGCCACAGGCTCCAGCACCCACTGGGGTCAGGTCCTGTGGGTGCTGCCCTGCAGGAGAACCTTCCACGGGGCTGCAGCATGGGGCAGGGTCACTCTGCAGCGCACGGGGTCACAACGTCAGCAGCGAGCAGAGGCAGAGGCAGCAGAGCCAGGGGAGCTGGACCTGCTGATGCTGCTCTTAGCAAAGACCTTCCTGGCTCATCCGTGTATCCAGGGCTCCTCCCGGGCCCTCACGAGGGTCAGCTCAGCCCAGCCCTGCTGCCGCAGCAGGGAAAATGCTGCCTCAGCACCTCCCACTGCACAGGAGCTGCTGCGGAGAGGGACGGAGTGCGGATGGGGGCAAGGGACGGAGCGGGGATGGGGGAAAGGACACCCAGAAACCTGGCACCAGGCAGGGGTCTGCAAGGGCATCCTCGTGGTGAATGCCTCATCCTGGTGCCAGAAGTGAGGTCTGTGCAGATAAGATGAGAGGAATGAGCAGCACAGAGCAGCACGGATGCGGCTGCTCGCAGGGGACATGGGCTGCAGTGGAGCCTCAAGAGACTTGTGCATGGTGCCAAATGCAGCACCAGCAGCAGCAGCAGCACCACCACCAGCACTGGCACCAGCACCAGCACCGGCACCGGCAGCAGCACCAGCACCAGCACCAGCACCAGCAGCAGCACCGGCAGCGCTGCTCCCAAGGGGTCTGCACTCACTGTGAAGACGACCCTGAGGTTGTTGAGCAGCTCAATGTCCTGGGGCACCCCAGTGCTGGCCCAGCGGATCACATAGTTCTCGCTGCGAGGGAAAGTGATGGGGTGAGGAGCCCACGGAGGGGACCAGGCAGTGGGATGGCAGCGCTGGGGCTCAGTGTCTCCGTGCTGGGTGAGGCTGCCACCCCCAGCCCATGAGCAAACACCACGAGAGGGGCTGGAGCCCACCGGCGAGGCAGTGCCCGTCCTCTGCCAGCTCCCACCACACACAGCGAGCGGCTGCCCCAGCGGTACCGGGGGCCGGCACAGGCCGGGACCCCGCGGGGTGCTGGGGCCAGGTCCCACCTGACGAGGCGCTGCTGGACCGGGTCGTAGAGCGCCAGCAGGAGCTGCGCCTCCTCCCCGATGCTGCACACGAAGTTGCGCACGCAGAGGTAGAGGCTGTGACCGGGGGACGCTGCCGGGCGGGCGCCGGGGCTCAGAGCGCTCTGCTGCGGGCTCTGCGGGGCACCGCGCTGTTAGCGCCCGGCACGGCCCCACGGCACAACCCTGCGCGGGGCAGCGGGCAGGGACCTCACCATCTCCTCCTGGATGCGCTGCGTGATGGTCTGCGCAGCCTTCCTGTGCGCCCGGAACAGGCTGATGACACCGGTCCTGTCAGGGTCCAGGATGTTTTCATCCTCATCCCGCACCACCAGATCCAGCTTGAGGATCCTGCAGGGGACGGGATGGGGGGGACAGGTCTGGGCATCCCACCGGGACCTGCCTGCCCACGCACGGACACGAGGGTGCAGGACAGAGGGTGAGGGGTCTCCACGAGCGCCAGATGCATGGCAAGGGGACAAGAGCCGGCAGCAGCAGGAACTAGCCTCTGGCTCGGTGCCTTGCACAGCCACCAGCACACTCACGGGCCACCACAGGGCAGGGGGGACACTGCAGCAGAGGGGTGAGCCCCAGTTCCTCTCCACCCCATCCCTGCTCTCACTTGTTGCCGTAGTCGATCTTGCCGGTCACCTCCTTCTTGAGCTGCAGGAGCTCATCCTTGGGCAGCGTCCCAGACAGCAGCAGCGAGCGCCGCTCCATCAGCTCACACATCATCTGCCTCACACGACCGTACTGCTCCATGTGCCCTGCCTGTGGCAGCGCCTGCGTCACCCCTGTGCCCCGGTGTCCCCAGGCCCTGCATCCCCCCGCTGCTCACCACATAGAGCTGCTTCCAGATGGTGGCCCACTCCCGCAGCGTGGTGGTGATCTCCTGCACCATGGGCATCTCAGTGGGGACCACGCTCTCCTCCACCCTGGGGAGGAGCACAGGGAGCCTGGAGCCCTGCGGCACCAGAGATGGGCACCACCACCCACAGCCATGCCCGCGCCCGTGCCCGGTACCTACCCCCTGCGCTCCACCAAGGCACCCTTCAGGTGGATGAGAGAGGCCGGGAAGATGCCCTGGGGGAGACAGAGCCATCAGCACCCACCCCGCGGTAGGGGATGGGCCGCGGTGGGTGCTCCCTGCACCAGGACCGGGGGTCCCACAGGGGGTCCCAGCCTGGCCATGCCACAGGGTGCCTGGGGCATGCCCCCAGCAGTGACACCACAAACACTGCCGTGCCTGCACCCCCAGCACCTCTCACCTACCCAGGCAGCCCTGTTGCTGAGTGAGTACCCGCGGTACCAGCCTGCCAGAGAGGGAAGGGGACAGTGTCAGCGAGGCTCAGGGTGCACAGGGCAGGGGCAGGGTTAGGGAGCCCCTTACCCTCGGAGGCCTGCAGGATGTGCACAGTCTCCCCGATGTGCAGCGCGAGGTGATGCTCACTCGTGCGCGGGAAGTTCCACACGGCTGCAGGAGAGGAGAAGGGAGCCATGGGGGGCCCCATCTCGGACCCCCCCTCACCAGCACAGTGTCCTTTGGGGCATCCCATGGGCAGCCCCCCCCATGGGAGGTAGCACCACCCTGGTGGGCATCGCTCAGCCCCCAGACATGGAGCAGGATCCCAACCGCACACAGAAGACCCCCAGGCAGGCACGGAGCAGGGTGGGAGGCACCGTGATCCCTGCAGCATAGGGGACAGCAGCAGTGGGAGCGGGGCCGCGGGGCCGCGCTGGACCAGACTCCGTGGGCTGCCCCCCCCGCGCTGTGCCTGCGCTGCCGCTGTTTCTGGCGCCGGGGACAGCGAGAGCTCTGCCTGGCGGAGCCAGCGCGGGCTTGGCCGCAGCACTGCCAGGTCAGCCCCCTTCCGCCGTGCTCGAACCCCTGGGACGCAGCCTGCGCCCTCCCCAGCCCCAGCCAAGCCCCGCTCATCCTGCGACAGCCCCGGAGCCGCCGGCCCCCCCCGTGCTGGCCACAGCACATCGGGAGCACCGGGAGTCCTGAGGTGCCGCGGGACCCTCCTGCCCTGCTGCCCTGCCCACGGGGACCAGCACCCGGCCCGCAGCCCCTTCCCACCCCCAGCCCCAGCCAGGGCAGGATTCCACTGGGTGCAAGCGGGACTCAGCCCCAGGGCTGCCCAGGAGCCCGTGGGCTCAGCCCTGGCTCCGGTGCTGTGGCAGAGCATGGGCAGGGCACGGGGGGTGCACGGGCAGGGCATGGCAACGGCCCCGGCCAGAAACGGGAAGAGGAACAGGGCTGCCATGGCCGGTGCGGGGCACGGGGAGCGAGTGCCCACACCGGAATGGGGTTATGAGCTCCGGGGTCCCCCAGACACCACCTCAAGAGCAGCTCATCCCTGCGCCAACAACTGAGCACCCCTCAGGTGGAGGCTTCTGCCCCCAACAGCCTGAGCCCCACCCAGAGCTCTGCAGGCATCCTGTGCCAAGCCCCTGCCCCACAGCTCTGCTCAGTCCCGCTCAGCCCCACAGCTCCCAACAGTTCCTCATCCCACCCAGCATCAGCCCTGTTCAGCCCCATAGGTCCCCATCTCACTCAGCATCAGCCCCACTCCAGGGACAAGAGTGTTGCCATCACCAGCCCTTCTCAGCCCCATTCCCTGGGACCCCATCACACACCCTACAGCCCCCCACTGACCCCGGGGTTCATTCTTGCCCCAGCACCAGCATCAGGGGCACACGGTCACCGCCTGCACCCCGGCACCGGTCACCATCGCCCAACCACCACAACCCGCCGTGTCTCAGCCCACTGCTGCGGGGCCACAGGGTCACTGTCAGCATCGCCCAGTCCCACACCCCTCCGAGGAGCCCAGAGCTGCTGTGGCTGCCCCATCCCTGCAGTGCTCAAGGCCAGGTTGGACATGGGCTTGGAGCCCCCTGCTCTATGGAAGGGGTCCCTGCCCGTGGCAGGGGTTGGAGCTGGAGGAGCTTTAAGGTCCCTTCAAGCCAAACCACTCTGTGACACCACGATGCGGTGACTCACCCACGCCATACTTCTCCTCCTTGGTGGGCACCCACGGGGCCATGGCCGGTGCCGTGCAGGCAGGGTGCAGGGTGGCCGTGGGTTCCTCCTGCTGCCGTGCTGCCGCTGGGTCACGTGGGGCTTCACCGGCTTGTGCAAACCTCCGGTTCCTCAGCGCAGAGAGCGGGGGCTGCCGGGGCCCCCCCGGAACGTGCTGGGTGAGGGGGATGGAGCCCCCAGGGCCCCGCCATGCGCCCACCCAGGGCCTGGGCTCTGGTGGGTCACTGGTGCTGACCACGGGGCACCACGGGGCTGCTGGCCCCGGGTGATGCTGCTGCACCATGAGACCCTGCAGCTGAGCACTGCTGCCAGAGCCCAGCAGAGCAGGACATGCGGCTGGAGCAGGGAGCAAGAGCAGCTCCAGGCAAGAAGCACAGGGATCTCTGGGCTCGGACCATAGAATCCCAGACTGTGTTGGAAGGGACCTTAAAGCTCCTCCAGCTCCAACCCCCTCCCACAGGCAGGGACCCCTTCCATAGAGCAGGGGGCTCCAAGCCCCTGTGTCCAACCTGGCCTTGAACACTGCCAGGGATGGGGCAGCCACAGCTTCTCTGGGCACCCTGTGCCAGCGCCTCAGCACCCTCACAGGGAAGAGCTTCTGCCTAAGAGCTCATCTCAGTCTCCTCTCAGGCAGGTTAAAGCCATTCCCCTTGTCCTGTCCCTACAGGCCCTTGTCCCAAGCCCCTCTCCAACCACACCGCTCCAGGCAAACACTGCTGGGACATGGCCTCGACCTCCCCACCCAGGGATGCCCCCCCTCATCCCTTGGTGCACAAGGCTCAACAGTGCAAGTGCCGGCGGGGTGCACGGCAGCACCCAGGGCTCTGTGGGCCAGTGACCAGCCCTGAGCTCTCGGCAGCACCGGGATGGGGAGTGAAGCAACGGTTCAGCATCAACCACTTCCTTCCTCCCGCGGGCTGCACACCCGCTGGCCATGGGGACCGGATGCTCGCCCCGCACCAGTGCTGGCCGGACCCTCTCCCCCCGCATGGCCTCAGGAGCCCCAGGGCGCTGGACCTGCCCTGGCCGACTGCTGCCTTCACACCTGCATCGGAGCCTTGAGGCAGCGCCAGGCTCCTTCCCTCTGCTGACCCCCCTAGCCCGAGCCTGCTCCCCAGCCTGGCTCCAGAGCAGAGCTGCTCCAGCCCTCGCAGCATCTCCATGGCCTCCTCTGGCCTCACTCCAACAGCTCCACGTCCCTCTGGTGCTGCTGCCCCAGAGCTGGATCAGGACTGCAGGGGGGTCTCCCCAGAGGGCAGCAGAGGGGCAGGATCCCCTCCCTGAGCTGCTGCTCACGCTCTGGGGGTGCAGCCCAGCACAGGGGGGGGCCTGGGCTCAAGCACTCACTGAAGCCGGGTCATGGGGAGCTTCTCCTCACCCAACATCCCCAAGTCCTCCTCCTCAGGGCTGCTCCATTCCTTCATCCCCCAGCCTGGGTTTGTGCTGTTGATCGCCCTGACCCAGGGACAGGACCTTGCACTTGGGGAGGTGCGGCTGGAGCCGGTACGAGGGACAGCGGGGCGGAGCTGTAGCCGGTAACCACAGCCAGGCCCAGAGCATCCCTTCCCGGCGGCAGCCGGGGATCCGAAGTCCCGGGGCCCGCAAGGAACCGCCCGGTCCCTGCCCGCTGCCCCCGCGCCGGCGGGAGCTCTGTGCCCGGGCCGGGCCGTTGCCGGTCTGGCAGCTCCACCTGCCGGCCCCGCCGCCGCACGCCGGGAGCCCCCGCGAGCGGAGAGCGCCCGCTCTGGGCGTGGGTCCCGGCCATCGGATGCACAGCACCGGCACCGGGGTTCTCGCACAGGCACCAGGACGCCCGGACGGGCAGCGGGATGCCCAACACCGGAACGGGGACAACCAGACCGGCACCGAGACGCTCGGACCGGCACTGGGATGCCCAGTGCGAGGTTGTCCCGCACCGAGATGCCCCGCACCGGGATGCCCCGCACCGGGATGCTCCGCACCGGGATGCCCCGCACCGGGATGCCCCGCACCGGGATGCTCGGAGCGGCACCAAGACACCACCGCACCCAGGGCCGGACCGCGCCCAGCCCGGCGGCGGAGGAACGGCGGCGGGGGGAGCGCGCCTGGCGGTAGGGCTCAGTGGGGTCCCTGTGCGGGCTCGGCGC
Organism: Amazona ochrocephala; assembly: GCA_039720435.1. Classification (NCBI taxonomy): domain Eukaryota; kingdom Metazoa; phylum Chordata; class Aves; order Psittaciformes; family Psittacidae; genus Amazona; species Amazona ochrocephala. The sequence continues at coordinate 184,733 of CM077879.1, forward strand.
GGTCCCGGTGCAGGCTCGCCCCAGGATCGGGTCCCTCCGCTCGTTCCGATCACACAGACACCGGGGCGCGCGTCGAACGGCAACTGGGCTCCGCCCCTAGGCGCTGATTGGCTGCCGCGGGCAGGGCCACGTGACAGCGGCGCCGTCACCTGACCGCCTCCCGAGGCTGGGCCCGAGGCGGCGGCGGGCGCAGGTGAGCGGTGGCCGTTACGGACCCGAACCGGAACCGGAACCGGAACCGGAACCGGAACCAGAACCAGAACCGCAGCGGCGGCTCGTGGGGGCTGCCCTGGGTCACCCGGCCCCGACCCGTCCGGTCTCGGTGCTCTGTGCTCTGTCTGATCCTGTCCGTCCCTCACCCCTGTCCCCCCTGCCCGGCCCGGCCCGTGCCATTCTGTCCGTCTGCCGGGACCGGCCCCGTGCTGTCCGCCTGCCTCCGAGGTGTCCGCGCTGTCCCGCGCCCCGGCCCGGTCCCCGTGCACAGCCCGTCGCGGTTCCCCACCTGCGTTCCCCTGGTCACTGCACCCCAGTCGGGTCCCCTGCCTGTCCCTGCCCGGTCCCCTGTGCCCCGCAGGTCCGCCCCCCCCGCTGTAACGGGCCGGTGGGCAGCACCGGGCTCCTCCGAGGGACGTGGGTGAGGGGGGATCAGCCCCGGCCCGGCCCCTCTCCACCTCCCCACCCCTGCAGCCTCGGCACCGTGTCCTCACTATGGCCGGCAACGGGGCCCCGGGGTCCGCGCCCCAGCGGAATGGCCCCAGCCCCGCACTGGAGAAGGAAGAGGAGGAGGAGGAGGAGCCGGCACTGGGCTGCGATGGCGACCTGGAGGTGAACCCCTACGATGGGCTGCCCTTCTCCTCCCGCTACTACGAGCTGCTGCGGCAGCGCCGGGACCTGCCCGTCTGGACCACCAAGTACAGCTTCATGGAGCACTTGGAAGGCAACAGCGGCATCGTCCTGGTGTCCGGGCCCCCTGGCACCGGCAAGAGCACCCAGGTGAGCAGGGCTGTGTTGCGGTGCTGCACAGTGGGACCCCGGCACAGGGATGCTCTGCCCATGCTCTTTCCCCCAATGGCATCATCTGGCTTGGGGGTACAGGGGGTGAGAGGCCCCACAGGTGCTGTGCCCTGCAGGGAGCCCGGTATGGGGCTGCTGCAGAGCCTGGTAGGGCCGGGATGTGCCAGGGCAGGCACTGGGGCCCTGGGCAAAGCCTCGGCACAAGCCGGGAGCAGGACACAGCACAGGGCCTGGGACGTGGCTGCAGGGCCAGGGTGCTTCCAGGAGCTGGTTCTGTTGACAGCCCTGGGGCAGCATCGGAGTCGCCGTGAGGCAGACTTTGGCCAGGGGAGGGATCTGCTGGGAGCTGCCGGAGCCGTTGGGCTGGGTGCACGCCGGGTGCTGCGTGGCAGCCACCAGGCTCGGGGCTGTGGGTGTTGGCTCCAGGGCCCTGTGCCCAAACCACCTCCCTTGGGTGTGATCCCGTGGCTCCAGCCAAGCGCAGGGTGCCGGATTTCAGGACTAAAGCTTTCTGCAGGGCCTGGCCTGGACTGGCCCCAGGGCTGAGCTGCCTTTGAGACATCCCTGCTGTGCCCTGAGCAGCCCAGGGGACATGGCTCCATCCACGCAGAGTGGCTGATCCCACACATTGGTGCCCCAGCACCCCTCAAACATGGTGTTCCCAACCCAAATGGGAAGAGGTGGTACCCAGGCCAGGTCCCTTCCCTATTATCCTGGCCAAGAGACACCCACAGGGCCCTGGGACGGCCCTTCACTGCCTGGTGGGTGCTTGGGCAGTGGCTGCTTCTGCGCGCTTCCTGCCCCATCCCTCCCATGGGGTTTCCTGGGACACTGTGGTGTGATGCCTCTGACCCCATACAAGGATGCTCGAGCCCCTGCCCTAGACCTGCAGCTGCTGCAAGGTCTGGGTCTCATAGGCACATTGCTTCAGTCCAACTCCATCCATGCCGGTTATAATGGAGCATGGTGGGACCTGCACCCATGCCCCTGTCCAACCGCCTCCTGCTGACTGCAAGTTAAAGCACATTGTGAAGGTTGTTGTCCAAATGCCTCTCGAGCCGTGTCATGCAGGACATGGAGGCTCTGCTCTGGCTGAGCCGGTGGCTTTGGCCGCATGTACCCCCCCAGCCCTGGTTTTCCTGGGGAGGTGGAGGCAGAGCTGTTGTCCAATGTCCTTAATGTGAGAGCCGGGGCCATTGTGTCCTGTAAAGAGGCAGAAAGCTGCAGGCATGGGGCGAGGAGGTTTTGGGCTCATTTGCAGGTTGTTGAGGTGCAGAAGTGACAATAACAGAGAGGGGAAAGTCCTGCCTGGGCTGTTGTGTGCTCCTGGATGGCCTCAAGAGCCAGATCCCTGGGGACTGCCCTGGGTGAGGTGTTGGAATAGGCGTCCTAGAGAAGTTGTGGCTGCCCCATCCCTGGCAGTGTTCAAGGCCAGGTTGGACACAGGGGCTTGGAGCAAGCTGCTCCGGTGGAAGGTGTCCCTGCCTGTGGCAGGGGTTGGAGTTGGATGAGTTTTGAGGTCCCTTCCAACCCAAACCAGGCTGGGATTTAAATGGCTCAGGAGCACAGCGGGCGCTGCCTCATGATGAGGATGGGAAGGGAACATCCCAGTGCTCTCGGGGCTGTGGCTGCCCTGTCCCGGTCCCTGAGCAGAATCCTTCCCGCTGCAGATCCCGCAGTGGTGTGTGGAGTACGCCCTGTCCCTGCAGTTTGCCCATGGGCTGGTGGCCTGCACCCAGCCCCACAGCCTGGCTGCCCTCAGCCTCTCCCTGCGTGTGGCGGACGAGATGGACCTGAACCTGGGCCACGAGGTGGGCTACTGCGTGCCCCACGAGGACTGCTGCACCACCGAGACCATCCTCAGGTACCGGCCCCGGGGCCTGCTCCGGGGCTCCGGTTACACCACGCTCTAATCCTGCTGAGCGCCGGCTGCAGGGTAATCCCTTAATCCAGCCTGGCCTGGTTGGGAGTGCCGGGGGGGGGCAGTGGCCGCCGGGGGGGGCTCCTGCTGGCGGGGGTACATGGTGTGTGCCGTGTGTCACTGATGGGGCGGTCCATGGCAGGTACTGCTCGGATGAGATGCTGCTGCGGGAGATGACGTCGGACCCGCTGCTGCGGCAGTACGGGGTGGTGGTGCTGGACGAGGCACAGGAGCGCACGGTGCCCACGGACGTGCTGCTGGGGCTGCTCAAGGACGTGCTGCGCCAGCGCCCCGCGCTCAAGGTGGTGGTGGTCACCTCGCCGGCCATGGAGGAGCGGCTCTGTGCCTTCTGCGGGGACCCCCCTGTGGTGCGGGTGCCGGCGAGGGGTGACCCCCCAGTGCTGCTGTACCGGGACCTGCCGGCGCGCAGCCGCATCACTGCTGCCTGCCAGGCAGTGCTGGACATCCACCGGCGGCAGGAGCTTGGCCACATCCTGCTCTTCATGGCCAGCGAGCAGGTGGGGGGCACCACGGCATGCAGGGGGTGATCTGTGACACGGGGCAGGGAAGGATCTGGGGACAGGATAAGGGGGAATGGCTTTAACCTGCCAGAGAGGAGAATTGGGTGAGGTGCAAGGCAGCAGTTCTTCACTCTGAGGGTGATGGGACACTGGGGAAGGGGTTGATTGGAGAAGCTGCGGCTGCCCCATCCCTTGCAGTGCTCAAGGCCGGGTTGGACACAGGGGCTTGGAGCAAGCTGCTCCAGTGGAAGGTGTCCCTGCCCATGGCAGGGGTTGGAGCTGGAGGAGCTTTAAGGTCCCTTCCAACCCAAACCATGCTGTGATTCCGTGACCCCTCTCAGCTGTGGGTGGGGAGCCCCAAGGATGCAGGAGCTGCTGGGGTTAAGCTGCAGGAGCTGGGCTCTGCTGCGAAGGGTCCATGCAGGCACAGGGCCCCGCTCAGCTCTGTCCCCCCCCGCAGGAGATCAACGAGGCGTGCAGTGTGCTGCGGTGGGAGGCAGCAGCGCTGCACCCGGGGCTGGGCCCACTGCTGGTGCTGCCGCTGCACCCCGGCGTGGGCCGCGCCGCGCAGCGGCTCTACGAGGGGCTGGAGGAGAGCGGCTGTGAGCGCCGCGTTGTAGTCACCCATGGGCTGGCGGAGGCCTCCTTCTCCATGGGCGGCATCCGCTTCGTCATCGACACCGGCCTGGAGCTGCGCAGCGTGAGGAGAGGGATGGGATGGGGATGGAATGGGATGGGAATGAGGATGGGGATGGGATGGGATGGGATGGGGTGGAATGGGATGGGAATGAGGATGGGGATGGGATGGGATGGGGTGGAATGGGATGGGATGGGTGGGGTGGGATGGATGGGATGGGATGGGTGGGGTGGGGTGGGGTGGGATGGGTGGGATGAGATGCGATGGGTGGGATGGGAATGAGGATGGGGATGGAATGGGATGGGGTGGAATGGGATGGGATGGGTGGGGTGGGATGGATGGGATGGGTGGGGTGGGGTGGGATGGATGGATGGGGGGACAGGCCATGGTGATTCTGGGGAGGGAGCAGCATGGAAGTGTTGGTCTGGGTCATCTGCTCAGTCCAGACCCAGGCTGGGGGCTGCTGTGCAGAGCACGGGACCTGCCCCAGGCCTTGGCGGCTGCACCAGCAGGACAGAGGGACTGGGGAGCGGGGGGGCTCCTCTGTGCAGGTCGTTTCTAACCTTCCATGTGCTGCAGGTGTACAACCCGCGCATCCGGGCAGAGTCCCAGGTCCTGCGGCCCATCAGCAAGAGCCAGGCACAGTCACGCATGGACCGAGCCATCGGCAGCCCCCCGGGTGAGACCTCAACCGTGCCTAAACCGGGGGGGCTCCATCCCTGCGGGGGTTCCGGCACTGCTGGCGCAGGCTCATGGCCCCTCTCGCCAGGCACCTGCCTGCGCCTCTACTCAGAGGCCTTCTATGAGCAGCGGCTGCCGCCCAGCCCTGTGCCCCACGTCAGCGAGACCAGCCTCAGCCGCCTCGTGCTGCTGCTCAAGCGCCTGGACATCGCCGACATGGGCCAGTGCGACTTCCTCGACCGGCCAGGTACTGCCCGGGGCTGGAGGGGACCGGAGCCATGGGCACGACCCTGCCTGCAGCCTGGCTCATCCTGGGGAGGGGCCGGAGGGTCCTGTGGGTGCAGGAGGAGGATGGGGGGGCTGCTGCTGCTGCAGCTGCTGACCCCGCCGCAGCCCCCGAATCACTGATGCAAGCCCTGGAGGACCTGGATTACTTGGCTGCCCTGGACGATGACGGGAACCTGTCGGAGGTGGGGATCATCATGTCGGAATTCCCGCTGGACCCTCAGCTGGCCAAGGCACTCATCGCGTCCTGCGAGTTCGACTGCGTGGAGGAGATGGTCAGCCTGGCCGCCATGCTCACCGGTACTGGGGGGGGGGGGCTGCAGCCCCCCGGGCCAGCGCTGGCTGGGGCGGTGCTGGGGACCCATGGGGACATTCCCTCTGCTCCATTCCAGCCTACCCCTGCTTCCTGCCGCCTGCCGCGCACATGGAGGAGGCCGTGGCCATGTACCGGCGGGCCCTGCTGCACCCAGATGGGGACCACTTCACTCTCATCAACATCTTCAATGCCTTCCAGCACCGTGAGTGCAGGCTGGGGTGTCCTCAGCTCCCCCCCTCCATGTCCCCAGCTCTCCCTTGTATCCTGAGTCCCCTGCTCCTTTTGGGACCAAGCCCTGCAGCCACATTCATGACCCCTCCAGCGCCCACCCCAGCTGCTGGTGGGTCCCAGCCTAGGGCCCTCCTCTCTGCTTGGTCACTGTCCCCTCTTCGTTGAGGGCATGCAGCCTGTGGGAGCTGCAGTGTCTGCTTTCATGGCTCAGGACCACCCAGCCCAGCCCGGCCACCCGCTGGGGTCTTTTCTTGCTCAGCCACGTCCCCAGGGTGCTGAACCTGTTCCCATGGTGCTGTCTCCATGCTGCTGTCCTCACTGTCCCCATTGGTGCTGTCCCGCAGATGAGGCGGATGAGGGCTGGTGTCGCAAGCACGCGGTGAGCGCGGCTGCACTGCGGCTGGCTGGCATCGTGCGCGCGGAGCTGCTGGAGGTCATGCAGCGCATCGAGCTGCCCGTGTCCCCCCCCGCGTTCGGCACTGACGCCAACGTGCGCAACATCCAGAGAGCCCTCATCTCTGGGTACTTCCTCAAGGTGGGACAGGGGCTGCGGGGTCCGGCTGTGGACAGGAGGGGGGTGATGCCATCCCCGCTCCCATCCCATGCGCTCCGCAGGTAGCCCGGGACATCGACGGCTCCGGCAACTACGTGATGCTGACGCACAAGCACGTGGCCCACTTGCCCCCTGCCTGCTGCTACCTGCTGCGGCAGCCCCCCCGGCGCCTGCCCCCGTGGGTGCTCTACCACGAGTTCACCATCTCACAGGACAACTGCCTGCGCGTGGTCTCGGAGATCCAGCCCCAGATGTGAGCACCGGGGGATGAGGAGCTGGCCCCGGAGCGCAGTGGAGCCCTGGGGCCCCTCGGGTCACTCCTTGTCCCTGTCCCGCAGGCTGGTGGCGCTGGCACCCCAGTACTACCTGAGCAACCTCCCGCCCAGCGAGAGCCGCGACCTGCTCATGGCGCTGCGGGAGGAGGTGGCGCCTGCGGAGGATGCGCCAGTGGTGCCCACACCACTGGGACCAGCGCCCGGCGGCAGGGATGAGGATGAGGATGAGGATGAGGATGAGGACAAGGAGGTGTGTGTGCTGCAGTGAGCCGCAGCCGCCGGAGCCCCGCATCGGGGCTGCCTGTGGTTGGCCGGGACCCCGGGGAGCGGGGAGCCCCGGGGGGGCCGCGGTGCTGACCCCATCCATCACCAGGAGGTACGGGCCGGGCTGTGGCTGCCGCAGCAGCAGCAGCACCGCGGGCACCGGGGCCGGCTCTGGGACAGAGCCCAGGCCGGGGGGCGCTGGCCCCGAGGAGTTGCGTAGGGAACCCCCGGCTCCATCAGCCCGCGTTCTCCGGGGGCTGCCGTGGGGCCGGGGCCGTCCCGTGCCCCCCGTGCCGGGGGGGCAGCGCCAGGGGCCGCTCCTGGGTCTCTCCTCTATAAAGTTCTGCGCCCTTTGCCGCCGGCCTCGTGTCCGTCCCTGCAGCTCCACCGGCGGCGGCCGCTCCCGCCCGCGGGGCAGGGTCCGCGGCCCGCGCCGGGGCTTTCTGAGCGTGCGGCGCCCGCGCCCCGCTCCCGCCGCCTCCGCCGCGGCCGCTGAGGCGCCGAGGGCAGCCCTGGCCTTTGCGCCGGAGCTTCCCCGCCGCGGGCGAGGCTCTTCTGCAGAAGCGGAGGGGAAGCTGCGGCCGCGGGTGGGTGGGAGCGGGATGTGCGCGCGGTGAGCGCAGCCAGTGACTGACTGCACCCAGTGACTGCACCCAGTGTGTGCATCCAGTGTGTGCATCCCGTGTGTGCAGAGCCAGTGACTGCACCCAGTGTGTGCATCCCGTGTGTGCACAGCCAGTGACTGCACCCAGTGTGTGCATCCCGTGTGTGCAGAGCCAGTGACTGCACCCAGTGACTGCCCCCAGTGACTGCACCCAGTGTGTGCATCCCGTGTGTGCATCCCGTGTGTGCACAGCCAGTGACTGCACCCAGTGACTGCACCCAGTGTGTGCATCCCGTGTGTGCATCCCGTGTGTGCACAGCCAGTGACTGCACCCAGTGACTGCACCCCGTGTGTGCACAGCCAGTGACTGCACCCAGTGTGTGCATCCCATGTGTGCATCCCGTGTGTGCACAGCCAGTGACTGCACCCAGTGACTGCACCCCGTGTGTGCACAGCCAGTGACTGCACCCAGTGTGTGCATCCCATGTGTGCATCCCGTGTGTGCACAGCCAGTGACTGCACCCAGTGACTGCACCCAGTGACTGCACCCCGTGTGTGCACAGCCAGTGACTGCACCCAGTGTGTGCATCCCATGTGTGCACAGCCAGTGACTGCACCCCGTGTGTGCACAGCCAGTGACTGCACCCAGTGACTGCACCCAGTGACTGCACCCCGTGTGTGCACAGCCAGTGACTGCACCCAGTGTGTGCATCCCGTGTGTGCATCCCGTGTGTGCACAGCCAGTGACTGCACCCAGTGACTGCACCCAGTGTGTGCATCCCGTGTGTGCATCTCGTGTGTGCACAGCCAGTGACTGCACCCAGTGACTGCACCCAGTGTGTGCATCCCGTGTGTGCATCCCGTGTGTGCACAGCCAGTGACTGCACCCAGTGACTGCACCCAGTGACTGCACCCCGTGTGTGCACAGCCAGTGACTGCACCCAGTGTGTGCATCCCATGTGTGCATCCCGTGTGTGCACAGCCAGTGACTGCACCCAGTGACTGCACCCAGTGACTGCACCCCGTGTGTGCACAGCCAGTGACTGCACCCAGTGTGTGCATCCCATGTGTGCACAGCCAGTGACTGCACCCCGTGTGTGCACAGCCAGTGACTGCCCCCAGTGTGTGCATCCCGTGTGTGCACAGCCAGTGACTGCACCCCGTGTGCGCACCCAGTGTGTGCATCCCGTGTGTGCATCCCGTGTGTGCACAGCCAGTGACTGCACCCAGTGACTGCACCCAGTGTGTGCACAGCCAGTGACTGCCCCCAGTGACTGCCCCCAGTGACTGCACCCCATGTGTGCATCCCGTGTGTGCACAGCCAGTGACTGCCCCCAGTGACTGCCCCCAGTGACTGCACCCCATGTGTGCATCCCGTGTGTGCACAGCCAGTGACTGCACCCAGTGACTGCCCCCAGTGACTGCACCCCATGTGTGCATCCCATGTGTGCACAGCCAGTGACTGCACCCAGTGACTGCACCGAGTGTGTGCATCCCATGTGTGCAGAGCCAGTGACTGCACCCAGTGACTGCACCCAGTGTGTGCACAGCCAGTGACTGCCCCCAGTGTGTGCATCCCATGTGTGCATCCCATGTGTGCACAGCCAGTGACTGCCCCCAGTGTGTGCATCCCGTGTGTGCACAGCCAATGATTGCACCCAGTGACTGCACCCAGTGACTGCACCCAGTGTGTGCATCCCATGTGTGCCCCCGGTGAGCACAGCCAGTGTGTGCATCCCATGTGTGCATCCCATGTGTGGACGCAGTGTACATACCCAGTGACTGCACCCCGTGTGTGCATCCAGCTCCTGCTCCCTGGGATCGGGATCCCGTGCTTTGCCCCAGCGAGGAGCCCGCATCCCTCCCAAGGTCCCCTTCAGCTTTCCAGCAAGTCATAGAATCACAGACTTGCACTGGCTCCTGTTGAAGGGAGCTTAAAGCTCATCCAGTCCCAGCCCGTGCCTGTGGCAGGGACCCCTTCCATAGAGCAGGGTGCTCCAAGCCGCTGCGTCCATCCTGGCCTTGAACCCTGCCAGGGATGGGGCAGCCACAGCTCCTCTGGGCACCCTGTGCCAGCGCCTCAGCACCCTCACAGGGAACAGCTTCTGCCTCAGAGCTCATCTCAGTCTCCCCTCTGGCAGGTTAAAGCCATTCCCCTTGGTCTGGCCCTAGCTCCCTTGTCCAAAGCCCCTCTCCAGGTTCCCTGCAGCCCCTTTAGGCACTGGAGCTGCTCCCTTAGGAGCCTTCTCTCCTCCAGGCTGCCCCAGCCCAGCTCTCTCAGCCTGGCTCCAGGGCAGAGCTGCTCCATCACTAACAGCATCTCCGTGGCTTCCTCTGGGCTCGCTCCAACAGCTCCACGTCCCTCTTGTGCCTGGATCAGGACTGCGGGGGGGGTTCTCCCCAGAGTGCAGCAGAGGGGCAGATCCCCTCCCTGAGCTGCTGCTCACGCTCTGGGGGTGCAGCCCAGCACACAGGGGGCTTCTGGGCTCAAGCACACACTGAAGCCGGGTCACGGGGAGCTCCTCCTCACCCAGCTCCCCAAGTCCTTCCCTTCAGGCTGCTCCATCCAGTCTCCCGCCGGCGATTTGACGTGGGGGTTGTGCTGCCCCAGCAGCCGGACCTTGCCCTTGGCCTGCCTGAGCTCCACGCGTTCCATTGCTGTGCTGGGTCCCATCACCAAGGGCTGAGCTCCTGCCTGGGGGCTGGGACCCTATAATGAGTGCTCTGCTCTGGGTGCTGCGCTCCAGCCCTGCCCCAGGATCAGACCCCCCGCTGCCATGGGTGCTGCATCCCACCAGCAACACCCTCCTTCTGTCCCCGCAGCCCACACACAGGACTTTGCTGTTCCAGGGAAGGGGCCTGGAGGCTCCGTGGCCCTGTCCCTGCCGCAGTGCCTCGAAGGTCACCCCTCCCCCGTAGCCTCCTCCGAGCCCCAGCTTCCCCTTCGCTTTCTAGGAACCACAGAACCGGAGTGGCCGGGAGCAGCGGGAGCGGCGGGAGCAGCTCCCACCTCCCGCCCGGGGGTACCTGCCCCGGGACCGGGGCTGTCCCGTTCCCTCGCCCCACGCCAGTGCCCGGTGCCCTTCCGGGGGGAGCGGAGATGCTCCCCCATCCCTCAGCCGTGCGGAGGAGCAGGCAGGATGCTTGTGGGGACAGCAAAGAGGAGGCTGGGGGCTGTGGCTTCCTCTGCCCCCACATCACTGTCCGGGAACAGCATCCCATGGGATAAGTGGCCGGAGCAGCCCTGAGAGGGGAGGGAAGGGGTGAGACGCCCCGAGTCCCGGCAGGGACAGGTTCCTCCCACTGGGGACCCACCACAGCCCCACCGGCCAGGGCCTTGCTCCAGCCTGGACCCCCGGGACAGGCGCTGCTGGATCTCGGTGGTCCCTTCCCCACAGTCCAGGCCCTGCTCCCGCTGTGGCTGGGCTCTGGGTGCTCCGTGCGGCGCACGGCAACGGGCAAACCCTCGCTCCTGGGGTCCCCTGTGCGAGCCGGGGTCACCCGGGGCTCCGGCACCAGCCCGGTGCCAGCGCTGCCCCTGCGCCCAGCGGCTGCCGGCGCGGACCCGTCCTCACGCCCGGCGGTGCCCTGGCAGGCGGCGGCGGCGAGTCCCGGCGAGGGGCCGGGGGCTGAGCGGCCCCGGAGCGGCCCCACCCAGGGCGGTTTTTCTCCTTTCTCCTCTTCTGAGAACCGGGGCTGCGGTTTGGCCGCACCGTGGGGAGCCCCGCGGGGTCCCGGCTCCCTATAAACCGCCCGCGGGTGCCCCCAGCCCAGCCCGAGGCCCCGGAGCAGCGCCCGCCGCTGGAGAGGCGAGAACAGCCCGAGGTGCTGGGGGTGCTGGGGCTGATGGGGGTGAGGGGGTGAGGGGGGTGCCGGGAATGCTGCAGGTGCTGCAGCCCGGGTGTTTTGGGCACCAGGGAAGGTGCTGCCTGGGGGGGACAACGCGGCCCCTGCTTGGGGCGCACTCAGTGAGGCTGCAGTGGGAAGGGTTGGGGTGCTCCATCAGTGGGGCTGCCCCACACTGCATTGCTCACCCAGGGCTGCGGGTTCCTGCTGCCTGCACCCCAGCTCGGCCAGATCCTGGGGTCCGGCTGCCCCCTCTCAGCATGGGGCTGCCCTTCCCCTTCCCTCTTTTCCCGCCGCAGATGCTGGGGCTGGTGGGGCTGGTGCTGTGCCTCGCTCCCGCGGACTCCCTGAACGCCTTCCCCCCAAAGTGTGAGTCCTGCCCTGATGGAACGGGGTGGGGCTCGGAGGGGAGACACCTGGGGGGGGTGCAGACCCACACAGCAGCGGGAGTGAGCATGGAGAGCCCGCACTCCGCATCCCTCATCCCTCTGATATGGGGCAACACGAGCCCGGGCCGGAGCAGCTCCTCTGGTGCAGTGGGGGGTTAGAGGGTGGGCATGGGAGGTCTGGGGGGTGGGAGCGGGGTGATGGGGCCGGGGGATGGATGTGGGATGCAGGAGCAGGTCGGGGATGGACATGGGGTCATGGGGCAGAATGAGGACCATGGGGAAGGATGGTCCTTGATGGACCTCTGGCACGGCGTGTCAGGACAAGGGTCACCAGCCCCACAGTGCCGTGGGGGACGAGCTGCCCCCACCAGGGCCCTCCTCCGATCCCAGGCTCTGCCTCTCCCCGGCAGTTCAGGTGGGGAAGCTGAATGGGGACGTGGTGGTGGAGTGCAGCACCGCGGAGCAGCGCGTGACCTGGACGCAGAATGGGGAGCCGGAGCCCATGGCCGAGCTGGTGGCCGAGGGCCGGGCCCTCACGATCGTCGGCTTGGACCTGCCGGCCGCGGGCAACTACAGCTGCTGGGCCGGGGGTGTCCTGCTGGACTCCAGCTACGTGGTGGTCAGCGGCACCCGTGCGTGCGGCCGGGCCGGGGGGGTGATGGGGGTGATGGGGCAGGGGGATGCAGGGGGCCGGGGTCAGGCTGGGCACCGGGAGATGCTCGCGGATCGCGGGTGTTGGTGCTGGGCGGAGCACGGGCGGCGCTCCCGGCCCCGTGCAGCGCCCGAGCTTCCCCTGGGCCCCGCCAGGCGAGGAGGGGCTGAACGTGTCCTGCCAGGCTGAGTCCTACCGCGGCTCCTTCCGCTGCTCCTGGGCCGGGCCCCGCTCCGCCGTGTTCCGCGCCCGCCTCACCCTCAGGTGCGTGTCCCAGGGACCCCAACCAGCCCCATGGCCCCATATCCCCCCTGTCCCCCGCCCTCACGCTGCTCCCCTGCAGCGATGGCTCCCTGGGGGAGTGGGTGCCCGCCTCCCGCCGCCGTGGCCGCTTCAACGCCAGCTTCGTGGACCCCTTCTTCTGCCCCTTCGCCGAGGAGCTGCGCCCGCTGCGGCTGCAGCTGGAGGGGCTCTCGGACACCTCCTACATCAGCTTCTCCAGCCACTTCTTCATCCGCGACATCGGTGAGCAGGGGCACGGGGGGCCCCGGGGGGCGCCCCGGGGCGGCTCCGTCCGGCGCTGAGCCCCGCTGTGCCCGCAGTGCGGCCCGACCCGCCGCGGGAGCTCTCCGTGCAGCGGCGCGGGGAGCGCCTCCACCTCGCCTGGTCCCCGCCGGCCTCTTGGCCGCTCCCCCGCTCCTACTTCGCCCTCCTCTACCGGCTGCAGTTCGAGCTCCCCAACGGCACCCAGGTAACCGCGGGTGGCCCTGGCAGTGGCCCCACGTGTCCCCCCCGCTGTCCTTGCTATCCTGTGTCCACCTTGCCCCGTTCCCACCCCCCCCACTCCCACCCTGCCCATTCCCACCGCGGCCTGGGCTCTTCCTTCCACCCGGGGGTGCCGTTAGGAACAGGGTCTTGCAGGGGCTCAGCAATGGCTCCCTCCCCACTGCGCTGCTCCTCTCCTCGGGGTGATCGATTGCCACCCCCGGCTGTCCCCTCTGCTCCCTCCAGCACTGCCCACACCAGGCAGTGGCACCGCTGGGGCTGGGGATGTGCCAGAGTCCCCCACCCCGGTGTAGGGGCGCTGGGGCCACATCCTGCCCACTTGCAGGCCGACAAATACGTGGAGGGTGAGGAGGAGACGTGGCTGCGGGACGGCGCTCAGCGGGTGCGCATCAGCTGCCGGGACCCCTACACCAGCCCTGCCTGGAGCCCCTGGAGCCCCTGGCACGGGACCGGGGCAGCCCAGCAGCGCCGGCCGCGAGTGCTCTGAGCCCACCGAGGGCACCCCGAGCCCTCGCACCCATCCCCTGCCCCACCGCACCTCCGTGTGCCCGGGGACGGGGGGGCACCCCAGGGTGGCAGCACCCAGCACCCAACAGCGGCTTCTGGCCTCTTGGAAGGGGCTTTCTGTCTCTATTAAAGACTGGCCTTGGCTTTCCCACCACAACCCCCGTCAGTCTCTGTGTAGGGTGCTGGGTGCCCTGGCCCCACGGCCCAGGCAGGGCTCCTGTGCTCAAGGTGCCCAGGCTGGCCCCTGCCCCATGGGAGCCACAGGCCTGTGCCAGGCCCCACTGCCCCACAGCTCCCAGAGGGCCACTGCTCCCACAGTGCTGGGCTCGCCATAGGGTCAGACCCCACGGCTGAACCCAGGCGCGGTGCACGCGTGTGCGCACGTGTTCCAGCCCATGGCAGTGGCCATCCCCATCCCTCGCCGGAAAAGGACCCCAGAACCTTGTCCCACCTGGGCACATGGACACTCTGAACTCCCCCATACCTCATCTGCCCCCCCCTCCCCCGATCCTTTCTAGAGGCTGGGGGGGGCCACGTCCCCAGCCCCAGGGGCAGCATGTTTGGGGGCAGCTCCCCATGCCCATGTCCTAGGGAGCAGGCCCCTGCCTGAGCAATGGTCCCAGTGCAGGGTCCCAGGGCAGGATGTGGCCATGGTGGGGTGTGTCAGGGTCCACTACCAGCGCTGGGGGGCCCTCAGCTCCCACTGGGGCACAGGCCCCCCACCCCATGGGGTGTCCAGCCCGGGGTGAGGCGCTGCAGCCAGGCGGGATGGGGTCAAGAACCCACATCCAAGCAGCCCAATGGGACACGGCCACAGCACCCTCGGACCCCAACAGCGCAGGGGGGTGCCCGAGGTGCAGCCCCCCTCACAGAAGGGCCGGCTCCGGGTGATGCCACGGGGCTTTATTGACACGGGCCGGGGCCCCCCAGCCCCGCTGCTGCTCCGGAGAGGCTGGTGAAGTGCGGCCCTGCAGGGGCCGGGGGGCCCAGGGCCAGGGGACCGGAGCCCGGGATCTCACGGCACGGGGGAGGAGGAGAACAGCGGCTCCGGGGGTCCCGAGAGGCCCCGAGGGGCGACTGGGGGCTCGGGGGTCCCCGAGGCGCAGAAGTCCGGGGTCGGGGGCCCGGCGGGGGCCGGGGCTCCCGTCACGGCGGCCCCAGCCCGCCCAGGCGCAGCTCTTCGCCCTCCAGCATCTCCCTGCAGAGAGACAGGCCCGGGCTGAGCCCCGCGCCCCCCACCACCGCCCTATCCCCCCCCCCCGCGTACCGGTACGCGGCGATCTCCGCCTCCAGCGCCATCCGCAGCCGCAGCAGCGCCGGGTACTCCCGCAGGCACCGGAGCATCTCCGCCTCCGCCTCGCTGATCTCCCGCTCCAGCTCCGCCACCCGCTCCTGCGCCCGGGCCGTCAGCAGCGCCCGGGACCCCCGGCCCGGGACCCCCCGGCACCCCAACACCACCCCCGGTCCCGGCCTCCGTCGCACCCACAGACCCCGATCCGATCCCCGGACCCACCCCCCCGCCCCGCCGGGACTCCTGGGCCCTGAACGGACCCCGGACCCTGGTCCCCGCCCCGGACAGACCCATAGACCCCGGCCCGACCCCAGGCCCCGACCCGATCTCCGCACCCCGCTCCCAGCCCCACCTGACCCCCCCATGCCAACCCCCATCCCCTGCCCCTCTCGTGCCCCGCCCCCCCTCCATACCAATCCCCAGCCCCATCCCGGCCTCTGCCCCACTCGTACCCCGCCAAGCCCCATCCCGCCCCCCCTTCCCACCCCTCCGGTGTCGAGGCCCCGCTCCCCCACACCCCCGTCCCCCCCATACCTGGTACTTGGCCACCTCCCCGCTCCGCCGGTCCCGCAGCCCCTCCAGCCGCCGGTGCAGCGCTCCCACGGCGCCGCGCAGCGCTTCCACCTCAGCCGCGCGGGCTCGCAGCAGCCTCCGGTAACCGGCGGCTTCCGCCCGGGCGCGCAGCGCCGCCTCCCCCCCGCCCCCCCGCCGGTACCGGGGACAGCCCTCGGCCGCGCTCATCCCGGCGGTTCTGCGGCGGCGCCAGAACGGTTCCTCCCCGGGTAAAACGGGGCCGCGTCACGGAACCGCAGCCAATCCCGGGGCAAAGGGCTCCGGTTCAGCGCCTCCTCACAGTAGCAATGGGGGGGGGCGGTAGGAACCTGCCCCCAGCCCGCAGCCCCCGCCGGGGCTCCCACCGGCCCCGTGCAGCGGCTGCAGCACCATGGACAGCGGCGAGGGGTAAGGGGGGGTCAAGGTCAAGTTTAAGGTCAAGGTCATGGCTGTCCCCCCCCCCCCCCTTCCCCTCCATCAACCAGGAGCTGACCCAGGGGGGACCCAGGGTCCCACACAGAGTTTGGGGGGGGGCAACAGAGCAGGGGAGGGGTCCCGGGTAAAGGCGGGGACACTCAGGGGGTCCCTGGGGAAGGGGGGGTTATTTGGTGAAGGAAGGGGGGTTTCGGCCCCCAGAAGACCCCCTGGCCCCCCACAACCGGGCAGTGTGGGGCAGTGAAGGAGGTCCAAAGTGGGGCTGATGCGATCCTTGGCCACCCCGAGTCTATCGCAGGTTACTGTGGGGGCACGACCAGCCCCAGGGCTGCGAGCTGGTGGGGGCAGGGAACCAGGAGCACCGGGGGGGCCACAGGCTGGTCCATCAGTCTGCCCCACTGCCGGGGGCCACGGGGCCAGGTTCGGCATCCAGAGATGCTTAACTCCGGCCAGGATAAGGCAAAGGTGTGCAGGTGCTACAGACCCACCGTGGCTGCTGGCGAGGGCAGAGGGGGTCCCAGCACTCGGAATGGGGGGGCCCCAATCAGTGTGGGAGGGGGACTGCAGCTACCCTGGGGGGAGCCTGGTGCGGTCCAACCACGAGAGCCGCTGATGGGTGGGCAGCAGGTCCTGACTGGGACCCCCCAAGGAACAGGGGCCTCTGGTGGGGGGGGTCTGGGCTTGCAGAGGTGGGGGGCCCAGCCCTGGGTTCCTCAGGGGGGTCCACAGTGGGGGTCCAGACAGCCTTGAGTCAAACCACAGCAGTACATCCCCAACCGGAGCCGTGGGGTGGTTGCGGGGGGGCCATGGGGGGGTGGGGCTGCGGATGGTTGGGGGTTCGGCAGCAGCAGCCCCATCCCTGCTGCAGGCTGGAGGCGCCCGCCTCAGCCCCCCCGGCTCCCACCTCCGCTCCTCACACCACGGAGGCCACCCCCGAGACGGACGTCACCTTGTTGTCCTCAGCCCAGGGCTGCAGGTTCTGCAGGGCGTAGAGGGAGGAGTTGTGCATGCAGAGCGGGTCCTGGGGCAGCGGCTGGCTCAGGCTCTTCTGGAAGGCCTCTTGCTGGAGGTGCAGCATCAGGCGGTTGGCCTGCTGGCGCTCTGCCTCACGCTCCTCCGCCGTCTGCCTCCTGCCAGCACACACAGCACATCCGGCACTGCCACAGCCACTGCTGCGACCGGTGCTGCATCCACTGCCACAGCCACTGCTGCGACCGGTGCTGCATCCACTGCCACAGCCACTGCTGCGACCGGTGCTGCATCCACTGCCACAGCCACTGCTGCGACCGGTGCTGCATCCACTGCCACAGCCACTGCTGCGACCGGTGCTGCATCCACTGCCACAGCCACTGCTGCGACCGGTGCTGCATCCACTGCCACAGCCACTGCTGCGACCGGTGCTGCATCCACTGCCACAGCCACTGCTGCGACCGGTGCTGCATCCACTGCCACAGCCACTGCTGCGACCGGTGCTGCATCCACTGCCACAGCCACTGCTGCGACCGGTGCTGCATCCACTGCCACAGCCACTGCTGCGACCGGTGCTGCATCCACTGCCACAGCCACTGCTGCGACCGGTGCTGCATCCACTGCCACAGCCACTGCTGCGACCGGTGCTGCATCCACTGCCACAGCCACTGCTGCGACTGGTGCTGCATCCACTGCCACAGCCACTGCTGCGACCGGTGCTGCATCCACTGCCACAGCCACTGCTGCGACCGGTGCTGCATCCACTGCCACAGCCACTGCTGCGACTGGTGCTGCATCCACTGCCACAGCCACTGCTGCAACCGGTGCTGCATCCACTGCCACCACTGCTCCCCAGCTTCCCTTGGCACTGCTCCGTGCTATTGTGCCAATGATCATGGCCTCTGCCCTGCAGCCCTGGCCCCCTCGGCACCACTGTGTGCTGGTGTGGAAACGCCACACAGCCTCCCACCACAGTGCATCCTGCTGCCCGCATCAGTGTGGCAATGCCCCATAGCCTCTACTCTGCAGCCCATCCCTCCCTTGGCACCACCGTGCATCGACACCTCGCAGCCACCCGTCACAGCCCCATCCCTCCCTCGGCAGGGCCGTGCCTCAGCCATGCCCAGGGGATGCAGCAGGGATAGGGACCCGTCCCCCGGCTCCCGACGGCTGCAGCTGCCGCCCCGGTGCCGTCGCCGTTACCTCCACTTGGTGCGCCGATTCTGGAACCAGGTCTTGACCTGCGCGTCCGTCATCTTCAGGGCCTTGGCCAGGGTGGCGCGCTCGGCCGAGGCCAGGTACTTCTGGCGGTGGAAGCGCTTCTCCAGCTCGCAGATCTGGCCCCTGCTGAAGGACGTGCGCGGCTTCTTGCGCTTGGGCGGCGTCCGGTTCTGGTACGGGTGCCCGATGCGGCGGGTGGCGGCGAACGGGGACAGCGCGGCTGCGGGAGAGCGCCGTGAGGGCAGCGCCCCCTGCCCGGCGCTGCGGCCCGCGGGCAGGGGCGGGAGGGGCCCCGGCGCGGGCGGGACAGCAGCGGGAGCGGGCGGCAGCCGGGCGGGGGATGCTCGGGGCCATGGGGATGGGGAGCTCCGGGGGGAGCCGCCGGCGCTGCCTGGCAGGGAGGGGGGAGGATGAGGGCACGAGCCGTCCCCACCGGCTCCCCCGGCCCGGAGGCGCTCGGAGCAGCTCCGGATGGGGCGGGAGGACCCGTCCCCAGCTCACCACCGGGCCCGACCACTGCCCCGGCCCGGCAGGAGGGCACCGGCACTGGTGGGATCTGGTCCCACAGCCAGTGAGGGGCTGCCGGGGCTCCCGGCAGCACGAGCCCACCCTCCCTGGGTGCTGAGCCCTGCCGCAGCCCTGGAGGAGGCTCCGTGGTGCTGCCGGAGCTCCCCGGCCCTGCCGGTGAGGGGTCAAGGCCCCAGCAGCCATGAGGAGGTGGCCGATGTCTCCAGCCATGTGCTGGCAGTGTCCATCCTGGTCACCGCCTGCTGCCGGCTACCGGGGGAAGAGGAAGGGGCTGTGTCTGCACGGCCATGGTGTGAGCTGGTGAGGCCATTGTGCTCATCCCAGCTCCGGTTGCAACCGGAGCCACGGGGCGCACAGGGACAACAAAGCATCGCGGAGGGAGGTGGGAGCGCGGCGCAGCTCCAGCTCCCGCAGCTCCCGCAGCCCATGGTGAAGCCTTTGCCAGTGTCGGCACCGCATGGGCAGGGCTGCACATGGCCGGGCCATGGGGTCACCATGGGTCCCCATCACGGCGCAGGGACATGGGCAGAGCCCACAGCAGCCCAGGGACACCCTGAGATGCTCCATGCGGCAGCGCCGGTGCAGGGGCAGCCGCGGTGCCCACAGGTGCAGCTGCGCAGCCGGAGGGGCTGGGGGCCCCTCTCCGGGAGCAGCCCATGGCCCACCCCATGGCCCCGGTGCCGAGTGATGGGCGCCGGGAGGGGCCGCCTCGTCCACCCACCGAGGCGCCAAGGCGGGAGCCGGGGCTGGCGCCTCATCACAGCCGCCATGGCGGGTGGGCCGGGGGGGGAACCGGCTCTGCTGGTGCTGGGCTGGGCCCCCACAGGCCCCGGCTCCCGCCCCGCACAGCCCCAGAGCCCCCGGCCCTGGCCTCGTCCCACATGGAGCCGTGCGCTGCGGACGTGGCAGCGCCGCCATCTTGAGAAGGAGCCGGGATGAGCCAGACAAGCAGACCAGGGCTCCCCAGCACCGCATCCGCAGCACCTCAACCATGGCATCCCAACCACAGAACCCCAACCACAGAACCCCAACCACAGCTCTCCAACTACGGCACCCAGCCACGGTACCCCAAACATAACACCCCAACCACAGCACCCCAAAAATGGCACCACAATCACAGCACCATAACCACAGCATCCCAACCACGGCACCCAACTGCAGGGCCACAATCAAGGTGCCACATCCATGCAGCCCAACCGCAGCACAACTACAGCACACTCACCATGGCACCTCAACCGCGGCACCCTAACCACAGCACCCCAACCATAGCACCCTAATCGTGGCATCCCAACAGCAGCACTCCAACCGCAGCATCCCAACCACCGCACTCCTCACCTTCTTCTCTGGGGTGCACCACCCAGCACCCTTGCCCCTGCACTGGGTGTTCGGCCCCACCAGCAGCACCGGGACCCCTCACCACCACCCCAGCGCCTCACCGGCACCCACCAGCCCGGACTCTCCCACAGCACCAGCACCATGTCCTGTGCCCTTGGCCCCACAGGGACCCTCCTCAGCCCCACAGCAGGTCCCCGCACCCAAGCAGCCTCCGCCCCGCACTCTGGCTCCCATCAGCCTCCCCGTGGCCGTAGGATGGGGTCGGCACCGGGTGCCCCCGGGCCCGGGGAAGCGGCTGAACACGGAGCAGAGCCCGGGGCTGGATCACAGCGGGACCTCACGGGTCCGCCCAGAGCCACCGGGAGCCGCTCGCCGCGGGCCCCAACGGTGGCCGCTTCCCACGGGGCTCCCGGTGGAGAGGGGAGGGGCGGGGAGCGAGGACCCCGCGGTGCGGGAACGGCGGAGCGCGAGGGAACCCCGGCCGGTGCCCGCCCCGGGCCGACGGCACCGCCGAGCCGCGGGCAGCCGTCGGAGCCGCCAGAGCCGTCGGGAGCCGTCGATCGCCGCCGCCGCGCTCACCTGAGAGCCGGTCCTTGGCGATGCGCCGCGTGGTCTCCATCCAGGGGAAGGTGAGCCCCGAGAGCCCCGGCACCGGCGGCGGCGCTGCGGGCGGCGGGGCGGGAGCGGGCCGGTGCGCCGGGACTCGGATGACCCCGGCGGGCGGCGCGGCGGGCGCGGGGGTCACGTTGACGCTCACGTTCATGCTCATGTTGAGGTTGTAGGAGCCGAGCGAGCAGGCGGGGCCGTAACCGCCGCCGTAGAGCCCGAAGTCGGGTTCCGCCGCCCGTGCCGGGCCCGCGGGCTCGGGGCCACCGAGGATCTGGTCGATCCCGAAGCTGATGGGCTCGTGGGGCGGGGGGCCCGGGCCGCCGCCCTCCCGCGCCAGCGCCGCCGCCTCCATGCCCCGGCCGCGCTCAGAGCCTGCGGGGCGCGGGCATGGCCGGGGGGCGGCGGGGGGCGGCGGCGGCGGGAGCGGGGCGGCCGCAGCGGGCCCGGGGCAGGGGCCGGGTGCGGGGCAGGGGCCCGGCGGCGCGCGCTTTTCTGCCCCGCTCCATCTGGACCTGCCAAAATCCCGAGCGCCCGCGCCCTGATTGGCGGCCGCGCCCCGTGATTGACGGAGCCGCGGCCCCGGGGGGCGGGGGCTCGCGCATCCCGGGGGGGCCCCGCCCCGCCCGCCGCCCCTCGGGGCTCACGCACCGGCTCCGCCGCGGCCCCACGACGGACGGGACGGGACCGTCGGGCCCCGAGCGCCCGGCGAACCGCCCGGTTCCCCAGGGCGGGCCCGGCCCCTCCGCGCTCCGGCCGGTTCCCAACCCCCGGAGCAGCCACCGGACAACGAAAGGGGCTGCGCGGAGCCCGGAGGAGAGGCCGCAGCCGCGGTACCGGCGCCTCTCCGTGCCCCCGGGAGGATTCGGCTGCCTCGGGGGAGCCCAGCCCGGCCTCCCGCGTCCTCCCGGGAGCACGGAGCCGTTATCCCGGATCTCGGAGCGCACGGACCGAAGCCGCGCCCGCCGCTCCCGGGGGGCGCAGGCTCCTACCCCCGCAGCCCCGGCTCTCCGGGCGCACCGAGCCCGATTCCCCCGAGCCCGTCCACAGCCGCTCCCGGGGAACGGAGCCGGCTTTGCCCTGAGCCGCCATTCCCATGCCCCGGACCCGCCCGCCGTTCCCCTTAGCAGAGTCCCGCGCTCCCGGTAACACGGATTCTGGCTCCCCCGAGCCGCCGCTCCCGGGCACGGAGTCAGGCGGTACGAACCCCTCTTCCCCCCACCCGCTGTTGCTCATAGCGCGGCCCCCGGTTCCCACGAACCCACCGTTCCCGGGACACCGACCCCGGCCGCGCCGACCTTTCCTTCCCCGGACATAGGTCCCGTTTCCCTGGACCCGCAGTTCCCGGTAGCACCCACCCTGTGTCCCACGGACCCGCCGCTCCCGGGTGATGCACCCCGGTGCCCCCAACCGCCGTTCTCCCCGGGCGCGGAGCCCGAACCGGCCCTGTCGGGACGCTCGTACCTGGCTTGCAGGACCGGGCCCGGCCGCTGCCCCACCGACTGCTCTCCTCACGGGCTCAGCCCCGGGCCGCGGATCCCGCTAACGGCGACTCTCACCACAGCCGCGCCGCGAGCCGTGGGTCCGGCCCGTGGGATGGCCCCGGGGGTCGGAGCCAACGGTTCCTGGTCTGGGGGTCACGGCTCCGGGGCAGCGGGTGGTTGGGGGGGCGGGGGGGGGGCGGGCTCCGGGTCACCCTGGCGCCACCGGTCTGGGGCAAATGACATTACCGGGGCCTGCGCCTGTAAATCACAGCGGCACCGGGAGCTGCAGCTGCTGCACCGGGGGCACCGGGTGAGCCGGACCTGCCGCAGTGCGGGGTGACCGACCCTGGGGCACAGGGACACGGCCATGGGGGTGCAGGGGCATCAGCATGAACCCCCCCCGCAGAGGGGCACGGCCCAGGCACGCACATGTGCATGGCACGGCCCAGGCACACACATGTGCATGGCACGGCTCTGGCACACACATGTGCCTGGCACGGCTCTGGCACACGCGTGTGCATGGCACGGCTCAGGCACACACGTGCATGGCACGGCTCAGGCACACGCATGTGCATGGCACGGCTCTGGCACACACATGTGCATGGCACGGCTCTGGCACACACATGTGCATGGCATGGCTGCACACAGACACACTGCGCTGCATGGACGTACATGTGCATGCAAACACACCCCTCAGGGCGCAGCACATGCACACACATGTACATGCACACACATGTACATGCACACACATGTACATGTACACACATGTACATGCACGTTCGTCCCTCCAGGCCCAGGCCGTTCTGCCCGAACCCGGTGCCGTGCGGAGCTGGCCGTGCCCCCATCCCATCGCATCACCGGGTATCCCACGGTGCCTCCGAGCGGGCTCGGAGCTGCCTCTTTCCATGCCGGGGCATTTCGCTCCCCGCTGCCCCCAGGGGAGCCCCGTGCCACGCGTGCGGGTCCCGTGAGCCTCACCAGGGATGGGGAAACTGAACCCAGGCGCACGGCATTGGGACCGGAGCTGAGCCCCGGGAGCTTCCCGGCGTTTCTTGCTCTTGGCTTGGCAGGTGCCGGGAGAAACCTGCCCCGCGCTCCTGCTGCGGCATTCCCGGCTGGAGACAGCCACCGGCTCCCGGCCTGCGGCGGCGAAGGGGCTCACAATGGCCCGGGGCACGGCCGGCACCGGCGCTGGTGCTGGTGCTGGTGCTGCTGGTGCGGGTGTCGCTGCTGGTGCTGGCCCAGGCCCCCAGCGCCGCCGGGGCAGGGAGGGACCAGGCTCCGGGCGCCGGGAGGAGGCGGCAGCGGCTTAATTAAACCCGGAGCAGCGGCAGATGTTGCCGTGCCCGGGGGCTGGAATGCTGCCGCTCCCGGGAGATGGATTGGGGGCAGGTGACGGCTCCTGCCTGCACACACCGGCTGTGCAGGGGGGGCTCACCCCTACCCCCACTACGGTGCTGCCCCGGCCGCCGGGCACACGGCGGGGAGAGCCCCGAGGGGAGGGTGCGGGTGCTGCGCGTCCGTCCCCCCTTCCAGGGACCCCATTCTCACGTCCCCTTTCCCCCTCTTCTCGTGCCCCCCACGTCCCCCTGCCCCTGGTGTCCCCAGAGCAGGGGTCAGGCCGGGGCCCTGCCCCTACCTCCCCCCAGCGAGGAGGAGGGAGAGGACTGCGGGCACCCAGTGCAGCCGCATGAGCCCACTCCTCGTCCCGCAGCCCCAGGGCCCTGGCTTGGGCCACCCCCTCCTGCCCGTGGGGCTGGACCCGGGGGCCTCCGGGGGGCACAGGGGACGCACCCCCATGGCAGGGCCGAAAGGAGGGGACACAGCTCCACGCGTCGGCCACAGCGCTGCCTGCGGCCACGGGTGGGTACATCGGGGCCCGCAGTGGGGCTCCTGGCCCTGCAGCCGCCCCGGGAGCCGCCGGGGATCCTGCGGCTCCCCCAACACCGGCCCCTTGGAGCTGCCACTGCGGCCGCGGAGCTTCCCGTCCCCGCGTGCGGCCGTGCCGGTGTCCCCGTCCCCGCGAGGCGCGGAGCCACGGCCACAGGTCCCTGAGCGGCACCGGGTGGCACCGAGCGGCCGGGGCCCGTGTGGGCCCCGCGTTCCCACCGGCAAGAGGCTGCCGAGCCGCCCGCTCCCGCCCGCATTCCCCCCCACCCCGTAATCTCATTAGCGCTGGACGTCCCCTTCTTCCTCCCGCTTCCCCCCAAACCCGCTGGCAAACTGTAGGGACAGTCAGCTCCTCTCCGGCTGCTGGGTTAATTCTGGGCTAATTAGATGAAGCCGGCCCAGATTGGATTACTTTGGCCTGCATTTGGTCCTCCAGTCCTTGGCTTGCGGCTCCCGGGGGAGCTGCTGGCGCCTCCTGCCTCAATCAGACACTTCTTAACCGCATGAAACGCTCCCGGTGCCTCCCGCCGCGGGCGCCGGCACCCGCCGGCTGCGTGGGGTGACATGGGCACCAGCCGGTGGGCTCGCTCCGGACCCCGACCCACGGCGATGGGGCTGGGATTAGGTGGGATGAGGGTGGGATGGGGCTGGGTTGGGGCTGGGTTGGGTTGGGACGGTGAGGTGCTGCCCCAGCAGCCAGCCCATGGCCCCCCAGGGCCGCAGCCGGGTGCCCGGTGGCCATCGGCGGTTCCGCGGTACCCTCAGGGAGGAGCTGGCTGCGATGGGGACCCGCGTGTGGCTGCGAGGCAACCCCAGCCCCGAGCTGCTGCCCCCGGGGGTTCCGGGCAGCCCCAGCCCTGTGTGTGAGCCCCGCACAAACCCATCGCCAGCCCCGGCTGGGCTGGGTGCAGGGGCTGGGTGCAGGGGCTGGGTGCAGGGGCTGGGTGCAGGGGCTGGGGGGTGCAGGCAGAGGTGCCCATGTGGGGAGGTTGTGGGGAGCCCTATGGGTGGGGGCCCCTGCCATGGGCGGCTCCAACGACACCCAAGACCTTCAGTGGGGCAATGGCATGGCCGCGAGTGGGGGAGGTGGAGCGGGGGATGGGGGGGCTGTGGGAGCAGGGGGCACCCATGGCCATGGAGCCCCTTTGGCTGCAGATAGGGACGGGCAGCTCCGGCCGCGATGCGGAGGATCCAAGGGCAGGCACCCCGGGATCCTCTCCTGTCCTCCAGCCTCCGTGCCCAGGCATTCCCTCACCCCATCCCCATCCCACCTCCCCCGGGGGTCCTGCCCGGGGCCGCCCGCGCTGTTGGGTGCCGGTGGCCGTGGCCGTGGCTGTCGCGGGGCCGTTGACAGGAGCCGTCGCTCAGAACCTCGTTATCAAAGGCCGAGGGCAGGTAATTGGATTCTGCAAATGCGCTCGGGTGCATTAGGCAGGAGTTCAGTCCATAACCACCCCCGGCGCACCGCAGCCCCTGCCCTCACCGGCACCGGCACTGGCACCGGCAGTCGCCATGGCCCCGCGGCCCTGCACACTCATGGAGCTGCGACCTGGGGTGTGGGGGCCAGCGTGGGGCTGGGACTGCAGCCTGCGGACACGGGATCCCAGCTCGGCAGCTCCCGATGCAGGGCCTCAGGGACGGGATCCCGCCGTGCCGTGTGACCGCATTGCGGCACCAGGACCCCGGGCTGGGGTTCGGGGCTCCGTGTCCCCGCTGCTGCCCCCCGGTCTCTGCCCGCTGCCCTGCACCCACCGCTGTTCGTGGCGTGCCCAGGCCCAGCCCCAGCCCCGCGGGGCCGCGGTGAGGCTTTGGCCGGGAAGGCCCCGTTTGGCGTTTACCGGCAGCGGCCGCGGAGGTCCCGGCGCGCGGAAATGGAGCCGAATGTGGGAGCTGGGGCCGGCCCGGCATTAATTATTGACGGGGAGATGGAGCCGCTGCCGAGCGAGTGCCGGGGGGCGGGGGGGGTTGGAGCTCGGCCCCGGGCACCGACTGCGGCCCCGGGGAGGGCTCCGCACCGCTGGTGTTGGCCGGTGAGAGGGCACGAGGGGAGCGGCACCGGGGGTGTCCCTGCGGGTGACAGCGAGAGGGGACCCACGGCTGCGGGTACGAGGGTGTGCAATGGGGGGGTGAGGAGGGAGCTGGTGCTCAGTGGGCAGCGCGGCGCGGGGCTGGTGCTGGGCGCAGTGCTGGTACTGGTACCAGTGGACAATACGGTGCAGTGCTGGTGGTGCTCAGTGCAGGTTGGGGTTGGTGATGGATATGGAGCGGTGCTGGTGCCGGGTGCAGTGCTTTACCGGCCCCAGTGGTCAGAACGGTGTGGTACTGGATGCTCGGAAGCAGTGCCTGGTGCCAGCGCTTGCTGCCCGGTGCTGGGTACCCAGTACTCGGTACTGGGGCAGGGTGCACCTAGTGCTCGGTGCCAGTGCTGGGTGCCGGCGCTCGGTACTGGCGGGGGGGCCGGCAATGGGGCTGCCGCCGTGCCCGGGGCCCGCTGGCCCGGCTGTGACCCCGCCGCCCCTCCCCGGAATGGCTCCAGGCAGGACAAGCGGGGCCGTGCCCGCCCCAGGCGCGGGGTCACCGGCCCCGGCCCTCACCCCTCGGCGGGGCCGCACCGAAGGGGCGGGCGGGTTGCCCCGGTCACACCGGGGAGGGCCGGTCCTGCCCGCCCCTGCCCGCGGGGCCCGGCACCGGGGAGGGGCCGAGCTCTGCCCTCGGTGGGACCCCCGGGGCTGTGGGTGGTGGGGCGGGACGGGGCCCGGAACCAGGGGGACACCGAGGGGCTCGGCCGGTACCGACTGCACCACACGGGAACATGGACTGGGCGGCTGGACCGGGGGGCACCGCTCTGACTGGAACTGAAAGAGCTGAGGTGATGGGGCTGGGACACGGGTGCTTGAACCGGGACTGAAACCGGGATCAGGACCGGGACCAAGGAGCACCAGAACGGCGGGGGGGACGCGCAGCGGCTGCCCGGTGTCCCCGGGGCTGCCGGCGGCACCGGGGCCGATGCCGGTTCACCCACAGGCGCTGCTCCCGGAGGCACCCGGGCCCCACACGCTCGGTGGCAGGCGCACTGCCGGGTCCCGGAGCCCCAGGAGCGGGGACGAGAGCCCGGCCGATGGGAGCGGGGTGCGCGGGGACGTGCCCGGCGGGTCCCGGGGTCCCCCCCGGAGGCAGAGCCCCCCCTCTCGCCCCGGTGGGGGCGGGCGGCCGTTCCCCCCGCCGCCGCCCCGCCGTCTCCCCAGGCGGCACTTGCTGCTGGGATTGGAGCAATAACCGTTAACGGTAACGAGCCATTACAGCCCCGAGCGGCTTCTGCTTTGCATTAGCGGGGCCGCGCTTCCCCTCCAGAGCCCTGATCCCATCACCCCATTAGCGCGGCTCCAGGCCCCGGCCGCCCGCGCACGGAGGCCCCCAGGGATCCGCATCACTGCCTGCCCCGGCATCTCCCAGGGAACGGCACCCCCTGCACCGCATCCCGGTACCCGTCGGTACCCCCGGTACGCAGCATCCCCATACTGCCCGCTATCCCCGGCACCCTGCACTCCCCGGTACCCCGGCACTCTGCATCTCGGTGCTCCGGGATCCGCCGGGATCCAGCATCCCAGCACCACCCCGATACCCATCCGGGACCCGACATCACGGTACCCCCCGGTACCCCCGGCACCCCCTCCGGGACCCCGCACCCCGAGCACCCCCGTTACCCCGGCACCCCCGCAGCCCCGCTGGGGAGGGGCGGCCAGGAGCTCCCCGCACCCCCGGGACCCCGCACTCTGGCGGGGGGGGATCCCGCGGCCCCGAACGGCTCCGGGGCCGAACTGGGAGAGGGGGGAACCACGGTCACAGCGACCGCGGGGCCGCAGGGGGGCCCCGGGACCCCCACGACCCCCTCGGACCTCCCGGTGCCCCCCGCAGCCTCCCGCGGTGCTTTGCTGCCCCCTGGCGGTGGTCAGCGCACACCACGGCCTCTCAGCTTGGCTCTGATTGGCGGAGGCTGCTATCTGTCAAAAGACGCGCCCTCCTATTGGCCAAAGGCGGGAGGAGGGTGGAACACGCGCACTCCCCCTCCGCCGCAGCGGGACCGGGGTCTCGGTTACCGGGGCCTGCCCGGGGCTCGTGCCCCGCCCGCCCCCGGTGCAGGCCCCCCCGCTGTGCCCCGGAGCCAGCACGGGAAGGGGTGTTAATGTGAGCGCAGTTCCCGGCGTGCCCCGCGGCGCGCGCGGCTCTCACGGCGCAGAACCCGGAAGTGCTCGCGGGGGCGGAGGGGACGCTCCAAGATGGCGTCGCCTCCTCAGGGGGGCCCGATGGCGATCGCCATGCGGCTGCGGAACCAGCTCCAGGCCGTCTACAAGATGGACCCGCTCCGCAACGAGGCGAGCGGCGGCGGCGGGGGGCACGGGGCGGTGGGAGCGGGGGCACTGCGCCGCGCGAGCGGCAGCGAGGGGCTGCCCGCCACCGGGGGCAGTGGGGTCGCGCAGGCGTCGTGAGGACACACTGCGCATGCACCGCGCAGGGGGCGGGGCGGGGGGTGGGGCTAGGAGCTGGGGCGGGGCCACGGTGTTGGAGTTTCGGCTTGGGGGGGCGGTGTGGGGTTGGGCAGGAGGTTGATGGGGCTCCGTGGGGCTCAATGGGGCTCAATGGGGCTCCGTGGGGCTCAATGGGGCTCAATGGGGCTCCGTGGGGCTCAATGGGCTCCGTGGGGCTCAGTGGGCTCCGTGGGCTCGGCGCTGCTGGCCAGGAGCTGCCCCCGGTGCTCCCCCCCCCGCACTGCCCCCCCGCCCCATCGCGGTGGCAGCTCCGCTGTGGGTCCTGAGGCTGAGCCGTGGGGTGAGCCCAGGGCTGAGCCGGGGCGCGGGGCGAGGCTGAGCACGGGGAGGCGCGGGGGCTGCCCCGCACCTGGGGGTCCCTCCATGTGCAAGAGGGGGAGCTGCCATGGCCCCGTGTTCCCTGCTGGGCCGCTCCGGGGGGCTGCCACTGAGCATGGGGCAGGTGGGGACCCTATGGGGCAGGCAGGGACCCTATGGGGCAGGCACGGGCTCTGTGGTGTGGGCAGGGACCCTATGGGGCAGGCACGGGCTCTGTGGTGTGGGCAGGGACCCTATGGGGCAGGCACGGGCTCTGTGGTGCAGGCAGGGACCCTATGGGACAGGCACGGGCTCTGTGGTACAGGCAGGGACCCTATGGGGCAGGCAGGGCTCTGTGGTGCAGGCAGGGGTGAGTGACAGCGACCGTCCCTGCAGGAGGAGGTGAAGGTGAAGATGAAGGAGCTGAACGAGCACATCGTGTGCTGCCTCTGCGCCGGGTACTTCATCGACGCCACGACCATCACCGAGTGCCTGCACACGTGTGAGTCAGGGGTCCCCCACGGGACGGGCCCCCCCCCCCCGTGCCCCACGGAGCCCCCAGAGCCCCACTGACCCCCGCGCCCCCCCGCGCAGTCTGCAAGAGCTGCATCGTCAAGTACCTGCAGACCAGCAAGTACTGCCCCATGTGCAACACCAAGATCCACGAGACGCAGCCGCTGCTCAACCTGAAGCTGGACCGCGTCATGCAGGACATCGTGTACAAGCTGGTGCCCGGCCTGCAGGAGAGTGCGTGGGGGGGGCACCGGGGCACAGCGTGGGGCTGGGGGGGGGCCGTCTGTGGGTCGGGGGCTTCGACCGGCTGCTGCCACGGCAGCGGTGGCGCCCCATGGTGTGGGGAGTGTGGGGACAAGGAGGGGGGGTTGTGCTGTGGGAATGGGGCGTAGGTGGCACAGGGACGGTGCTGGGTTGGGGGGGGGCTGTGGGGTGCTGCCATGGGGGGTGTGGGGCCTGTGATGGATGGGGGCACAGCAAACACTGTGGGACCTGGTGCCCTGCCCCACAGTAGTGATGGGGACAGGGGTGGGAGTGGGGATGGGGCTCCCAACCCATGGGGGGGCCCCATAGAGAACCCCAGGGCGTGGAGAGACCTCTGGGGCCCCCCGGGCACGTCTGCAGGGGGGGACATGGGCCGGGGGGGCCCTGCCCAGCGCCGCCTCTCCCGCAGGTGAAGAGAAGAGGATCCGGGAGTTCTACCAATCCCGGGGGCTGGACCGGGTGTCCCAGCCCTGCACCGAGGGTACGGGGGGGGGGGGGCTGGACCGGGTGTCCCAGCCCTGCACCGAGGGTACGGGGCGGGGGGGGCTGGACCGGGTGTCCCAGCCCTGCACCGAGGGTACGGGGCGGGGGGGGCTGGACCGGGTGTCCCAGCCCTGCACCGAGGGTATCGGGGGGGGGGGGGGGCTGGACCGGGTGTCCCAGCCCTGCACCGAGGGTACGGGGGGGGGGGTGGCTGGACCGGGTGTCCCAGCCCTGCACCGAGGGTACGGGGAGCGGGGGGGGATCCGGGCACGATCTGACCCCGGGCCCTCCCGGCTCTGCCCCCAGACCCGGTGGGGGGCGACCCCATGGGGCTGCCCTATAGCACCTTCGACCACTCGCGGGCACACTACTTCCGGTACGACGAGCACGTCTCGCTCTGCCTGGAGAAGCAGAGGTGAGGGGGCACCGGGGGGGCACTGGGGGGGCAGCAGGCGCAGTGTCCATGGCCTGAAGGGGCCCTACTGCCCCCCCCGGTGCCCCCTGCAGCCCCCTCCTCTTCTCTTCCTCTGCAGC
Organism: Amazona ochrocephala; assembly: GCA_039720435.1. Taxonomy (NCBI): domain Eukaryota; kingdom Metazoa; phylum Chordata; class Aves; order Psittaciformes; family Psittacidae; genus Amazona; species Amazona ochrocephala. Next base: position 215,164 of record CM077879.1, read on the forward strand.
TCCAGCAAGGACAAGAGCAAGGCCGTGCTGCAGGTGAATTGGGGCTCAGCCCCACAGCGCTGCCCCCTCCCGGAGGGGCAGGGGGGGGCCTTGGCCTCGGCACCCCCCACTGAGCCCCCCTGTGCCCCACAGCACAAGTACGTGAGGTGCTCGGTGCGGGCACAGATCCGGCACCTGCGGAGGGTCCTGTGCCACCGCCTGGGGCTGCCCCTGCAGCACGTGAGTGCGGGCACTGGGGGGGCCATGGCCCGGGTGGGGGGCGCGGGGTCGGTGGCCTTGGGTCCCGGTTTTGAGGGTTGGGGGTCCCAGGTCCAGGGCTGGGGGACATGGACCTTGGGGGGGGGCTCCCAGGGCCCAGATCGGGGTCTTTGGGTGGGGTACCCGGGGCTCCAGGTTGGATGTTCTGGGCCCTGGATGGGGGTCCCGGGTTGGGGGTGCGGCCCCCCCCAGCCTCCCTGTCCGTAGGTGCAGATCCTGTTTGAGAGCACGGCGCTGCCCGACCACCTGACCATGAAGCAGCTCTGGCTCTCGCACTGGTTCGGCAAGGTGGGAGCCCCCAGCGGGACCCCCAACGCGGGGGGGGCTCAGTGAATCGGTGCTGAGCATCGCTCCCTGCAGCCGCGGGGGGGGACAGGGACGTCCTGGGGGGCCCTTGGGTCCCCCCCACCTCAGGCCCCCTCCCACTCCCCCCTTTGCCTTGCAGCCCGCGCCCCTCCTGCTGCACTACAGCATCAAGGACAAGAGGAGGTAGGGGCTGGGGCACGGCCCTGTGCTGCCCCCCCTGCGCCCCACAGCGCCCCCCACCCCACTGCGCCCCCCCCCACTGCGCCCCCTTATTTAACAGCCCTCACTCGAGTCTATTTTTGGAATAAAACTGTGGAAAATCCCCCCCTTATCCCTGCTCCGATGGGGGTGGGGAGCGTTATTGGGGGGCAACGGGGACCCCTGCTGAGCCCCCCACCTCTGCGAGCTGCTGCTTTTGGGGTGCTGAGCCATGGGGTGCACCGCGGGGGTGCGGGGGAGGTCCTGGGGAGCAGATGCAGCATTAGGGGGACAGTACTGTGGGGTGCAATGGGGCATCAGTGGGTTTGTGGGGTGCACTGTGGGTGCAGCATTGGAGGGACTGAGTGAACCCCATGGATATGGGGGGGGCTGTACTGGGGGCTTGGGGCCCCCCCCGTGTCACCACCGCCCCCCCCGCCCTCAGCGCACACTGCGCCGCGCTGGCACCGCCGGCCTTTCGCTGGCCGGGGCTGGGGGGGGACATGGACCCCACCCCCCCCCCGCTGCTCAGCGCTTCCCCAATGAGCCGCCACTTGTGGGGCAGCACCGCACCAGTTTGGCCGCGGCACCGCGGGCAGCGGCTGCCGGCGGGGGGGGGCAATGTGGGGGCTCCCCCCCCCCCGGCCCCTCGGGGCGGGGCGGGTCCCGCTCCCGGGGCCGGTGCCGGTGGATGCGCCATGGAGCCGGGATCGGGGGGGGGCACCTCCGCGTCCCCCAGCCCCGGTTCAGGGGCCGTTCCCCTCCGGGTCCCCCCGCCCGGGGACACACGAGCCATGCCCCCCCCCGGCTCCGCAGCGCCGCTGACCCCGGGACCCCCGCGCCGGTGCCGCCGGTGGCGGATCCGGTTACCGCAGCTGTCGGCCGTCCCTCACCGCGCCCGCGCCCGGAGCCCCGCGAAGTTGTGCGGAAACCCGGGGTCAGCGGCACCGTGCGCCCTGCGGCGGGACCGGGGCCGGGCGGGGGGAGCAGGGGGCGCTGTGCCCCCCCCCCCAGCCCCAGGAGCGCCCCACGGCCGGGGGAGGTCCCCAGCGCTGGGTCCCACCGGGCAGCCCTGGGGCGCGGGGCCCATCGGCACCCCCCGGCGCCCCGTGAGCCCCCAGCAGCCACCGGAGCCCCTGGGGGTGCGGGGGGGGGGTCCCAGGGTGGATGGAGGGAGGGAGGCTGCAGGAGGCGGGGTCACGGGGGGGCTGCCCCCCCCATGTCTTTCAGCAGCGGCTCTGGCAGCCGGTTCCAGACGGCGGAGCAGGAAGCGGGAGCGGGGCCGGGAGCCCCCGCGCCCCCCCCAGCCCTGCGCCCCGTCACTTATCAGTGCCGGGCCCTAATTCAAACCAACTGCGGGGCTGACGTTGGCAAATGAGCCCCGAACGGGAGGGCTCGGGGGGGCCGGGGGCAGCCCCAGGGTGCGGGGGAGCGGGAGGAGATGGGGGGGTTCAGAGGGGAACCGGGGGCGCGGCGGGGGGAGGCCCAGGCAGCCTTGGGCAGCGGGGTCACAGCGGGAGCCCGGGGAGCAGGAGCAGCCCAGAGAGTGCAGGATGAGCTTGGGGTGCAGGATGAGCTTGGGGTGCAGGATGCTCTTGGGGTGCAGGATGAGCTTGGGGTGCAGGATGCTCTTGGGGTGCAGGATGAGCTTGGGGTGCAGGATGAGCTTGGGGTGCAGGATGCTCTTGGGGTGCAGGATGAGCTTGGGGTGCAGGATGCTCTTGGGGTGCAGGATGAGCTTGGGGTGCAGGATGAGCTTGGGGTGCAGGATGCTCTTGGGGTGCAGGATGAGCTTGGGGTGCAGGATGCTCTTGGGGTGCAGGATGAGCTTGGGGTGCAGGATGAGCTTGGGGTGCAGGATGCTCTTGGGGTGCAGGATGAGCTTGGGGTGCAGGATGCTCTTGGGGTGCAGGATGAGCTTGGGGGTGCAGGATGCTCTTGGGGGTGCAGGATGAGCTTGGGGTGCAGCATGCTCTTGGGGTGCAGGATGGTCTTGGGGTGCAGGATGCTCTTGGGGTGCAGGATGGTCTCTGGGGGTGCAGGATCCTCTTGGGGGTGCAGGATGCTCTTGGGGGTGCAGGATCCTCTTGGGGGTGCAGGATGCTCTTGGGGGTGCAGGATGCTCTTGGGGTGCAGGATGCTCTTGGGGGGCGCAGGATGCTCTTGGGGTGCAGGATGCTCTTGGGGGGCGCAGGATGCTCTTGGGAGTGCAGGATGGTCTCTGGGGGTGCAGGATGCTCTTGGGGTGCAGGATCCTCTTGGGGGGCGCAGGATGCTCTTGGGGGTGCAGGATGGTCTCTGGGGGTGCACGATGAGCACAGGGGTACAGGAAGCTCTTGGGGGTGCCGCATCCCCCAGTCCCGGTTCCCGGTGCAGGCTGGGGCTGTGGCAGTGCAAGGGACGCTGTGCATGGGGCGCGGTGCTGGCGCCGGCCTTGCCACGGGCGAACGGGGCCGCAGGACGGTGCTGAGCCCCCCCGGCTGCTTCGTCCCCGCCACGCTCCGGTGGAACCGGCTCCCGCCGGCTCCTGACAGAGATAAATGAGAGGCCGGCGCCTGCCCCCCTTCACAGCCCATTGCCGGGGTGACGGGGCAGCGCCGGGGATGGGGGGGTCCCACTGTGGGGTCCCAGCTGTGGGGTCCCCCCCTGCCCGGCACCACCGCGTCATGGAGCGGCACAGCGGGAGCTGCCACTGCCGTGGGGCAGGGGTGAAGGGGACTCCCCGGCGCAGGGCACCGGGGGCACCCACCGGGCTCAAGCCTCCGCTGTGCACCGGGGCAGCGGCACCGCCCCCGGGGTCCTGCGGGACGGAGCGGTCACATCGCGGCGGGGACATCGCCCCGTGCGGAGCGCGCCGGGATGCGGCTGATGAGAAAACCCCGGGTCGATCTCGGTCCCGTCACCGCTGACGGTCCCCAACCGCCGCCGGCGCTTGACGGAGCCCCGGGCCCCCCCGGGCCCCGCTCCACCGGCACCGCCTTCCTGCCGCCTTCCCGCGGATGTGGGCACCGGCGCTGGCACCGGGATGCTGCGGCAGCGCGGGAATGGGGACCCTTCCTGCGGATGGGTCCGGTCCCGCGGGATGTGGCCGGGGGAGCCTGGGAAAGCCGCGCCGGACACAGCGAGCGCAGTGACCCCGCGTCCCCGCAGCGCTCCCCGTGCCAGGGACCGGTGCCCATGGAGAGCTGGGAAAGTCGAGACTGGCGATGGAGCAGCCCTGGCACCCAGCCCTGCCCACGGCACCAGCACCCATCGCTGCCCACGGCACCAGCACCCTGCCCTGCCCACGGCACCAGCACCCAGCCCTGCCCACGGCACCAGCACCCAGCCCTGCCCACGGCACCAGCACCCAGCCCTGCCCACGGCACCGGCACCTATCCCTGCCCACGGCACCAGCACCCAGCCCTGCCCACGGCACCGGCACCTATCCCTGCCCACGGCACCAGCACCCAGCCCTGCCCACGGCACCAGCACCCTGCCCTGCCCACGGCACCAGCACCCAGCCCTGCCCACGGCACCGGCACCTATCCCTGCCCACGGCACCAGCACCCAGCCCTGCCCACGGCACCAGCACCCATCACTGCCCACGGCACCAGCACCCAGCCCTGCCCACGGCACCAGCACCCAGCCCTGCCCACGGCACCAGCACCCAGCCCTGCCCCTGCCCCAGGACTGGTGCGGGGGGTTTCGGGGCCGTGGGAGCGGGGCGGGGGGGCTCCCGCCAGCCCTCCCCGGTTTATCTTGGCCGCCGCCGTTTCCTCCGGCCTTTGTCTGCGCGGCTGCGGCCGCCCGCGTCCCCCCCGGCCTTCCTGCGTGTGCCCGGCACCGGGAATGCTCCGCCGGGAGAGCGCCCCCGCTGAGCGCAGCACCCGGCGCCGCTGCTGGGACCACGGTGGAGGGCGATGGACACCGGCTGTGGGCATAGGATGTGCATGGGATGTGCATGGGATGTGCATGAGATGTGCATGGGATGTGCATGGGATGTGCATGGGATGTGTGCATGGGATGTGCGTGAGATGTGCATGGGATGTATGCATGGGATGTGTGCATGGGATGTGCATGGGATGTGCATGGGATGTGCATGGGATGTGCATGGGATGTGCATGGGATGTGCATGGGATGTGCGTGAGATGTGCATGGGATGTATGCATGGGATGTGTGCATGGGATGTGCATGGGATGTGCATGGGATGTGCATGGGATATGTGCATGGGATGTGCATGCGATGTGCATGGGATGTGCATGGGATGTGTGCATGGGATGTGCGTGAGATGTGCATGGGATGTGCGTGAGATGTGCATGGGATGTGTGCATGGGATGTATGCATGGGATGTGCATGGGATGTGCATGAGATGTGCATGGGATGTGCATGGGATGTGTGCATGGGATGTGCGTGAGATGTGCATGGGATGTGCATGAGATGTGCATGGGATGTGTGCATGGGATGTATGCATGGGATGTGCATGGGATGTGCATGAGATGTGCATGGGATGTGTGCATGGGATGTGCATGGGATGTATGCATGGGATGTGCATGGGATGTGCGTGAGATGTGCATGGGATGTGCATGGGATGTGCATGGGATGTGTGCATGGGATGTGCGTGAGATGTGCATGGGATGTGCATGAGATGTGCATGGGATGTGTGCATGGGATGTATGCATGGGATGTGCATGGGATGTGCATGAGATGTGCATGGGATGTGTGCATGGGATGTGCATGGGATGTATGCATGGGATGTGCATGGGATGTGCATGAGATGTGCATGGGATGTGCATGGGATGTGCATGGGATGTATGTATGGGACGTGCATGAGGTGTGCATGGGATGTATGCATAGGATGTGCATGGGATGTGCATGGGATGTTCATGGGATGTATGCATGGGATGTGCATGAGATGTGCATGGGATGTGCATGGGATGTGCATGGGATGTGCATGGGATGTGCATGGGATGTGCGCATGGGATGTGCATGAGTTGCACATGGGATATGTGTATGGGATGTGCACATGGAATGCACATGTGGAGTGCACGGGTCGCAGGAGTTGGGTGCCCTCAGAGGCTCCGCCATGGGTGGGTTCCGTGGCCTCGGTGCTGTGGGGCTGGTTCCGTGGAGCGGGTTCCATGGGGTTGGTGCCGTGGGGTGGGTGCTCCAGCCCCGCTATTGTTGCTGCCTTTGAAGTCGGGCTATTTCCTGCCCCGGTTTTATGGCTCGACCCGTCTGCGCCGCCGCTTCCCGGCCATAAATCACCGGCGCTGGAGGCTGCGGCGCCCGCGGCCACGGTGAGGGGCAGCGGCCGGACCGCCACCAGGGACCTGCCGGGTTAGAAGGATCCCGGGGCCGGTCCCCAGGGCGGTGCTGGGCTCCGCACGGCCCTGCCCGGTCCCCAGCGCGTTTCCGCCGCTCTCTCGCCGCCGCGGGCTCCGCACATCGGTCACCTTCGCTATTCCGAGCGTTTCCTGGGGTTTATTGTCTTCCCCTCCTGGTCCCACCTTCCTCGCAGGAAGCGCTCGCTCCCGGAGGAGCCGGCTCCGGGCCCGGCTCCGGCCCAAGCTCCGCCGCGCCGCCGGCGTCCCCGCTCCCAGGCGGTGCTCCCACCGGCGGGACAGCTCCTCTGGATCACGCCGGACTCCCCCGGCCCTGCCAGGGCATCACCGGGCACAACCCCAGCACGGGGGTCCCGGCTGCACCGCGCACCCCCGGGGCTGACTCTGCTGCCGCCTTGGTGGCATTGACGCCAGTCCCATTGTGCCAGTGCCGGTGCCATTCCCGTTGCACCGGCGTCAATGCCGGAATCGGGGTGTGCTGAGACCCCACTGCACCCGCAGCTCGCGTGCAGCCAATTCCCCGTGTGGCCGCGGCTGGGCTGGGCTGGGCCACGGGTGGGAGCCGGAGCGTCCCTGGAGCCCCATTCCCAGCGGGAAGGGCGATGGATGCTCATCCTCCAGTCCCTCCGTCACTAACTCCATGGGAGCGTTATTGAAACGCCGCTTCCCCGTTTGGAGGCTCAGGGCACGTGAGGGCCCGGCACAGCAGCACCGGACCCGCGGCACCGCTCCCGGGCCACCGGTACGCAGCCGGGGCCCGGGATCCACCGGTGCAGCGAGGAGGGAGGGGAGCCTGGTGGGGAACCGTGGGGTGGCTCCATTCCTATCCCCGTCCCCATTCCTGTCTTCATTCCCATCCCCGTCCCCATCCCCTTCCCATCCTATTCCCATCCCATCCCCATCCCTATTCCAGCCCCATCCCATCCCCATCCCTATTCTATCCACATCCCATCCCCATCTCATCCCATCCCATCCTATCCCCATCCCCATCCCCAGTTCATGTGCTGGTGCCTGTGCCACGGGGATCTCACCCGTCCCCATCCATCATCCTATTCCCGTGCCGGGCTGGCCGCTGTCCCGCATCCCGCCGGATCCCTGCACCCCGCGGGGCCCCGGGCGGCGAATTCCAAAGGGCACCCGGGAAGATTAATCGTGGGGCCGCGGCCGGTAACCGGATCGCTGCGGGAGCTGGAATGCGGCTGTGCCGCGCTGACCCCGCCGTGCCTGCCCCAGCCCCGCTGCACCGGGGTCACCCCCACCGCCGCGGCCACCGCGGGACCGGCCCAGCCCCTGCCCCGCGGGGGGACCCCGCTGCCCAAACCCATCCCGTTCCCGGCTCGCCAGACCTATGGGCGCACGTCCCGGGATGCGCGGCCAGGAGGGATCCCAGCGTCCCCATGGTGGGAGCGAGGCCGTCACAGGGTCCCTGCTCCCACGTGGGTGCCATCGCCCCCATCACCAACCCCGGGGCTCCATCTTCCTCCACACAGCCCCATTCCCGGGGGGGCAGAGACCCCCTGAGTCGCACCATAGGACAGGGACAGGCTGGGGGACACCAAGCAGCGCTGGGGCTGGGTGAGGGTGGCCAGGAGGGTCCCCCCCGCCATGCTGTGCCGTGCCGGGCCACGCCGTCCGTGTTGCCCCACACCGTGCCATGGGGTCTGTGGGCAGCTGGTGTGGCACGGCTCTGGCGTCACGGCGGTGCCTGGCGGTGGCTGCAGGGTGGGATGAGGCAGCATCGTGGGGTCTCCTCTCTCTGCCTCCGAGGTCCCCTGGGCGCCATGCTGGAGCGCGGCCAGACGGGGAGGATGCGGCACAGACCGGGGCTAAGAATAGAGCCGGGCTGGGCCGGGAGGAGGAGGAAGGATGGGGTTTCCTCTGCGGCGGCGCTCTTCCTCCCACCGCACGGCCGCCGCCGTGCCAGGACGGCCCCGGGCACCGTACCCGCATGCACGGAGCGATGGCGGTGCCGAGGCGCTGGCACAGGGTGCCCCGAGAAGCTGCGGCTGCCCCATCCCTGCAGCGCTCAAGGCCGGGTTGGACACAGGGGCTTGGAGCTGCTCTATGGGAGGTGTCCCCATCACACTGAGCCCCATGGAGCGGGGACACTCCGGGTGCCACCGGCCGTCCCCCCGTGTGACAGCTCCCGCCCTGCCCGGTGCCCCCCCCCCCCCCCTCCGCCGCCGCGTTTCGTTGCACGTTTCTTTTTAATTAACCCCGGGGCGGAGCGGCCCCGGGGGGTCAATGGCAGCGCTGACCCCCGGCAGCATCGATCCGCGCAGCAGCGCCAGAGCCGCCCCGTGGCACAAGGGGGGTGCCCCCCCGCCCCGAGCTGTCACTGCGCCCAATGGACCCCGAGTCCCACCCACTGCAGCCCGATAAGAGCCAGGACCGAGCCCCCCGGCCCAGTGCAGCCCCACAGCCGGGATGAGCCGCGGCATGGCAGCGGCTGTGAGGCACGCGGGGGCCTTGGGCACCAGCATGACTCTGGTGCGCCAGGGAGGCTGTGGGAAACACAAGGGCTGTGGGGCTCTGGGGGGACCATGGGGCACCAGAATGGCTGTGGGTCATTGGAATGGCCGTGGGGCACTGGGAATGCTGTGGGGGTTGGGGGCATCGGGATGTCTGTGGGGCACACATAGAGCATCCTCCCATGGTGCCATGGGGGACCCATCGGGCCTCTCAGTGTCCCCCGGACCGGGGTCCCGTGTCCCCCCATCCCTCCGGTGCCCGCAGTGGTCCCTCCGGGCTCAAAGCAGCTGCTTCCCGCCGAGCCCCCGCGCTCCAGCCCTGTTGAACCCGCATGGACCCACGGCAGCGCCGCACCCGCGCCCCACGGCCATGGGGTGATGGGGGGACACGGGCTGAGGTCCATGGACAGACCCCCGTGGTGCACCCAGTGACAGCGGGAGGGGCTCCGGCAGCACCCTCCTGCCGCCCCGTCCCGGTTGTCTCTGCCGTGGGGCTGGGAACGGCGCCGGTGCCCATGGAGCTGCCGGCAGCGGGCAGCGGGCACCGGCCCCGCACAACGGCTCCCGCGGCCCCGGCCTGCTGCCATCGGTGTGACCCCCGCAGCCACCACAGCCACGAGAGCCCGACAGCGCCGGAAGAGCCCCCATCGCATGGGGCAGGGTCTGGGGTGTCCCCCTGCCCTGGTCCGGGACCGCGCTGGGGTCAGGGCCCGGTGACGGCCCCGCGGGGGGGCCGCGGCGTTTGCTCCACACGGAGGCTTTGAAATGCAACAACCGCCCCCCCCCCGGCCATTTGGTGGGAGTTTGGCCCCTGCCCATCTGGAGGCCCCGGGCCGGGGGGATGGTCCCGGGGGCGGCAGATGGGGCTGATGGGGCCTCCTGAGCCCCCCAGCGCTGCCCCAGTGCAGCACGGACACGTGGGACACGCGGGACGTGTGTGCGTGTGTGCCCGCACAGACCTGTGGGTGCTCCATGAGCCCCCCCATGCACGGTTGAACACGGCTGTGCCCCCACAGGAGTGTCCGGGGTGGCTGCTGGGGGGGCTGTGCACACGAGTGTGACCTCACCTGCACACACGTGTGGGAGACGTGTGCCCTGCCCTGTGTGTAGTGAGGGCCCAGTGCAACTGGTCCCTGTCCCCATCCCATCCCCATTCCATCCCCATTCCCATCCCCATTCCCATCCCATCCCATCCCCATCCCCATCTGCATTCCCTACCCATTCCCATCCCCGTCCCCATCTAATCTCCATCCCATCCCCATCCCATCCCCATCCCCATCCCATCCCCATCCCCATCCCATCCCCATCCCATCCCCATCCCCATCCCATCCCCATCCCCATCCCATCCCCATCCCATCCCCATCCCCATCCCCATCCCATCCCCATCCCCATCCCCATCCCATCCCCATCCCATCCCCATCCCATCCCCATCCCCATCCCCATCCCATCCCCATCCCATCCCCATCCCATCCCCATCCCCATCCCCATCCCATCCCCATCCCCATCCCATCCCCATCCCCATCCCCATCCCATCCCCATCCCCATCCCCATCCCATCCCCATCCCATCCCCATCCCATCCCCATTCCCATCCCCATCCCAGTCCACATCCCATCTCCATTCCACCCTCATTCCCATCCCATCCCCATGCCCATCCCCGTTCCCATCCCCATCCCTATCCTCATTCCATCCCACCTTTCCACAGCACAGGCGCTGGGTTACAGAACTGGTGCTTTGCCGGTAGCCCCGGGGGGATCCCGGCATCCGGCGGCTCCAGGCGCGTTAATCCCTCTCCCCGGGTAGGTGTAATCCCGTTAGTCCCGGTTCCATCCGCGGCCCCGGCACCGTGAGTGGGGTCAGGATTTATTGCCCATAATTGGCCGGGTCCCGTCCCCGGTGACGCGGCAGCTCCCGGTGCTTCCTCGGCTCCGCCGCCTCCATCCCGCACCAGCCGCCCCCTTATTAAAGGAAAATTCATTTGCCAGCAATTTCCATGTGCAAACTGCGGCTCCGGGAGCGTCTCTAATCGAGTTACCGGCATCGCCTCGCCTGGAGCCCGGAGCCCTTGCATTATGGATGAGGGATGAGGGGCTGAGCGCGGCGCCAGAACCGAGCGGCACCGGGCTCCGTGACAGCCCCCATCGCGGTATCAAGGCAACAGCACCGGCACCGGCACCGGCTGCGGCTCTGGGTTCCTGTGAGCGGGAGCACCCAGTGCTGGGAGCTGTGGGTGCCCCTCGAGTGGGGACGGGTGTCCGGGGGGGGGGGGGCAGCCCCAGACACGGGTATGAAGGGGCTGTGGAGCAGGCGCGTGTGCACGCGCCTTCGTGCCCGTACCCACACCACGATACACGGACACAGAGTCTCGCACGAGCGCGCACCCGTCACGCGTGCACGGCCCCCCCGTGCATGTGCGCACCCCTCATGCACACGCAGCCCTCACACGTGCACGCGCGTCCCCACGTCCACCCAAACCCTCGCACGCTCGTGTGTGGGGTGCTCGGGCTGCAGGGCCTGGACCCGCTGCCGACAACGGGCGCCATGGGCTCAGCCCCGCTGCAGCCGCAGGCCCCGGCCCGGGTACAGAGGTCTGGGAGCGGGATCACGGCGCCCCGGTGCCGCACCAGCATCGGTGCCCATCCCCGTGCCCTCGGGCCGCGGGCGCCCGGCCAGCAGCGGGCTCTGCCCCGCAGGAAGCTCCGCTGTTCCTGCAGGAATCCAGCGGGCTCGGGCTGGTTTCCACCCGCGTCCTGGTGTGGGGTGAAAAGCCTTTTCCCATCCTGTGTTCCTGTCAGCTGGAGCTGACGCTTCCCCCGCCTGGCAGCGAGCCGGGAGCAGGCCTGAGGGCAGGGTGATGGGCACGGCGAGGGCAGGGTGATGGGCAGGGGGTGAGGGCAGAGTATGGGCAGGGTGACGGGGAAGTGGTAACGGCCATGGGGCAGGGGGATGAGCAGGGGGATTAGGGGCCGGGATTGGGGGGGATGCAGCTCCTGTGCACGCCCCAGGACATGCCCCATTCCCGGTCAAGCAGCGGGAGATGGCGGCACATCCCGGCCCTCCGGTGAGGACAAAAGCCGCATGCGATGCAGCGGCGCAGCCGCCGCAGGCCGGGAGCAGCCTGCAACCCTTCTCCCAAATGGGATCCCAAGCTGCCAGAGCCCCCTTCCCGCCCCCCCCCCCCCCTTCCCAACCCACCTCCTCCTCGTCCCGGCTTCTTTTTAATTGCTCCGGCTGCTGGGAAATTTCAAGCTTGAATTTGTCTGAACTCCCATTCCCCGCCCCGGGGATCGCGTTTTGCTTTGTCAGCAAGATGAGAAGACCCCAAATCCCTCCTGGGGGTCCCCCTGCACCTGCTCCCCCCAACCCAGCGCCATCCCCCCCACCACTGCGCGCAGGTTCATTTGCTCTCATTAACCGCATTGACCCCGGGGGTCCCATTGGAAGGCCCGGAGCATCCCAGCAGCAGCCCCATGGGGAGAACGGGGCGGGATGGGGACAGGGGCACGCGGAATCGCTTCCTTCGGGGGGCGATTCGCCATCTCCCGGTTCCCATCCCGCTGGCAAACACGACCCCGGTGTCGCCTCACCTCCGTGTGCGGCCATCCCGAGCCTTTTTATGGGCACTCGGGATCCCGGAGCTATTTGTACCGGGAATTTGGGGGCAGTAGGGAATTGGGGAGGGGGGGGGAATTTATGGCCTGGCCACGCTCTGAAACCCAAAACCCACCCTAAGCGGCTTTAATCACTCCCAGACGCGGCGGCCCCTGCGCTTTTATGGGGCATTTTTGAGCAGGGGAGCTAATAAATTTAGTGCTGACGGTAAAAGCCCCGCTGAGGGTTTAATTTTGGGGGGGCAAAACGCACCCAACCCCCCCCTTTGGGTGGGAAATGGCTGTGGATGGGGGAGGCGCGGCATCCCGGGAGCGGTGCCCCCCCGATCTCATCCCCCGTCCGTGGCTCCTCCTCCTCCCGGTGCCCAATTTGCAGCCCCGGCCCCGGCTCTTTAAGGCTGCTGGACCGGGAGTGGTGGTGGGCGGGGGGGGGAGATCGGAGCTGCTCCCGGTACCGGGGGTTGGAGGGGAGCGGTGGATACGCGGAGCGGCCCCGGGTAACGGGAGACAGAGCCTTCCCCGCCGCCGTTACCGGGCCCCCGCCGAAGGGGCGGGCTGCGGCCGCTGCGGGACGGCGGCGGTGGGATGAGGCGGGCGCGGTGCTGAGTCGGGAGAGGGGACGCGCCATGACCTCGGCGCGGGAGGCAGCCGGTTCCCCCCCCGGCTGCCGGCGGAGCGCCCTGGACCAGCTGCCCCCGCCCGCCAGCTCCAACAAGCCGCTGACCCCCTTCGGCATCGAGGACATCCTGGGGCGACCCCGCGGCGGGAGCCCCCCCGGCACCGGCTCCGGCCCCGGGACAGCGGCTTCCCCCGCCCGGCTCCCGGAGAAGGCGGCGGGGCCCCGCGGCGGCGGCATCGCCCCGTCCTCGCCGCTCTGCGCGCTGGAGGAACTCGCCAGCAAAACCTTCCAGGGGCTGGAGCTGGGCCTGCTGCAGGCGGCGGAAGGTACCGGGGCCGGGGGAGGACGGGGCTGGAGGGAGGGGGGGCGGGACGCGGGGACCGGGCAGGTGCCGGGGAACCGGGATCCTCCTCGCCCCCAGCCCGGGAAGTTTTGTCCGCCGAGAGACCCCGGGACGGGGCCGGGGCTCGCCCTCAGCCCGCCCGGGGCACCTCGCGGCCGAGGCCCCGGTTCGGGCGCGCGGAGTCGCGGACGGACCCTCGGGACCCAGCCCGAGAGCTTTACCGGGGGCCTCGGGCACTGTCCCGGGTCCGGGAGCGGCAACGGGCGGCGGATCGGTCCCGCGGCGGAGGTCGGGCTTCTCCGAGGAAAGCTGCGGCCTCCGGCCCCGCCGAGCCGTGACCGTGACCGTGACCCAGTGCAGGGGCAGAGCTGCGGATCAGGCCCGCTGTGAGCGAAAACCCCGTTACCGGCACCGGCGGCGACTTCCCAGAGCCCCGGCGGGATCGGGGGCCTCTTCGTCCGCAGAAACCCATTCCCGTGCGGCCTGCGGCCGCCCCCCACCCACGGACGTTGACCGCGGGCGGCTCGGCACCGGCGACGGCTCCCTTGGAGCACCGGGCACGGCAAGATCCGGAGGGAAAGAATCGTCCCCACCGGGCGAACGGCCCAGAGATCCTGCACCGAACCCTCCCTCGAGCGGACAAACGGACACGGGCAGGCGGAGCGCAGCCCCACCGATAGTGAAACGGGACAGACGGACACGGACAGACCGAGACGAACGAAACCCCCTGAGAAGAGCGGACGCACGGACAGGCCCAGAGGGGCTCCCGCCGTTAACGAATAAACACCCTCACCGGGGCGGGCGGACACGGGCAGACGAGTCCGGCCCCGTTGTTAACGAAAGTGCCGTTCCGCAGCCGGACCGAGGGACGAGGACAGAGCCGCGCTCCGGGAACGAACGAAAATGAATTCCCCTCCGCGGCCGGGCTGCGGGAATTACCGATCCCGCCTCACCGGGAGACACCCGCAGGCGGCAGAGCGGGGCCCCGGGGTTAACGGACACCACATCAACGTTAACCCTGCGGACGGACGGACGCGGGGCAGCGGCAGGTAATGAACGCAAAACACCGGCATAGGACGGACGGGAAAACGGAGGGAAACGGGAGAGCGGAATAACGTGAAATCTCGTTACGGAACGGACGCGCAGACACCGCCGAGCAGCGGGGCCGCAGAAATGAACGAAAAGAGCCGTTATCGGACGGACAGAAGGACATGGCCGCTGGGAACGCAATAAACCCGTTACCGGCCTGGCAGACGAACAGAAACGGGCAGCACCGGGCTCCAGGAGCGGAGGTGAATCCCCGTTACCGCCCGGACAGAGAGGCACGGCGGGGCCGAGCGCGGCCTCGAACGGAGCCTTCCCGGCCGCCGCTAACGGCGAAGTGAACCGGGAGCAACGGACGGACAGGCAGAAAGCTCGAGGTTCGCGTCATTCCGGTACCCCGGTACCCGCGGGCAGAGCGGGGCTGCGGGATGAACGGGAAATCATCCAATACCTCATCGCGGCGACGGATGAACGCGGGAGCAGTCAGGACTCACACAAAACCCCATCACCCCCCGGACCCACGGACACCGCCGAGACATCCCGGGCCTCCGGTAACGGCCGGACCCACGACAGGTCACGGGCAGAGCGGTCCCAGGGCCCCGCCGCGGCGGTGGGAGCTGGAGCCGATAAGGGGGAAAGCAGAGGCTGGCCCGCGCCGCGGGAGCCGCGTTACCGGGCGGCAAATCGTCCCTCCGGCACCATGGAGGATACAGCGGGCCGGCACCGGCACCGCAACAGGCGCCGGGACCCTGCCGCCGGTGTGCAACCGGTACCGATGACGCGGATGGGCACCGGAGCCGCGTCTCACCGGAGATTTCTCCTCTGCTCCGTCGGCCGCAGAGCGCCCGGGTCGGGGCCTCGGGGCCGCGGCTCGGCCGCGCCGGGAGCGGTGGCCGAAAACCACCGGCCCCGGGGCTTCTGCAAACCGCCGAACGGGCGGATCCGTGCCGACGACTCCGCTCCCCGTCTCGGCTCTTCCCGGTTACCGGTGCGGGCTCACTGACCGGTCCGGTACCGGGATCGGAGCGAGCCGCGGCGGGGAGGAACCGGGCTGGAGCCCCGGGAGAGCCGGCGGGACACGGAGCGGCGGCGGCTCCGGCAGGACCGGGGCTGCTGCGGGACGGGACGAACGGTTCTCGGCTCCCGGCACCGGGCCCGGGCTCGGTTTGTTTTGAACGGGGGAGCTGGGGCCGGCTCGACCCAGCGGCGCGGTTTTACCGGGGTCGGCGCTTCGCGGCCGGGACAAGATCGGCGCTGAGAGCACCGTACTGCGCCGCGCCGCACCGTGCTGGTGCCGTTCTGTGCCGATGCCGTTGCCTGTGCCGTACCGTACCGTGCTGTGCCGCACCACTGCGGGTGCCTGTGCCGGTACTGCTCCCGGTAGCGGGCCGTCCCATACCGTTCCGCGCCAGTGCCGCGCTCTGCCGTGCCGTGCGGCGTCGGTACCGTGCCTTCCCCAGGCTGGCTCTGCGGGGCCGCTGCCGCGCCGTTCCCGCTGCCGTACCCGTTCTCGTTCTATTCCGCGCCCGCTGAACCCGGAGCTCGGGAGCCGTTCCCGTTCCCTTTCCCGTTCCGTACCGTGCCGCTGTCCCCGCAGGTCGGGAGCCTTTGGCCGTTCCGGGGTCTCGCCCTCCCTGCAAGAAGCGTCGCAAGTCGCGGACGGCGTTCACGGCGCAGCAGCTGCGGGAGCTGGAGCAGCGGTTCCTGCGGCAGAAGTACCTGTCGCCGGTGGACCGGGACCGGCTGGCGGCGCGGCTGGCGCTCAGCACGGCCCAGGTCATCACCTGGTTCCAGAACCGCCGCGCCAAGCTCAAGCGGGACCTGGAGGAGCTGCGGGCGGACGTGGCCTCGCTGCAGGCGCTGCCCCCCGCCGCCCTCCGGCACCTCGCGGCCATCCCGGACCCACCGCCGCCCCCCGCCCCGGGCACGGGCCCCGCGCCGCCGCCCGCGGAGCTCTCGGAGGAGGAGATCGACGTAGGGGACTGAAGCGGCACCGGGGGGTGTCACAGACACCCCGGGGGGTCACACGCACACACCGGGGGGGTCCCGGGCCGGCACCGAGACTGAGCGCGCCCCCGGTCCCGGCGGGATTTGGTGCAATTTGGGGTCCGTTTTTCATTTGTTTCCATTTAATTCTCTTTTTAATTTGATTTTCTGACGTCTCTGTCCCGGGGGCAGCGCTGGGAGGGGGGGCCCGGGGGGGGGCCCGGCCCCGGTATAAACAATCGGAATAAAGGCGACACGTTATTGAGGAGCGCGGAGGGGCTCGGGCGGACACCAGGGGATGCCCGCAGCCAGGGTGAGGCGGCGGCCACACACCGGGCACCGGAGCCCCCCGGGCCCGGCTGCGCCCATCCCCGTGGCCCCGTTACCGGCAGTGCCGGGGTCCTGCCGGGGTGGGGGGGGGGTCACCGGGGCGCTGCTTCTGCGTCCATGCCGCCACGATGACGTCACCGAGCGGAGTGGTGGCGTCACTCTGCGCGGGAGCAGCCCGGAGGCCGCGGGGACGGCGGGGGGGGGAGGCCCCGCACACGCGCCTTGGCTCCAGCCCCGCGGCCCCTGCAGGAGCCCCGTGGATGGACGGCGGCAGCGCCCCCCCCATCTCTCCTAAAGAGCCCCAGCCCCCCCCAGCCCCCCCCCCCGTTTTGCCATTGTCGAACCGCAGCCGCCCGCGGGGGGAGGCGACAAATGAGATTCCGCCTCTGGAACCGCCTGCGAACGTCCCGGGGGAGCGCGTTTGATGCGACAGGGCCGGGCCGGGGCTGACAGGGACGGGGGGAGGCGAAGGGGGGGGACAGATCCCCGGGGGTCCCGTCCTGCCCCCCCCTTCCCCGCGTCACCCCGCGCCTGCATCACCCCACAACACATCCCCATCACCCCATTGCTGTCACCCTCGACCGTGCCCCCCCCCATAAACCAGCCCAAGCGCCTTCGTGTCCCCCCCTCAGCACTAAGACACCGAGTCCCCCCCATTCACCCTCCCCACAGCACCCACAATAGCTCCATGTGCCCCCCCCACCGCCGCCTTCCCCACAGCTCCCCATTGATCTCCAGCCCTGCCCGCGGACCCTCCCCTCCCTGGAGGGGTCGGTGCCCATCAACGGGGCTCCCCCCGTTCCCCCCCCCGCCGCTTCCTCTGCTCCCAATTTTCCGGCTGACGGCGCCGCCGCCTCCCGCCGCGGCTCCGCATTGCTTTTAACGAGTGATTAATTGCGGCCGCCCCGAGCCTCATTTGCATAGTAATCAAATCCCCCCCCCCCGCTGCCTCCCCCCCCCCGGCGCCGGTACCGGGAGGCGACGCTGGGTCTCGGGTTTATTAAAACCCCCAAAGGGGGCACGTCCCTGAGGGGGGCGGGGGGACCGGCCCCCCCTCCCGGTGCACTCGGTACCAGGGGGTGGTGGAGGGGGGGGCGGTCCTGCTGCCCGCGGGGGGAGAAGGCACAGGCTGGGTGCTGGCAGGAGGCAGCGGTAGCGGGGGGGGGTGCCCCGGTTACAGAGGCCCCCCCGGGCAGGGCTGCGGGTACCAGCGCGGGCGGGGGGTGGCGTGAGAGGGGTGCTTGAGCTGCAGAGCCAGGAGGGTGCCTTCCACCGGGGAGTCCTGGGGGAAGCGGGGGGGGGAAGATGGAAGAGGGGAGATTAAGGGGGGATAGAAATGGGGGAGAACAAAGGAGGGGCATGAAAAGGAGAGGGATGAGAAGGGGGCGAAAAATAGGGGGGATGAAAAAGGGGGTGCAAAGAGAAAGGGGGGGAAATATCAGCACCACCCCCAGTGTAGGGCCAAGCCCCTGCCCAGCCCCGCAACAGTCTCGGGGGGGGGTGGCGCCCCCCCCTCACCCTCATGGCCTCAAAGGCTGCTTCAGCTGCCTCCTTGCAGGTGTAGTTGAGGAAGGCGCAGCGGCGCTCAGGCAGCATCCGGATGGATTGGATCTCCCCGAACCTGGGGGGGAGCGTTAGGGACCGCCAGCTCCACCGGGAAGCATCAGGGACCCCCAGGCTGGGGGTGCACAAGGGGTCGGGGGGGCAGAGGAGGTGTGGGGGGACGCAGGGAGAGGGATGCAGGGAGAGGGATGCAGGGTCTGGGGGCACACAAGGGGAACACAGGAGTGGGGGGGCACAGGGGGCCCGCGTGGGGCCGTGCTCACTGTCCGAAGCAGCGCTGCAGCACGCTCCTGCTGATGCGGGGGGTGATGTTGCCCACCCAGAGGGGGAAGCAGCCCCTGCCCAGGCACCACCGGTCACCAGGGGGGCTTCGGGACTCAGATCCCGGCCCTGGGGCTGCGGCCCCCCCGCCCGTGGCTGTACCTGGGGGGCTGGCACTGGGCCTGGATCCTGGAGCTCACGACGGTGAAGAAGCCGCTCATGGCCATGCCCTTGTCCTGGCTGCTCCCTGTGGCACCGGACGGGCTCAGGGACCAGCACAGCACCCGCCAGGGGTCAGACCCAGCCCCAGTGGCCCCCTGAGACCCCCCCTCTGACCTGAGACCACGGCCCTTGCCCCCCCCCTCCACTGAACCAAACCAGGGTCTCTTACCGGACCGGAGGGGCAGCGTCGGCTCCGCAGGCTCCAGCAAGGACAGGGGGGACACAGGGGAGGGAGGAGATGTGGAAACCCCCCCAAGGCTGCTCTGCTGCTGGGGGAGAGGAGGTCAGACCGTGGGGTGTGAGCCGGGGGGGCTGGAGCTGGGGCTTGGGGGGGGACTGTGGGTTGTGGGGAGGCAGAGATAGGTTATGGGGTGCTGGGGGGGGGTTTGGGGTGGTGGGATACAGGAATGGGTTGGGAGATGGGTTGTAGGGTACCAAGGGGTAGTGTGGGCGTCCAAGGATGGGATGGGGGTGGGTGGTTAAGGTGGGAGCGAGCTGGAGATGGGGTTGGGTGGTACTGGGAGTGCATTGGGGGTGCCAGGAATGGCGGTGAGTTGGGGGTGCCAAGGGCTGGTTTGGGAGCACAAGGCCCGGGGGGGATGCCAGGGGTGGGGTCTGGGCTGTGTTGGGGGGTGCAAAGTGCACTGGGGTGTACTGGGAGTGCTGGGTGCACTCGGGTGTACTGGGGGGTGCTGGGTGCACTGGGGTGTACTGGGGGGTGCTGGGTGCACTGGGGTGCACTGGGGGGTGCTGGGTGCACTGGGGTGTACTGGGGGGTGCTGGGTGCACTGGGGTGTACTGGGGGGTGCTGGGTGCACTGGGGTGCACTGGGGGGTGCTGGGTGTACTGGGGGGTGCTGGGGGGTGCTGGGTGCACTGGGGTGGACTGGGGGTGCTGGGTGCACTGGGGTGCACTGGGGGTGCTGGGCGCAGTGCTCACCTGCAGCAGGGCCCGGCAGGCATCCAGCTGTGCAGCTGCATCAGTGTCGGTGCCGGTGAGGTGCCGCCGCAGCTCCTCAAAGGTCTGGGCAGCCTCAGCATAGCGCTGGGACACAGAGAGCTGCTGAACCTGAGCCCCACTGCCTGCACCAGCCCCTGCCCCACAGGCGCTCTGTCAGGGCCTGCTGGCACCCCACTGATGCAATATCCCAACCCAGCCCCACTGCTACCCTTCAGCCCCACGGCCCCCCCCCCACCTCCTGGTTACCTGGAGCCCCCGCAGGGCCTTGCCCTTGCGGAAGAGGCCCTTGGCCCAGCGCGGCTGCAGCCCCAGCGCCCGCTCAGCGTCCCCCAGCGCCTCCTCGTAGCGCTGCAGCTTCTCGTAGCAGTAGGAGCGGTTCCCGAGGAGCCTGCGGGGACGCGGCCCCGGTCACGGCTGCCCGGCCCCGGGACCCCGCGCCCAGGCCCGGCGCTCACCGGTGCTCGCGGGGGTTCAGCTGCAGCGCCGCGGTGAACGCCCGCACCGCCTCCGTGTAACGGCCTCGCTGCGCCGCCGCGTTGCCTTGGCCTGGGGGGGGAAGAGCGCCCGCTGCCGAGCCCCCGGGGGGCGGCACTGGAGAGGGGGACACGGCGGCTGCACCGTCCCCACCCACGGTAGGAGGGGGCCCTGGGCACAGCCCGCCCCACGCCGGGGGCCCCGGCACTGACCTGCGAGCACCAGGCTCTGCTGCACGGCGCTGGGGTCCAGGGGCGGGGGGGCCTGTGGGGGAGGCAGCGCTGGGTGCCCACGGCACAGGCAGCGCCCCCCTTGCCCAGGACCCCCCCCCGGTCCCAACTCACCTTCCCTGGCGCGCTCCCGCCCCGCTCGGTGTCCGTCCCGGGCGGTTTCTCCCTGCCGGGGGCCGGCAGCCGCACGCCCGCTTTCTGCCGCGCTTTGAACACGAACGTGCAGCTCAGGTCCAGCTCCTCCTGCGGGCAGGGGCGAGGAGGGCAGAGCCCCACATCCAGCTATGGGGCAGAACCCAGGCTGCTGTGGCGCAGCCCCTGGTCCATCACGCGGAGCCCCACAGGAGCCCTCACCTCCATCTCTGCTTGGGCCTCCCGGTCTCCCCCCTCCTCTCCCGGCGTGGCCGCACTGTCGCTGGGGCTGGGGTCCAGCCAAGCCCCCTCTTCCTCCTCAGCATCGCCACCCTGGGGGTGCCCGGTGCCCGGAGCGCTGCTCGGGGATGAGGGTCTCTGCAAGGAGAGATGGCAGTGGGGCTCTGCCCGTTCCTCTCCCCAAAGCACCCAGCTCCAGGCACCCACTGTGTCCCACAGCACCCACTGTGTCCCACAGCACCCACTGTGTCCCACAGCACCCACCGGCTCAGCCTTCTGCTTGGCTTGGGACTCCTGTCCCAGCTTCTCCCGTTTCTTCCGCTCTTTCTGCTTCTGGAAACAACGAATGACACAGGAAATAACTGCGCCGTGACCGGGTGGCACAGACCCCCCCGGCACAGCCCGGCCTCGGGGGGCACCCACCTTCTTCTTCAGCTTCTTCTTCTCTGCCTTCCTCTTCACCCGCTCCTCCTCTGCCATCAGCTCCTGCGCGTTCCGCTCCGCTTCCTGGGGAGGGAAACACCGGGAGCCGAGAGTGCCAAACACCGGGAGCGAACAGCGCCCGAGTGCCCCGGGAGCCGCCGCCCCCGCCTGCGGCCCCGGTGGGTCCCTCACCTCTGCCGTGGGCCGGAGCTCCCGGGGTGCCGGCAGCCACTGCAGCTTCGCCTCCAGCGCGCTCGGGGGCGGCCGCCGAGGCTCCTGCACCAAAAACGCTTTTCGGAGCCCGCAGAAGGTGGTACCGGGGTCGCTGTCAGCACCGGGAACCGCACCGGGAACCGCACCGGGAACCGCACCGGGAACCGCACCGGGAACCGCAATGGGAACCACACCGGGAACCGCAATGGGAACCGCACCGGGAACGGCCCCGGGCCACGGCCACGACCACGGCCACCCCTCATCCTCCTCTTCATCCTCCTCCTCCTCCTCGCTGGACGCCTCCAGCCGCCCGGGGCAGTACCAGAAGCCGGGACCTGCGTGGACAGAACCGGGGCCGTCAGCGGCAGCTCCGGGCCCCCAGGACCCCCGATAGCCCGCACCGGCGGCTCACCCCGACTCACCGCGGCCGAGCGCGTCCCAGGCCCCGGTCCCGTCGCCCATGGCGCTGTGGTCCGCGGGCTGCGCCGGGCGCTCGGGCGGGCAGTGGCGCGGGCAGAACGGCGCTGCGGGCAGCGGAGCCGCGGGTAACGAAACCGAAACCCGGCGGGGGCGGAGCCGGGCCGGGCTCCTCCCCCGAGCTGCAGCCTCCCGCCCGCGTCCCCCAGCCCCGCGGTGCGGCTCCCGCCGCTGTGGCACACCGGGCCCGCTGAGCCCCGGCCTCCCCCCGGCCCTGCCGCCCCGATCCCCGGCCCGTACCGCCGCTCCAGCCGCCGGGGCCGAGCGCGCAGCCCCAGGGGCAGGCGGCGGGGGCAGCCCCGCGCCCGGAGGGCCCCAATCCCGGGCTCCGCTCCCCGCCCGCCTCCCGCATCGCCCCACGGGGACCAGGGCGGACCGGAAGGGGGACACTGGGCGGACCGGAAGTGGGGCACGGCGCCCGCCGGGGCTGCCCCGCCGCCATGCTGGGTGCTGGCAGGACGGCGGCCCGCGAGGCCCGTACCGAGCGGCACCGCGGCTCTACGGCCCCTCCCACCGCGCTCCCGGCCGCGTCCCGCTGCTCCGGACCCGCCCCGCGCCGGGCGCCGCGGCCCTGACCTCCCGCCAGGTCAGCCCTGCCCGTTCCTCCGGATTAGCGCGGACGCGGCCTAAGCCTCTTTCCTCCCACCGCCCCCGGCCATGGCCCAGCATGGAGGACGGCGGCCGTGAGCGGCGCGGCGCGGAGCCCGGCGCGCAGGTGAGGCCCTGAACGGGCGCGGAGCCCCAGGATCAGCCCCGGCACCGGGGGCACCGCCCGGGCCCGGGCCCGGGCCCGGTGCTTGGGGCAGGCCCGAGCCGCGTTTGGCGTCTCCCTGGCAACGGCACCAAGGGGCGTGGCCTGAACGGGGGCGGGGGGGGACCCCTCGGCTGCCAAGGGCGAGGGGCGGGGCCAGAGCAAACCACGCCTCCTTCAGCGTTAGCCCCGCCCCTCCCGGCGCTGAGCGCCCGCGGTCCCGCAGGTCCCGGTCCGCGATGTCGCCGGCCCCGGCGGCCTCGTCCTGCTGCTGCTGCCCGCCCTGCCCGCGCCGGGGGACGGCGCTGCCCGCGGGGCACCCCCAGAGCCAGGTGAGGGGGCGCGCACAGCCGGGCTGCGGGGACCCCGCTGCAATGAACGCGGCGCTGCGGTGCGAGCAGGGCTGCGGCACCCCAGCGTGCCGGGGTGCGGGGCTGGGGGTCTCGCCGGGGGCTGCCCCACACCGAGGCTGCCGGTTCCCTCAGGCAGCAGCTCCCGGGGGCCTCTGTCCCGGTCCCTGCGGAAGGCCGAGGTGATGCTGCGCGGCTGCGTCAGCCCCGGCCTGCGGCGCCTGCTGCCCCCGTGGCCCCGACGACGCGGCCCTGGCAGCGAGGACGAGGATGAGGACGAGGATGAAGAAGCCCCCGCGCTTCTGATCCCGCTGGAGCGGAGCTTCCCGGGGCTGCGCCGCTGCCTCCGCGTCTGGGAGGATCCGCGCACCGAGACCTTCCACGGCCACGTGCTGCCCCCGCCCTGCGACGCCGACGCCGCCGACCCCATCCCCACCGCCGCGGCCTTCTCGTACCACCCGGTGCACCCGCGCGTGGCCGAGCGCGGCGCGGCCCTGCACGCGCTGCTGCGGCACCGCCACCTCCTCTGCCTCGCCCGTGACTACAGCCGCCGCCTCGAGGCCGCGTCCGGCTTCGTCCGCCGGCTGCTGGCGCTGCTGCAGGAGCCGCCACCGGAGCCGGGCGCGGGGCCGCCGCTGCGAGAGCTGTGCCGGGAGCTGCGGGCGCACACTGGGCACTGGAGCGCGCTGCGGCGGCGGCTGCGTGGGGACCCGTGGCTGCGGGCGCTGGTGCTGCACCGGGGCGAGGCCGTGGCGCACATGCGGCGGGCGCTGGTGCTGCTGGCGCTGCAGGCGCTGAGCCTGGCTGAGCACCTCGCCGAGGCACGGCTGCGGGCGCTGGCCCGGACCCACAGTGCCACCGCTTCCCTCCCGGAGCTGCTCTCCGACCTCTTCCAGGGCCTGGACATCTACAACCGGGCGGTGGGTGACCTGGAGCCGGAGCTGAGCGCCGCTGGCTGCCTTCCCACCGGCACCGCCGGCCGTCCCGGTGCTGCTGCAGCCGCATCCCGCTCCTTCCCAGTGTCCCGGGTGCTGCAGATTGTGGCAGCTGAGCGGGGCCGGCTGGCGGCCGAGCGGCTCCGGCCCTTCCTGCAGCCGCGAGCCGGTGCCGGTGTGGATGAGCCCGTGCGCTGGGAGGACACCGCGGTGCCTTGGCCGCCGGAGCGCGGTGCCGCGGCGGACGCGGATCCCTGCGGCCGGGATGAGCTGCCCAGCATCGCCAGGACGCTGCAGGCGCTGTGCAAGGAGGATGAGGAGCTCATGGGCCTCCTCCTGGGGGTGCTGGTGGCCTCATCCGGCAGCCTCCAGCACCACGTCCTCCATGTGCCCAAGGAGAAGCCACTGGCGGAGGCGCCGGGGCCCCCGGAGCCCCCGGAGCCGGGCTGTGCCGGCTGGACATCGGTACCGGCGGTCCAGGCCCTGCTCGCACGGTACCGGCCGCTGTTCTGGGGAGCCGCAGCCGCCGCGCTGGGGCACGGTGCGGAGCTGCTGCCCGGTGGGACCGGGCCGGCCGTGGCGCTTGAGCTGAGCAGCGCCATCGCCGCCGGTACGTGGGGGCCGCGGACGGGGCCGGTTCCGGGGCTGCTCCTCGTGCCCCTGACAGCCGTCCCGTCCCCTGCAGCTCCTGTGCCCCGGGAGTGCCGGGAGGAGCTGGGGCGGCTCAGCCTGAGCCTGCTGTGCCGCGGCGCGCTCCGGAGCTGGGACACAGGTACGGGGGTGCCGGGAATGGGGCGGGGGGGTGGCAGGCACCGGGAATGGGGTGCGGGATGTGAGCTACGGGGCTACCGCCCGTGTCCCCGCAGGCTTCACCCGCGCCCTGGGCTCGGCTCTCTCCGATAAGTGCTCCGGGGAGGCGGTGCCGACGTCGGGCCCGGTGCGGAGCCGCACCGCGACGCTGCTGCACCGGCTGTACCCGGTCCTGGCCCTGGCCCTGCGCTGCCTGCGCCCGCCGCCCGGTCAGTGGGGGCCGGGGAGGGGGCCGGGGACCCCGCGGGGCCCTGCCTCGTGTCTCACCCCCGCGTGTGTCCCCCCAGACCTTCCCCCCGGCCCCCCCTGCCTGTGCCTGCAGGTCCTGGGCTGCTGCCTGGCCACGGCGCACGCTGCCCACTCCTGGCTGAGCGGCAGAGCCCGCAGGTACCTGGCGGCCTGGGCCCTGCCGCAGTTCCTGCTCGTCACCCAGGGGGACCTGCAGGTACCGGTGTGTCGGGGATGGCGTTTGGGGCTGCCATAGGGCCGCTGTGGGGCCGGCCTCTTCCTACTCCTCTCCCGTGTCCCAGCTGCTGCAGATGGAGACGGACAAACTGGTGCTGCTGGTGAACGGGACCTTCCCGGAGCCTGAGGATGTCTCCGCACCGCTGGCCCTCCCTGTGATGTCCCACCAGGAGCTGCAGCTCTGCCAGCACATTCGTTCCATGGCCACCAGCATCCAGGTATGCACCTCCGGGAGCTGAACCGTGGCCCTTCTGTGCTGTGCCATGGCCATTCCATCCCATGCTGCGGCCATGCCATGCTGTGCCATGGCCATTCCATCCCATGCTGCAGCCATGCCATGCTGTGCCATGGCCATTCCATACCATGCTGCGGCCATGCCATGCTGTGCCATGGCCATTCCATACCGTGCTACGGCCATGCCATGCTGTGCCATGGCCATTCCATACCATGCTGCAGCCATGCCATGCTGTGCCATGGCCATTCCATCCCATGCTGCGGCCATGCCATGCTGTGCCATGGCCATTCCATACCATGCTGCAGCCATGCCATGCTGTGCCATGGCCATTCCATCCCATGCTGCAGCCATGCCATGCTGTGCCATGGCCATTCCACACCATGCTGTCACCATGCCATGCTGTGCCATGGCCATTCCATCCCATGCTGCAGCCATGCCATGCTGTGCCATGGCCATTCCACACCATGCTGTCACCATGCCATGCTGTGCCATGGCCATTCCATCCCATGCTGCAGCCATGCCATGCTGTGCCATGGCCATTCCATACCGTGCTGCGGCCGTGCCATGCTGTGCCATGGCCACTGCATCCCATCTCCCCCCCCTCTGCCCAGCTCTTCTCAGGGGACGTGCTGAAGATGTTCTCCGCCGGCTGCAAGCGGATGTCGGCGCAGATCTTCCACCAGACCATGCCCCGGGGCAAGCACTGGCGGATCTCGCTGCGCCCCGGTGCGTGGGGTGCCGCGGTGCGGGCAGGGGGCAGGCAGGGGGCAGGGTGCTGGGTGCAGGCAGCAGCACGGGCAGTCCTGACGCCGTTGCCGTGCCCCAGAGCTGCCCAGTTGCCCCAGCACGTACGCAGCAGCAGCAGCGCAGGCGGTGCTGGGGCAGGTGCTGCAGGGAGCGCGGCTGCTGCCTCGCGACGCGCAGGCCCCCGCCATGGCCAGGGGCACCACGGCCTTCCTGGAGGCCTGGATGGAGCACATCCTGGAGCAGCGCATCCGCTTCAGGTACAGGGCATGGGGCTCCGGGCGGTTACCGGGGGTGCCTCGGGCCCCGGGGCCGTGCTGAGCGCCGCCCCGCAGCCTGCAGGGAGCGCTGCAGCTCCGGCAGGACTTCGAGCTGGTGCGGGAGCTGGTGGCCTCGGAGCGCTCCGGGCTGGCTCCGGAGGCCCGGCGGGAGCTGGGGGCCCTGAGCGTGTTCCAGCAGATGGATGGAGCCATCCTGTGCCTCCTGCAGCAGCCCGGAGCCGCGGCCAGAGCCGGAGCGCGGCCGTGGGACAGCCTCAGGCACTGCTGTGGGTCTGGGGATGGGAAAAAGGATGGGGATGAGGGTGGGATGGGGATGAGGATGGGATCGGATGGGGGTGAGGATGGGGACATGGGGATGCAGTTGGGGATGGGATGGGCACATGAGGATGGGGGCAAGGATGGATGGGGATGGGGATGGGTCCATCGCTCCTTGGCTGCCCCACGGGCTGTGTCCATCCCAGTCCCGGCCGCGCTGGTCCCATGGAACACGTGGTGCCCGGGACCCCCCAGCTCCTTCCCCTCATCCCCTCCAGGCTCAGACAACGGCTCCCACCCCCCGGAGCGGGCAGCGGGGATCCCGCAGGGCCTGGACCCGCTGGAGCCCCCGGTGCCGGCGGCTCCCGCCCCGTGTCCTGCCGCGGTCCCCGACTCCTCCCTGTCGGGCGGGCAGCAGCAGTGGTTGGCACTGCGCCTGCGCCGCGCTCGCCGGTGGCGCGTCCCGGGGCTGCGCTGCATCCGCGACCCCTCCGGGCAATAAACCCTGAGCGGGAGCCCCCCCGCGCCCTGCGTCCGGCGGGGGAGGAGATGGGGTCTGGGGGCTACCGAGGGGCCACCAGGGGGTATCGAGGGGTACCGGGGGGTGCTGAGGAGCACTGGAGGGTAGCGGGGGGGCAAACAACCCGAGGGGGCTGTGCCTCTTCATCCCCATCCTCCAGAGGGGCCATAAGCGCTTTGTGAGCGAGGGCGATACCGGACAGGGCAAGCACTGACCGGGGGCTGTTACCGACCACTGCCCCCGCACCAGTGGGGCTTGGGGAGGTCCTGAGCTTCTGCCCCCCAAAACCGCGTACCCCAGAGCCCCCCCATCCACGGGGCTGATGTGGGGACACGATAAAGCGGCCCCATGTCCGGGGGGTGCGCGGGGGGGAGGGGGGGCTCCTCGTCCCCTGTGGGGGCTCCGGGGCGCCTCGGCCCGCTGTTTATCCTCCCGGCCACGAGGCGGAGCCACTGCGGCCCCCGTCGCTCCGCGATGACGCTCCGGGCGCGACCGCGGCATGGCGGGGGAGCGGCGGCGGCGCGGCGGGGACGGGGCGCGGGAGCGGCCGCGGGAGCGCGGGGCGCGGCGGGAGCGGGAGCCCCGGGAGCGGGGCCGAGGCCGGGGCCGCTCCGCGCTCGTTGCGGCCGCCGCGGCGCTCGCGGTCGCCGGAGCTCTGTGCATAGCGGCCCAATGGAGCCGGTGGAGCGCGGCCGCCCGCCTCGTCGCCCCGCACCCGGCCCCGCCCGCGCTGCCGCCCGGGTCCACCGGGGCCCTCGCTGCGCCGCGGCTCTTCTGGGGCACGTACAGGCCTAACGTGTACTTCGGGATGAAGACGCGCAGCCCGCGGGCGCTCGTCACCGGTAATGGGCCAGCGGCGGGAGCGCGGGCGGGCCGGGCCCGCGGGTAACGGAGCTGAAGCGCCGCTCGTCGCAGGTTTGATGTGGCTGCAGCAGCAGGAGGGAGGCGGCGGCCTGCGGCACACGTGCGAGGAGAGCGATGGGCTGTCGCGATACGGGTGGCTGATGCACGACGGGGAGAGCTTCGGGGTGCAGGAGATCAGGGACGGGGCTCTGGTCCTGAGAACCGAGTTCCTGAAGAGACCCGGAGGGCAGCACGGAGGGGACTGGAGCTGGAGGGTGACGGCGCGGATGGAGGTGAGGATGGGGATGGGGACCGCGGCGTGGCAGGGATGAGTGAGGGCAGAGGAGGCCCTGGAGCTGCTGCAGGGCCGGAGCGGCTCTGCTCTGAGCCAGGCTGAGGGAGCGGGGCCGGGGCAGCCTGGAGAGGAAAAGGCTCCTGAAGGGGAGAGCTCAGAGCAGCTCCAGTGCCTGAAGGGGCTGCAGGAAACCTGGAGAGGGGCTTGGGACAAGGGGAATGGCTTTAACCTGCCAGAGGGGAGGCTGAGATGAGCTCTGAGGCAGAAGCTGTTCCCTGTGAGGGTGCTGAGGCGCTGGCACAGGGTGCCCAGAGAAGCTGTGGCTGCCCCATCCCTGGCAGTGCTCAAGGCCAGGTTGGACACAGGGCTCAGAGCCCCTGCTCTATGGAAGGGGTCCCTGTGGCACCTCCAAGCTCCTTCCCAACCCAATTCCCATCTCCCTGCACAGAACACGACCGCCCCCCCTCCCCTCCTCTCCCTGTTCTTCTACGTGGCCACGGACGGGCAGGGGACGCTGGAGCCGCAGCTGGAGAATGGGACGCGTTTGGCCGCGGTCAAAGGGACAACGGAGGAGTTGGGGGACTTCACCCTCCGCTTCCTGCGCCCCACGGTGCTGAGCTCCGAGGACCCCAAACACGCCAGGTACGGCCCGGCCGCGTCCCGCTGCGTCCCCCCCGTGTCCCCATCCCTGACGGCCTCTTCCCGTCCCCAGTTACCACTGGCTGGAGGCGCCGAGCCCGGGGCTGCACCGTCTGACGGAGCTGGTGCGGAGCAGCCTCAGCCCCCGCGCCGCGTTCTCGGCCCCGGGGCGGCCGCGGCGCCGCTTCTTTGCCCTCTCCCCGCCCGGGGGCCTCCCCGGTGCCCCCCCCCGCGGGCGGGTGCTGCTGCACCAGGTGACGCTGGAGCCGCCGGCCGCGGTGGAGGTGACGTTCGAGTCGGGCAGCGCGGCACCGGCCCCGGCGCCCCTGGCGGGAGCCGCTTTCTCGGCGGCCCTGGCGCGCCACGAGGCCGCGTTCCAGCAGCGCTTCGAGGCCACCTTCGGGCTGGCGGGGAAGGGCTTCACGGCGCCGCAGCGCCGCTTCGCGCAGGCGGCGCTCAGCGAGGTGCTGGGCGGCATCGGCTACTTCCATGGGCGCTCGTTGGTGCAGGCGGCGCCCGGGGAGCGCGCGGTGCCCGGCGCCGAGGCCGCGCTCTTCACCGCCGTCCCTTCCCGCTCCTTCTTCCCCCGCGGCTTCCTGTGGGACGAGGGCTTCCACCAGCTGCTGGTGGCGCGCTGGGACCCGGCGCTGAGCCGCGAGGTGGTGGCGCATTGGCTGGACCTGATGAACGCCGAGGGCTGGATCCCGCGGGAGCAGATCCTGGGGGACGAGGCGCGGGCCAAGGTGCCCCCCGAGTTCGTGCTGCAGCGCAGCGAGACCGCGAACCCCCCGACGCTGCTGCTGGCGCTGGAGCGGCTGCTGCCTGCGGCGCCGCGGCCCTTCCTGCGGCGCCTCTTCCCGCGCCTGCTCGCCTGGTACGCGTGGCTCAACCGCACGCAGGCCGGGCCGGAGCCGCTGAGCTTCCGCTGGCGCGGGCGCGACGCCGAGCACGAGCGGTTCCTCAACCCCAAGACGCTGGCGTCGGGGCTCGACGATTACCCCCGCGCCTCGCACCCGTCCCCGCAGGAGCGGCACCTGGACCTCTACTGCTGGATGGCGCTGGGCGCCCGCGTGCTGGCGGCGCTGGCCGAGCGCCTGGGCGAGCCGGCGGAGCCGTTCCGCGCCGCGGCGCGGGCGCTCGGGGACAACGAGCTGCTGGAGCGGCTGCACTGGGCGCCCGAGCTCGGCGCCTTCGCAGACTACGGCAACCACAGCGCGGCCGTGGCCCTGCGCTGGCAGCCGCCGGCACCCGCGGCCCCGGGGCAGCCCCCGGCGGCGCCGCAGCTGGTGCGGGAGGTGCGGGAGGCACCGCGGCTGCGCTTCGTGGACGCCCTGGGCTACGTGAGCCTGTTCCCGGTGCTGCTGCAGCTGCTGCGGCCGGACTCGCCGCGCCTGCCCGCGGTGCTGGCCGCCATGCGCAGCGAGGGGCAGCTCTGGTCGCCCTTTGGGCTGCGCTCGCTGGCGCGGGACAGCGCCTTCTACCTGCGGCGCAACACGCAGCACGACCCCCCGTACTGGCGCGGCTCCGTCTGGCTCAACATCAACTACCTGGCGGTGCGGGCGCTGCACGGCTACGCCAGCACCGAGGGGCCGCAGCGGGAGCGTGCGGCAGAGCTGTACCGGGAGCTGCGCCACAACCTCATCACCAACGTGTACCGGCAGCACGCGGACAGCGGCTTCCTGTGGGAGCACTACAGCGACAGCTCGGGGCGCGGGCAGGGCTGCCGGCCCTTTGCCGGCTGGACTGCGCTCGTTGTGCTGGCCATGGCCGAGGACTATTAGCGCTGCCGGCGCAGCTCTGCCTTCTCTCAGGTGCCGGGGGGCTGCTGCACCCCCACAATAAACCTCCCCCCGCCGTGGCCTGCCTGCGCCTCATGGTCACAACCAGCCCGTGGTGCCTGCCCAGTGCTCCCAGTTCAGCCGCGGTGCTGCCACACCTCTTTAATGGCGACACAATGCTACGGATGTGACCGGTCCCTCCCCGTCATGGGCAGCAGTTCGGGCTCAGTGGGTGCTGGGGGGGGGCTGATGGGCGAGGGGCCCCCCCGGGGGCTCCACAGGAGAGTCCAGACCCCAGGAATGCTGCCCCGGGCCGGGGGGAGCCATGGGGCAGCACCGGGAGCTGTGGGGCAGCACCAGGGCAGGCTCAGACGGGCAGCACTGGGGAGCTGGGCCCATCGCTGCAGGGGGGCGGGGGCGTGGGTCCTGCCTTGCCCAGCAGACGGGAGCCTTCACCCTCCTCCTCCTCCTCCTGGCACCGTCCCACCTCGATGCCGGAGTCCCCGGTCAGGCGCCGGTGCCGGAAGTGCTCCCCGGTGCCACCGGTGCCGGTGCCCTCGTCCCGCGGCGCGGCGCCCTCCTCCTCCTCGCCCTCCTCGATGTCGGAGCAGGGCTGCGCATCGGCCTCGCACAAGTCCGTGGTGGAGGAGAAGAGCGCGCGCAGCCCCGGCGGCTCCCAGCTGCCCGCGGTGCCGGTGCTGCCGGTGCCGGCGTCGTCGCTGGCGGTGCTGGAGCCGTCCGAGCCCGGTGCCGACAGGGACGTGCTGCTGGGGGACGTGGCGCAGCTCGAGCTGCAGGAGCAGCTGCTGCAGCGCTCCGAGCTGAGGCTGCTGCTGCGCGGCGCCAGCACCGGGCTGTACGGCGGCGGCGGGGACCCGGGGCCGTGCGCGACCTCCTCGTAGGCCGGCAGCTTGAAGGAGGCCAAGAGCCCTGCGTGGGGGCAGAGGGGGGCGCCGGTCAGGGCAGGGCCCCCCCGGGGGTTGGTTGCTGCCGGGACCCATCCGGGGAGGGGATGGAACTGGAATGGGGCCCTGGGGCAGAGCTGAGGGGACACGGGGGGGGATGCATGAGACTGGGGGGGGGATACATGGGGGGGATGCAGAGGGGAAGGGGCGGCTGAGGGAGGATGTGGGGTGGGATTGGGGGGGAAATGGGAAGAATGTGGAGCACTGAGGGGATACAGGAGGGAGCTGAGGGGCTGGAGAAGGATGGAGGTGTGGGGGGGTGCAGGGGAAACACGGGGGGCTGGGGGAGGGTGCAGGAAGAATACAGGACGGATATGGGGGGACACAGGGATGGGGGACACAGAGGGATGTGGAGGGCTGGGGGATGATGTGGGATAGGATACGGGGCTCTGGGGGGCACAATGGAGGCCTGGAGGGGACCGGAAGGGATGGAGAGGTCGGGGAAGGGGGATCGGGGGGTTCAGGGGATTGGGGAGGACAAAGTGGGGCACCCCGGGGGGATGCGGGGAGCTGCGGGGGGCCAGAGGAGGATGGGGGGGTGCAGGGGACCCGTCACTCACTGAGGTCCATCATGGAGGCGGGGTAGCTGCAGGCCCCGTGGTAGGCGATGAGGTTGATCTCGCGCTGCCGCTGCTGCTGCTGCAGGCGCAGCTTGGCGCGGCGGTGCCGGTAGGCGCAGCAGCAGCTCAGCAGGATCAGGATGGTCCACAGCAGCCAGAACCCTGCGGAGCGGAGCGGAGCGCGGTCAGCCCGGCCCCGCGCCCGCCGGCCCCGCTCCCGGCCCCGCACTCACACCACAGCTCGTAGTAGTAGGTGCAGCAGCCGCTCTCCCCGCAGCAGTGCCCGCTCTCGCACACGTACGGACGGTTGTTGACGCCCGGGCAGTGCTCCCGCGCCTGCGGGCACAGACGCGCGGTCACTGCGGGCCCCGCCGCCGGCCCCGACCCCCGCGGCGCCCCGCGGTACCTGCGGCTGCTGCCGGCCCAGCAGCGCGGCCCAGCCCCCCGCGCCGCCGCCGGGCCGCTCCATGGCGCTCACAGCGCGCCCCCGCCGCCGGCCCCGGCCCCCGCCGCCCACCGCCGCCGCCGCCCCCCGCCAGCGGCCGCCATCGCCGCCGCCGCCGCTGCCGCCGCCCGGGCCGCAGCCGCCGCCGCCGCCATCGTGCCCGGGCCCGAGCACCCGCCCGCAGCCGCCTCGTCCTGACCAATCGGACGCCGCCTC
Organism: Amazona ochrocephala; assembly: GCA_039720435.1. Taxonomy (NCBI): domain Eukaryota; kingdom Metazoa; phylum Chordata; class Aves; order Psittaciformes; family Psittacidae; genus Amazona; species Amazona ochrocephala. Next base: position 247,934 of record CM077879.1, read on the forward strand.
GCTGCCGTCAGCCAATCGGCGCCGCCGCCACCGCCCTGCCTCCACCAATCGAGAGCCGTCTGCCCGAGAGCCACGCCCAACAACAGAGACAAAGGGACGGGGCCCCGCCCCTCGACCGGATTGGCGGCCGCGCCCACCAACCGCAGGCGGAGCCCCGCCCCCCGGCCGTGAGTGACAGCGAGGGCAGCCAATAGGAGCGCAGTTCCGCCGCTCGTCAACGACCCCGCCCTTAAGGCGGGCCTTCGGGGGAGCCCTACCAATACGCGGCGCAGGCTCGTGATTGGCACAGCAGCCAACCAATCAGCACCTCTGGTCTCCGACTGGCGGGACCCCAGCCAATGGGAGCTTCCGCAGGGCCCTTATGGGTGCCCCGCCCGGGAGGGCGGTACCATAACGCGGCCGGGGTGGGGGGAGATGGGAGCGGGCGGTACCACTGCGCGGGAGCAGGGGGGCAGGGTTCCGGGCTGTCCCATTGTGCTCCAGGCGGGGGGCCGGGCTGTACCACTGTGCGGGAGCGTGGGGGCCGGGTTGTCCCATTGGGGCCCGGGCTGTACCAACGCGCTCCGGCTGCGGGGGATGTGGGCTGCCCCGTTAGGGGTACGGGGGAAAGCCGGGTGCCCCAGAGCGCTCCCGGTGAGGAAGGGGATCCATCCGTGCCCCCTTCCCGGTGGATCCACACGCAGCTCCTTCACCAACATCCTTTAATGAGCTCTGTGAAACCCGCTCTGGGACCCCCTCCCCACTCCCCCCAATGTCCATGGCGGAGGCGCCGGTGCCCCCACCGCCGCCGGCACCGGGCTAAGCCGCAGCGTCCATGAGCTGGAGGTTGCGGCGGTAGCAGGCGAGGCTGCAGAGCGGCCGCCCGGAGCGCGAGCACGAGTACCGCTTCACGTTGCCGCAGCCGGCGACGCTGCAGAGCACCGGCACCGGCGGCACGGCCGGCGGCGGCAGCAGCGGCAGCGCCATCCCCGCTGGGAAGGACACGGTGATGCGGTCGGCGGCGTTGCGGTAGTGCACGACGGGGCACGGCGCCGGCCGGGCCCGGCGCTCCCGCAGCGTCTTCACCTTGGCCTTGCTGGTCTTGGTGAGGCGCTCGATGGTTTGGTTCTTGTTCTCCTCCGCCTTCTTGGCCGCCTGCAGGCGCCGCTTCCGCGCCCGCTCCTCCCGCTTCACCATCATCTCCTCCGTCAGCTCCTTCGCCTTGTAGCCCATGGGCAGCTCCAGCAGCGGCTGGCTCTGCTGCTTGTGCAGGAGGGCTTTCTGCGGGGCGGGGGGGCACCGTCACCGCCTGCCCACGGCCCCACGGCCGTGCCGGGGCTCCACGTCTCACCCCAGGGACCAGCCCAGCGCTGGCGCCAGCAGCCCCACGGCCCCGCGGTGCCCCCTCACCTGCCGAGCCGTCAGCAGGGACTCATCCACCTCCTTCTTGAGCTCGCCGTTGTCGTCCAGCTCGCCCTTCTCCAGGGCGTCGAGCCAGCGCTCTTCCTCCTCCTCCTCCTCCTCCTCGCGTGTGGGGAAGCAGCTCTCGGGGTCCAGCTCCGGCAGGGGCGAGGGCTCCAGGTTACTGTCCTCATCTGCGCCGGGATGGGGGTCACCGGGGAGGGGGGGCCGCCCCGTCCCGGGTCCCAAAGCCATCAGGGGCAGCAGGACCCGTGCGGGGGCACCCAGCACCCTCCCCACATCCAACACAGGCAGAGCCCCCGTCCCCTCCTCACCCAGCCAGGCCCGGTACTGCTCGATGGGCACCCCCTCGGCGGGCTCCTCGTCCTCATCCACCACCATCAGCGGGGAGGGCGAGCGCGGCGCCTCGGGCACCACCGTGAACGTGGGGACGCTGCGGGGGGGGGAACACGGTGAGGCCGGGCCGGGCCGCGGCGGCTGCGCGGCGGGAGCAGCACCCGGCGGGGCCCCCCTCACCTCTTGGTGCCCAGGATCTGCCCCCCCAGCTTGATCTTGAGCTTGAGCTGCGGCTTGGGCGGGGGCGGCGCGGGGGGGCTCGGCCCCGCCGCCTCATGATGGTGCTTCTTCTTGTGCTTCTTCTTGTGCTTCTTGTGCTTCTTCCTATGGGAGCCGTGCCCGCCGCCCGCCTCGGCCTCCGCCCCGGCGCCTGCGGGGGGCACAGGCGTCAGCTCCGCCCCGGGACCCGCCACCGCCGGGCCGCGGAACCCGCGGCGCCGCCCGGCCCTCACCGTGCCCGCCGGCCTCCATCCTGCCCCGCCGCCAGGCCTTGCTCATCGGCCGCTGCCGCTGCCGCTGTCCCGCCGCTGGGGGAACCGATTGCGGACGGACCACTTCCGCCCGGAGATGGAATAGGCGCAGTAAAAGGGAGGCGCCGGAGACGCCATCTTTGAAGTGGGCAAATGAGCAGCGGGGAGCTCTGTCCGGGCGGAAACAGAATCCGAGGGACAAAGGGCCCGGGCAGCGCTCCCGTAGAGATGCGTGTGCGTGCTTGTGCAAGCGCGCGCTGCCGGTGCACGCCGTGTGCGCGCTCGGGGCAGGACACACCGTGCACGAGCACAGCCCCGCAACGGCTCAAGGCCGGCTCCTTGCACATGGGTTCACACACACGTGTGGCTCCCATCCTGCGTGCACGCACACGCGTGTGCACACACAACACACAACACGTGGACACACAACAACACATGGACAGACAACACGTGGACACAGCACATGAACACAACACACGGACACACAACACACGGACACACAACACATGGACACAACACATGGACACACAACACATGGACACACAACACAGGGACACACAACACATGGACACACAACACAGGGACACACAACACATGGACACAACACATGGACACACAACACACGGACACACAACACATGGACACACAACACATGGACACACAACACATGGACACACAACACAGGGACACACAACACATGGACACACAACACAGGGACACACAACACACGGACACACAACACACGGACACACAACACATGGACACAACACATGGACACACAACACACGGACACAGAACACATGGACACACAACGCACGGACACACAACACATGGACACACAACACATGGACACACAACACATGGACACACAACACATGGACACAACACATGGACACACAACACATGGACACACAACACATGGACACACAACACATGGACACACAACACATGGACACAACACACGGACACACAACACATGGACACACAACACACGGACACACAACACATGGACACACAACTCACGGACACACAACACATGGACACACAACACATGGACACACAACACAGGGACACACAACACATGGACACACAACACACGGACACACAACACATGGACACACAACTCACGGACACACAACACATGGACACACAACACATGGACACACAACTCACGGACACACAACACATGGACACACAACACAGGGACACACAACACAGGGACACACAACACAGGGACACACAACACATGGACACACAACACACGGACACACAACACATGGACACACAACACATGGACACACAACTCACGGACACACAACACATGGACACACAACACATGGACACAACACATGGACACACAACACATGGACACACAACACATGGACACACAACACATGGACACACAACACAGGGACACACAACACACGGACACACAACACATGGACACACAACACAGGGACACACAACACATGGACACAACACATGGACACACAACACATGGACACACAACTCACGGACACACAACACATGGACACACAACACAGGGACACACAACACATGGACACAACACATGGACACACAACACAGGGACACACAACACAGGGACACACAACACAGGGACACACAACACAGGGACACACAACACATGGACACACAACACACGGACACACAACACACGGACACACAACACACGGACACACAACTCACGGACACACAACACATGGACACACAACACATGGACACACAACACACGGACACACAACACATGGACACACAACACACGGTCACACAACACCCCCCGTTGTGTCCCTGCAGCTGCACCCGCGCTGACTCGGGCCATTGTCCCTCCCGCGCCACCCGGTGCCAGCCCCGACGCTCCCGCTGTGTCCCGGTTCACTCCGGTCCCAGAGCCACGGAGCCCTCCGGCGGGACCCCGGTGCCGGCGCCATGCTCTGCCCCCGCGAGCGCCCCGGGGCGGCAGGGTCCGGCCCCGCGCAGGTAACGGTGCTGCCCCCGCGCCGCCGGCGCCTCCCGCCCCGTCCCCCGGCAGCGGCCGCGCTCGCCCCGCCCGTCGCGCCGGCAGCCTCCGGCCCAGCCGGTGTTTCCCGCTGCGCCGCCCGCTCCCCGCCCGCGCCCCCGGCAGCGGCGCCTTCCCCGCGCGGGGGCAGCCCGGGGCCGGAGGGGGGGGGGGGCGGGGAGGTTCCAGGACCGGGATGTGCCGGGGGAGCGGGACCCTGGTGCAGCGGGCACGTGGTCGGCACGAGGCGCGGGGGGGCCCAGTGTGTCTGGGGGGGGGGTCCCGTGCGCCCGGTACCGGCTGCACGTGGTGGTGATGGGGTCCCGGTGCATGGGGGGGTCCCGGCTCACCCGGTACCCGATGCACATGAACAGGGGGGGGGGGGTCCCGGTCCACACGGCGGGGGGCAGGCAGCGCATTCGGGGCTGTCCTGGTGCATACCGGGGGGTCCTGGTACGTAATGGAGGGGTCCTGGTGTATTGGGGGGTACGGGTGCATGGGGGGGGGCAGTGCTCCCAGTACCAGCTTCACATGGCGGTGACGGGGGGGGTTGGTGCACCTGGGGGGTCCCGGTTCACCCGGTACGAGCTGCACATGCGGGGGGGTCTCGGTCCCCACGGGACGCCCCCCATTTGCTCATTTGGGGGAGTCCTGGTGCATACTGGGCGGTTGGGGGGGTGCATCTTGGGGGGGGGCGGTGTTCTCGGGGGGCTCCCGGTGCCCCCGGTACGAGCAGCACACGGAGGCGCCGCCGGTGCCCCGGTGCCTTCGGGGGTCCCGCGGCTCCCGGGGGGGCCCCGCGGCTCCCGGGGGGGCCCCGCTCTGACCCTGTCCCGGTGCCGCGGGCGGGGCCGGTGCCGGGAGGGGAGGGACGGGGGGGGGGGGCGGTCCGGGGGCGGTCGCGCGCCGCCTTCCTGTGCGCGCGGCGGAGCTGGAGCGCGAGCAGCGGAAGGTACCGGGAGCAGGGGGGGGGCTGCGGGCACCGGGGCGGCGGGGGGGGGGAGGAGCGACGGGACCGGCACCGGGACCGGGACCTGGGTCGGGCCCGGGACCCCACGCACCCCCCGGTGCTCCGGCCCCGGCTCGGTCCCGGCCCCCCCCCCGGCCCGTCCCGAGCCTGAACCCGCACCGCGATCGCTGCGCCCGGGTCCCTGCGCCCCTTACCCAGCCCCCGTCCCTCCTCCCGCACCCCGAGCCCTGCTCAGCCCCGCAGCCCCTGTCCCAGCCCGCACCCCTTGTCCCGCCTCCTGCACCCCAACCCCGCACCCCGACCCTGCCCCATTCCCTAGCCCAGCACCCCCATCCCCCCCGCACCCCAACCCCGCACCCCGACCCTGACCCATTCCCTAGCCCAGCACCCCCATCCCCCCCGCACCCCAACCCCGCACCCCGACCCTGCCCCATTCCCTAGCCCAGCACCCCCATCCCCCCTGCACCCCAAACCCCGCACCCTGTCCTGTCTCTGCACCCCGATCCCAGCCCCCTTCTCCCCCGTACCCTGCACCCCGTCCCATGCCCTGCAACCTCTCTGGTCCCCAGCACCCATCCTGACTCTCCCCCATCTCCCACACCCCTTTCCCCTGTTTCCCATCCCCTGCACCCCACTTTCTGCACCCTTTATTCCCCCTTTGCACCCAAAACCATCCCCTGCACCCCAACTCCTGCGCTCTTTATGGGCCCTGCACCCCATCTTGTCCCCAGCACCCCTTATCCCCCATGCATCCCAGCCCAGCACCCCATTCTGACCCTGAACCCCGCACCTTGATCCCTGCACCCCAAACCTTGATCCCTGCACCCCAATGCACCCCATGCACCCTGTACCAAATCCCATCCCTGCACCCGTCTTGTTCTCTGCGCCCCAACTCCTGCATCCTGTCCTCTGCACCCATACTGACCCCCACACAGCACCCCTCATCCCCCCTTGCACCCAAAGCCCTGCGCCCTATCCTGACCCTGCACCATGATCCCAGCACCCTTTATCCCTTCCCTGCACCCTAAGCTTTGTCCCACTCTCCTGCACCCCTTCTCCTATCCCCACCCCCATATTCCCTCCTGCACCCCAACCTCAGCACCCGTTATCCCATCCCCGCACCCCATCCAGTCCCCTGCACCCCAACCGTGGTCCCCATCCCCTGCACCCCATCTCCTGACCCTGCACCCACATCCCTGCACCCCTTATCCCATCCTGCACCTCTTATCCCATCCCAGCACTCCTTATCCCATCCCCGCATCCCATCCAGTCCCCTGCACCCCAACCGCGGTCCCCATCCCCTGCACCCTGTCCTGATCATGTACCCCCATCCCTGCACCCCATCTCCTGACCCTGCACCCCCATCCCAGCACCCCTTATCCCATCCCTGCACCCCAAACCCTGCACCCAAACTCCTATCCCCGCACGTTTTGTCCCCTTCACCCCAACTCCTGCGCCCCTTCTCCTGACCCTGCACCCTGATCCCAGCACCATTATGCCCTCCCTGCACCCCAACCCAAACCTTGTCCCCCGCACCCCAACCTCAGCACCCCTTATCCCATTCCCTGCACCCCACTCCTGTCCCCATCCCCAGCACCCCTTATCCCATTCCCTTCCTCCCCTTTGTCTCTGTACCCCATCTTCTATCCCTGTCCCCATCCCCTGCACCCATCCTGACCCTGACCCCAGCACCCCTTATCCCCTCAGCACCCCATCCTCAGCACCCTAAACGGGGCACCCCTTATCCCATCCCTGCACCCCATCAGTCCCCTGCACCCCAAACCCTACACTGCATCCCATGTCTCCCCCTGAGCTCCATCCCTGCATCCCTTTTCCTATCCCTGCACCCCCATTCCGGTCCCCAGCCCCTGCACCCATCCTGACCCTGCACCCCGACCCCAGCACCCCTTATCCCCCCCCATTCCCATCCCCTTGTCCCCTCTTCCCAGCACCATCGTCCCCCTATATCCCCCTCCATCCCCCCCTTAACCCCCCATTCCCATCCCCTTGTCCCCTCTTCCCAGCACCATCGTCCCCCTATATCCCTCTCCATCCCCCCTTATCCCCCCCATTCCCATCCCTTTGTCCCCTCTTCCCAGCACCATCGTCCCCCTATATCCCCCTCCATCCCCCCCTTATCCCCCCCATTCCCATCCCCCCCCCCCGCCCCCGCTGCCCTTTCCCGCACAGTGCCCGGTTGTTCCCGGTTGTTCCCGGTTGTTCCCGGGAGGAGGCGGCACTGGGGGGGGGGGAGGGGGGGCCCTCTCCCCATTCCAGAGGTGACAAAAGAGCCTTTCTCTCCCTATAGCTCCTTGTGGGGAGGGGTTCCCCAAATCCCATTCCCCACAAGCCCTGGATCATCCCTTGGGAATTGGGGGGTGAATGTGGGATCCAGCCCCCCCCCCCCCCCCCCCTTCCCAAACTAAACGGGGGGATCCCGATGGAGGGAGAGGGGAGGGGGCGCCGCTTCCCGATGCGGGAGAAGCTGCAGATCCTGGAGGACCTCAATATGCTCTATATCCGGCAGATGGCCATGAGCCTCCAGGTAGGAATACCGGGATCATTCCCCCCCCCCCCCCCTCCATCCTTTATCCCGCATCCCACTTTCGGGACCCCCCAGGACCCCCCTGGACCTCCGGACCCCAGTGGGGTCCGGAGGTCCAGGGGGGTCCTGGGGGGTCCCATGGAATGGGTCTTCCCCTGTTGTCTATGGGGAGCATCCCCCATAGCGCATCCCATGGGATAAGGAGGGTCTGATCCCCCCCCCCCCATAAACTGCTGTTGGGGGTTATTGATGGCAATTGGTGATGTTACTCTATGGGGGGATGCAGGCTGGGGCTGAGTTGTGGGGCTGGGGAAAGGGAGGGGGGAATTGGGGTGTTTGGGGGCACATGGTAAATATGGGGGGGGGGGGGGGGCGTCCCGGTGGGGTGCGTGGTTCCTCTATGGGGCACAGGGTGTATCTATGGGGCGTTGTTCCGCCGTGGGGTGCATGATGCGCCTGTGGGGCACATGGATCCTCAGTGGAGTACTTATGGGGTGCGTGGGGTATCTGTGGGGTGCGTGATGTGCCTATAGGGCACATGGGTGCCTCGTGGGGTATGTGTTGTATCTGTGGGGCACGTGGTTCCTCTATGGGGCACAGGATGCATCTATGGGGCTCACAGCACTGCCGTGGGGTGCATGGTTCCCCCGTGGGGTACATGCTGTATCTGTGGGGCACGTGGTTCCTCTATGGGGCGCAGGATGCATCTATGGGGCTCGCAGCACCGCCGTGGGGTGCATGGTTCCCCTGTGGGGTGCATGGAGCCTCTGGGGAGGTGACTCCGCTGTGGGCCATGTGCTGTATCCGTGGGGTGTGTGGCACATCAGTGGGGCCAGAGCGTCTCTGTGGGGTGCGTGGCCCTTCCGTGGGGCACCCGCTGTCCCCCCCCGGTGTCCGCCATCCATCCCTGTATCCCATCCCGCTGCCCACTCCACTGTCCTGTGCCAGTTCCGGTGCCATCCTTGTCCCCTTCCCGGTCCCATCCCGGTGCCCACTCTCCCTGTCTCTGTCCTCATGTCCTGCAGGATGCGGATGCGCAGTGGTCTCTGTCCTATCCCTGTCTCTGTCCTATCCCTGTCTCTGTTCCATCCCTGTCTCTGTTCCATCCCTGTCTCCATCCCTATCCCACAGGACGCAGAGCTGTGGGGTACCCATCTCTCTCCCGGTCTCTATCCCTACCCCATCCCTGTCTCTCTCCCGGTCTCTATCCCTATCCCATCCCTGTCTCTCTCCCGGTCTCTATCCCTATCCCATCCCTGTCTCTCTCCCGGTCTCTATCCCTATCCCATCCCTGTCTCTCTCCCGGTCTCTGTCCCTATCCCATCCCTGTCTCTCTCCCGGTCTCTATCCCTACCCCATCCCTGTCTCTCTCCCGGTCTCTATCCCTACCCCATCCCTGTCTCTCTCCCGGTCTCTATCCCTATCCCATCCCTGTCTCTCTCCCGGTCTCTACCCCTACCCCATCCCTGTCTCTCTCCCGGTCTCTATCCCTATCCCATCGCTGTCTCCATCCCGGTTCCTGTACCTGTTTCTGTCCCTGTTCCGGTCTCTATCCCGCAGGATGTGGTCGCTGCGGCGCCTGGAACCGGAGCTGCGGCCGCGGGACGGGGCGGTCCCTGGCTCTGGCTCTGTCTCTATCCCATTCCCGGTCTCTATTGGTCTCTGTCCCTCTCTGTCCCTGTCTCTATCCCAGTCCCTGTCCCAGTCTCTGCCATTCCCGGTCTCTGTCCCTCTCCATCCTGGTCTCTATCCCGCTCCATCCCGGTCTCTATCCCCGTCTCTGTCCCGCTCCATTCCCGATCTCTGTCGCGCTCCATTCCCGGTCCTTATCCCGCTCCATCCCGGTCTCTAACCCAGTCCCTGTCCCGGTCTCTGCCATTCCCGGTCTCTATCCTGCTCCATCCCTGTCTCCATCCTGCTCTCTCCGGCTCTGTCCCGCTCCATTCCCGGTCTCTGTCTCGCTCCATTCCCTGTCTCCATCCCCCTCTCTCTGGCTCTATCCCTGTCTCCATCCCGGTCCCTATCCCTGTCTCCATCCCTGTCTCCATCCCTGTCTCCATCCCGGTCTCTGCCATTCCCAGTCCCTATCCCTGTCTCCATCCCGCTCCATCGCTGTCTCCATCCCGGTCCCTATCCCTGTCTCCATCCCTGTCTCCATCCCGGTCCCTATCCCTGTCTCCATCCCTGTCTCCATCCCGGTCCCTATCCCTGTCTCCATTCCCTGTCTCCATTCCCTGTCTCCATCCCGGTCCCTATCCCTGTCTCCATCCCTGTCTCCATCCCGCTCTCTCCGGCTCTATCCCTGTCTCCATCCCGGTCTTTGCCATTCCCAGTCCCTATCCCTGTCTCCATCCCTGTCTCCATCCCTGTCTCCATCCCGCTCTCTCCGGCTCCATCCCTGTCTCCATCCCTGTCTCCATCCCTGTCTCCATCCCTGTCTCCATCCCGCTCTCTCCCGCAGGACGCGGACTCGCGGCGGCGGCTGGAGCGGGAGCTGCGGCTCCGGGACGGGGCGCGGCGGCTCCTGGGCGCCTGCAGCCGCCCCGAGCAGGCGCTGGGCGCGGCCAAGAGCCTGCTCCTGAGCTCCAGCCGCGTCCTGGCGCTGAGCGCCGAGCTCCAGCGCAGGAAGGAGGCGCAGCTGCGCCCCGCGTGAGCCCGCGGCCGGGGCGGGAGCGGGAGCGGGAACGGGATGGGGGGGAACGGGATAGGGACGGACACAGCGGAGTGAGCGGGACAGGGATGATGGGGGAAAGGGGATACAAGAGGGACTAACGTGGGGACTGGGATGGAGGGATGCGCGCTGGGATGGGCGGGATGGGGATAACGGGAGCAATGGGATATGGAAGGGACCAGGATATGGACACGGGGAATGGGATATGGACACACACCCACGAGGATAGAGGGGACAGGAATACGGGGAGCAGGATATGGGGGCATTGGGATGGGAACACGAGGATGGGGACACGGGGATGGGGACAAGGACAGGGGGAATGGGGGGGGGGGCATTGGGAAGGGGGGACCCGGGGTGGGGACACACCCGGGATGGGGAGGGCATTGGGAAGGGGGGACCCGGGGATGGGGACACACCCGGGATGGGGGGGGCATTGGGAAGGGGGGACCCGGGATGGGGACACACCCGGGATGGGGGGGGGGCATTGGGAAGGGGGGACCCGGGATGGGGTCACACCCGGGATGGGGGGGGCATTGGGAAGGGGGGACCCGGGATGGGGGGGGCATTGGGAAGGGGGGACCCGGGGATGGGGTCACACCCGGGATGGGGGGGGGCATTGGGAAGGGGGGACCCGGGATGGGGGGGGCATTGGGAAGGGGGGACCCGGGATGGGGTCACACCCCAGGATGGGCCCCCCCGTCCCAGCTCCCGCTCCCCCCGCAGCCCCTCCGCCGCCGGCCCCTCGGAGGAGCGCGTCCCGTGCCGCGGCACCGTCTGCCTCTCGGGTACGGGGGGGTTCCCCCGGGCCCCATCCCCACACCGGGGCCCCCTCCTCCTGAGGGTCCCATTCCTCCCCCTGCATCCTTTTGGGGGTCCCCTGCCCCCTCTTATCCCACCCCAGGGGCCTCCCCCCCCCCCCCCCCGCCATGGGGGCTCCGGGGTCAGGCCGGGCCCCGAGGCCCCCTCAGCGCCCCCATTCCCGCAGACCTGCGCATCCCGCTGATGTGGAAGGACACGGAATACTTCGGGAACAAGGGAGGTGCGTGGGGGGGGCGCTGATTAACGGCCTAATGCCCCCCCCCGGCCCCCGCTGACCCCGCTGCCCCCCCAGAGCTGCACCGCTGCGCCGTGTTCTGCCTCCTGCAGCTGGGGGCCGAGGTCCAGGACACCCCCCTGGTGCTCGTGGACCGGACCCTCACCGATGTCTGCTTCGAGGGGGCCGTCCTCTTGTGAGCGGGGGGCACGGGGGGGCCCCGCTCCCATTCACCCCCTGATTCCCCCCAGGAGCCCTCAGTCCCCCCCCTTTCCTCTCCCCGGGGGTTCTCTGCCCCCCCTTTATCTCCCCAGGGGTGCTCTGTGCCCCCCCACCTCCCCTTGGGGTCCCCTCCCCTCTCCTTTCCCCCATGGGGGTCCCCATTCCCCCCCATCTGACCCTTTGGTGGGTCCCTGCGCTCTCCTTATATCCCCCCCCGGGTCCTCTGACCCCATCTTCTCCTTAGGGGTCCCCCCCCCAATGGGATCCACTGTCCCCTCCTGGGGTCCCCTTTCCCAACATGGGGTTCCCCCCCCCCCAGTGTCCCCCATGCTGTGGCTGTGGGGTGAGCCGGGGTGTCCCTGTGTGGTTGGCGGGGCAGTGATGGGGGTCCCTGGGGGTCCCCATGTGTCCCCATGGTCACTGTATGTCCCTCTGTGTCCCCATGTGTCCACATGGTCCCTCTGTGTCCCTGTGTGTCCCTTTGTGTCCCTGTGTGTCCCCGTGGTCCCTCTGTGTCCCTCTGTGTCCCTCTGTGTCCCTGTGGTCCCTATGTGTCCCCATGGTCCCTCTGTGTCCCTATGGATCCCCATGGTCCCTCTGTGTCCCCGTGCTCACTGTGTCCCTGTGGTCCCTATGTGTCCCCGTGGTCCCTATGTGTCCCTATATGTCCCTCTGTGTCCCTCTGTGTCCCTCTGTGTCCCCGTGCTCACTGTGTCCCCATGGTCCCTCTGTGTCCCCATATGTCCCCATATGTCCCCATATGTCCCCATATGTCCCTATATGTCCCTCTGTGTCCCAATGGTCCCTCTGTGTCCCTCTGTGTCCCCGTGCTCACTGTGTCCCCATATGTCCCTATATGTCCCTATATGTCCCCATGGTCCCTATATGTCCTTATATGTCCCTCTGTGTCCCCATATGTCCCTATATGTCCCTATGTGTCCCCATGGTCCCTCTGCGTCCCTCTGCGTCCCCATGCTCACTGTGTCCCTGCGGTCCCTATGTGTCCCCATGGTCCCTATATGTCCCCATATGTCCCTATATGTCCCTATGTGTCCCCATGGTCCCTATATGTCCTTATATGTCCCTATGTGTCCCCATGGTCCCTATATGTCCCTATGTGTCCCCCTGTGTCCCTCTGTGTCCCCATGCTCGCCGTCGCTGTGGCTGCAGCCCGGACGCGGGCCCTGACTTTGAGCTGCGGTTGGAGCTCTATGGGGCAGCCCTGGGGGGGTGCCCCCCCCGCAGCCTCGCCACGCGCCTCAGCACCTCCCTGGGCCGCTCCGCCGGGCGCCGCCTGCGTGGGCACATGGAGGGGGGGGACGGGGACGGGGCCGCCCCCCCGCTGCTGCCGCACGGCGCCCCGTGAGTGCCCCGAGCCCTGCGCGCCCCCCCGTGCCCCCCCCACTGCCCCATGACCCCCCTGTGCACCCCTGCCACATGACCCTGTGTGCCCCCCCACTGCCCAATGACCCCTGTGCCCCCCCACTGCCCCATGACCCCGCCGCCACATGACCCCCTATGTGCCCCCCCACTGCCCAGTGACCCCTGTGCCACCCCCACTGCCCCATGACCCCTCTGTGCCCCCCCACTGCCCCATGAGCCCTCTGAGCCCCCCCATGACCCCTGTGTGCCCCCCCACTGCCCCATGACCCCTGTGTGCCCCCTCATGACCCCTGTGTGCCCCCCCCACTGCCCCATGACCTCTCTATGCCCCCTGTGCCCCCCCCGACCCCTGTGCCCCCCGCAGGGGTCCCCGGTTCCAGCTGTTGGCTCACACGGTGCTGTCCCTGGCCGAGGTGCAGGATGGGTTCCGCACCCACGACCTCAGCATCGCCTCCAACGGTGAGTGCATGGCACAGCACTGCACAGCACTGCACTGCACGGCACTAAATGGCACTGCACAGCACAGCGCTGCACTGCACAGCACTGCACTGCACGGCACTACACGGCACTGCACAGCACTGCATAGCACTGCACGGCACTGCACAGCACAGCGCTGCACTGCATAGCACTGCACAGCACAGCACAGCACAGCACTGCATATCACTGCGCGGCACTGCGCAGCACAGCACGGCACTGCACAGCACGGCACTGCACTGCATAGCACTGCATGGTACAGCACTGCACTGCTTTGCATAGCACTGCGCAGCACAGCACTGCATAGCACTGCATAGCACTGCCCTGCATTGCACTGCACAGCACTGCACTGCATAGCACGGCACTGCACAGCACTGCATAGCAGAGCACACCATGGGACCGCATGGCATGACAGGGCCGGGCAGAGCACAGCGTGGTGCCATGTGGCCCCCACATGGCACCGCGTGTTGGTGACCTCAGGGGGTTCCGGGTGGTCCTGGTGGGTGTCAGTGGGTGCAGTGGGTGCAGTGGGTGTCAGTGGGTGCAGTGGGTGTCAGTGGGTGTCAGTGGGTGCAGTGGGTGTCAGTGGGTGTCAGTGGGTGCAGTGGGTGCAGTGGGTGTCAGTGGGTGCAGTGGGTGCAGTGGGTGTCAGTGGGTGCAGTGGGTGTCAGTGGGTGCAGTGGGTGCAGTGGATGTCAGTGGGTGTCAGTGGGTGTCAGTGGGTGCAGTGGGTGTCAGTGGGTGTCAGTGGGTGTCAGTGGGTGCAGTGGATGTCAGTGGGTGTCAGTGGGTGCAGTGGGTGCAGTGGGTGCAGTGGATGTCAGTGGGTGCAGTGGGTGTCAGTGGGTGTCAGTGGGTGTCAGTGGGTGTCAGTGGGTGCAGTGGGTGTCAGTGGGTGCAGTGGGTGTCAGTGGGTGTCAGTGGGTGCAGTGGGTGTCAGTGGGTGTCAGTGGGTGCAGTGGGTGCAGTGGGTGTCAGTGGGTGTCAGTGGGTGTCAGTGGGTGCAGTGGGTGCAGTGGGTGCAGTGGATGTCAGTGGGTGTCAGTGGGTGCAGTGGATGTCAGTGGGTGTCAGTGGGTGCAGTGGGTGTCAGTGGGTGTCAGTGGGTGTCAGTGGGTGCAGTGGGTGTCAGTGGGTGCAGTGGGTGTCAGTGGGTGTCAGTGGGTGCAGTGGGTGTCAGTGGGTGCAGTGGGTGTCAGTGGGTGTCAGTGGGTGTCAGTGGGTGTCAGTGGGTGTCAGTGGGTGTCAGTGGGTGTCAGTGGGTGTCAGTGGGTCCTGGTGGGTCCTGGTGGGTCCCGGGGCTGCCCCCGTGTCCGTGGTCCCGGTGGGTTTCCCCTCGGGTCCCGGCGGGCGCCGCTCCCCGGTGCCGGTCCCCCGCTGACGCGCGCCCCCCAGAGGACAGCGCGTGCCTGGTCCCGCTCTACGGCAGCGTCTGCTGCCGCCTCACGGCGCAGCCCCGGTGCATGGCCCGGCCCGGGAGCAGCGGCACCCTGCGGCTGGAGGTGAGCGGGGAGCGGCGGGGAGACATGGGGCGGGATGGGGATGGATGGGGATGGGGATGGGGCGGGCACAGGGATGGGGATGGGGATGGGGATGGGGATGGGGATGGGGATGGGGATGGGGATGGATGGGGATGGGGCGGGATGGGGATGGGGATGGGGCGGGATGGGGATGGATGGGGATGGGGCGGGATGGGGATGGGGATGGGGATGGGGCGGGATGGGGATGGATGGGGATGGGGCGGGCACAGGGATGGGGATGGGGCGGGATGGGGATGGGGATGGGGCGGGATGGGGATGGGGACAAGAATGGGATGGGGACAAATGGGAACAGGGGTGGGATGGAGGATGGGGGCAGGAAGGGAATGGGTTGGGGATGGGGACGGCCGCAGGCAATGGGACGGGGCCGGGCGCTGCGTGGCTCCGCTCCGCCGGTGCCGGTGCCGCTGCGCTGCGGGGTCGGAGCCGGGGGTCCGCGTGCGGTGCAGAGCGCTGGGAGGGCCCCGGTGCCCCCCCCGCTGAGGGCGCGGCGCAGCCGGGGGGGCGGCGCCTGTTCTGTGTGCTGCAGGGCACGGAGCTGCGCTGCTTTGGGCCCCCGGGGCCGCCCGAGCGCGGCGCGCCCGAGCTCGTCATCGCCATCAACAAGGTGCGATGGGGGGGGCGGGGGGGGGGGTTTGGGGGTCCCCTGCGGGTCCTTCGGGTGTTCGGGGCTCCCGGAGGGCTCCGGGGGTCGCGGTGCCCCCGTTCTGAGGCGCTGCCGCAGGAGACGCGCGTGCGGGCGCTGGAGCGGGGCCCGCGGGGGCCCCCCCTCGCCTGGGCCGTCACCAACCGCCGCGGGGGGGCGGACGTGACGCACACGCTGGCGGCGGAGAGCGCGGCCGAGGCGCGGCGCTGGACCGAGGCCTTCGCGCAGCACTTCTGTGACATCGGTGAGGGCGGGGCCCTCGGGGCCCCCCCCCGCAGAGCCCCAGCCCGGGGGGGCCCCGCCCCGGCGCGGCCCTGGCCCTGCCCAAAGCCAACGCGCGGGGTCCCCATCGCGGGGACAGCCCCGCCCCGTTGGGACCCCACCCGATGTGACCCCACCCCGGTGACCCCCCCCATGGGTGACCCCACCCCAGTGACCCCCCAGTGACCCCCACCCCAGTGACCCCCCCCACGGGTGACCCCACCCCAGTGACCCCCCTGGTCACCCCCACCCCAGTGACCCCCATGGCTGACCCCCACCGGTGACCCCCGTGGGTGACCCCCACCCCAGTGACCCCCCGGTGACCCCTACCCCAGTGACCCCCCCGGGTCACCCCTGCCCCAGTGACCCCCCCGGTGACCCCACCCCAGTGACCCCGCCATGGATGACCCCCACCCCAGTGACCCCCATGGCTGACCCCCACCCCAGTGACCCCCCGGTGACCCCTACCCCAGTGACCCCCCCGGGTCACCCCTGCCCCAGTGACCCCCCCGGTGACCCCACCCCAGTGACCCCGCCATGGATGACCCCCACCCCAGTGACCCCCCGGTGACCCCCACCGATGACCCCCGTGGGTGACCCCCGGTGCCCCCCCCGTGCCCCCCCGTGCCCGGCGCTGTCTCGCAGGTCGGTGGCAGCAGTGCTGTGAGGAGCTGATGCGCATCGAGGCACCGCCCCCGCGGGGGGCGCCCGCGGTGCTGCCGCGCCAGGGCTCCCTCTACCATGAGCTGGGTGAGCGCCGGGCACTGCCCCACAGCCTGACCACAGCCTGACCATAGCCTGCCCATAGCCTGCCCCATAACCTGCCCCATAGCCTGACCATAGCCTGCCCCACAGCCTGCCCTATAGCTTGACCATAGCCTGACCATAACCTGCCCCATAGCCTGACCACAGCCTGCCCCATAGCCTGCCCCATAACCTGCCCCATAGCCTGACCATAACCTGCCCCATAACCTGCCCCATAGCCTGACCATAACCTGCCCCATAGCCTGACCATAACCTGCCCCATAACCTGCCCCATAGCCTGACCACAGCCTGACCACAGCCTGCCCCATAGCCTGCCCCATAGCCTGACCACAGCCTGCCCCACAGCCTGACCACAGCCTGCCCCATAGCCTGACCACAGCCTGCCCCATAACCTGACCATAGCCTGACCATCACCTGCCCCATCACCTGCCCCACAGCCTGCCCCATAACCTGACCATAATCTGCCCCACAGCCTGCCCCACAGCCTGCCCCATCGCCTGCCCCATCACCTGCCCATCACCTGCCCATCACCTGCCCATCACCTGCCCATCACCTGACCATAGCCTGCCCATCACCTGCCCCATCACCCGCCCCATAACCGGAGCTGCCCGGCCCGGGGCCCGCTCTGATCCGTGCCTTGCTCGCAGCCCTGGACCCATCGGAGGACGCGGTCACAGCGATGCTGCAGCCCGGGACCCCCCCGTGGCTCTCCCTCTTCGAGGGCCCCCCCCCGAGCCCCCCTCAGCCGCGGCGCGGGGGCAGCCCCGGGCCCCCCCCCCGGCAGCGGCCCCGCAGCCTCTCGCTGGACGCGCGGCTCAGCCCCCCCCTGCGCCCCCCGCCCCAGAGCCGGGTGTGACCCCCCCGTGCCCCAGAGCCCGGTGTGAGCCTCACAGCAGTGGGGAGGTGGTACCCGGGGGGAGGGGGGGCGAGCAGGAACTGGAACTGAGCCCCCATGTGGGGGGGGGCTCTAAAGATGGGGATCCCCAAACTGCGGGGGGGGGCGGGGTCCCCCCGGGGTGGGTGCTGTGGGTGCCCCCCCATTGCATTATGGGTGCTGCCCCCCCGCTGTACACGGTACACCTCTGCCCCCCCCCCCGGCCCCCACTTCTGACCCCTCATTGAGAAGCATTAAACTGTATTTAACGGCCGCCGGGGCTGTTCCGGGGGTTTGCGCCCCCCCCTCCGCAGCACCGGGGGGGCGCCGGCTCCATCCCAGGGCTGTTTGTAGGGGTGCGGGGGGGGGGGGGCAGCTCACAGGGGGGGGCTGGGCCCCCCCTTACGCTGCGTGTAGGGAGAGCTCCTCCTCCGCGGGGGGGGCGAGGAGCAGAGCGAAACCTGGGGGGGGCAGAGAGAGAGATTGGGGGGGGGCAGAGAGGGGCGGTGCTGGGGGGTCCGGGACCCCCCCCCCCCGAGCCCCACACTTGGGGGTCCCTGCACCCACCTGGCTGCGGTCCCGGCGGCAGGCGGGGGGGGCTGGGGCCGCGCGGGGGGGGCCCGGGCACTGGGGACGGCCCCCTGGGGCTCAGCCCCCCCTCTTCCGGCCCCTCCGGAGCCCCCCACGCTGGGGGGCTGGGGAGGGGGCGGGGATCCGGGGGGGGGCTCTCAGCGGGGGGGGGGCTGGGAAGGGGCGGGGACCCTGCGGCTGCCCCCATGGGGCTGAGGGGGGTCCCCGGTGTGGCACTTGGGGGGTTCCCCCCCTCCATGGGGCTGGGGGGGGGACCCAGTGTGGCACTCGGGGGGGTCCCTGTCCCCATTGTGGGGGTCCCAGTGGTGGCACTCGGGGGGGTCCCTGTCCCTATAGGGCTCGGGGGGGTCCCTGTGCCTGTAGGGCGGGGGGGGATCTCCGGGATGGCACCTGGGGGGGTCCCTGTCCCCATTGTGGGGGTCCCAGTGGTGGCACTCGGGGGGGTCCCTGTCCCTATAGGGCGGGGGGGGGGTCCCGGAGGTGGCACTTGGGGGGGTCCCTGTCCCTATAGGGCTCGGGGGGGTCCCTGTGCCTGTAGGGCGGGGGGGGGATCTCCGGGATGGCACCTGGGGGGGTCCCTGTCCCCATTGTGGGGGTCCCAATGGTGGCACTCGGGGGGGTCCCCGGGATGGCACTCGGGGGGGTCCCTGTCCCTATAGGGCTCGGGGGGGTCCCCGTCCCCATTGTGGGGGTCCCAATGGTGGCACTTGGGGGGGTCCCTGTCCCTACGGGGATGGTGGCGTGGGGGGGCCCTGCCCCGCCCGGGCTGGGGGGGGTCCCGGTGCGGCCGTTGGGGGGCTCCGGGGCGCTGCCGGTGCCGCCGGGGCCCGGGGGCCGCTCTCGGGGCTGCGGCGCTGCGGGCGGGGGCGGCTCCGCGCGGCGGAAGATGAAGGCGGCTTCGGTCAAACTGCGCTGGTACCGCAGGAACGGGCGGGGGGGGCCTGGGGGGGCGGGAGCGGCGGTACCGGTACAGAGCCCCCCCCGGGTACAGAGCCCCCACCGGGTACAGAGCCCCCCCCGGTACTGAGCCCCCGCACCCGGTACCGGGTCACAGCGGCGGTACCGGTACAGAGCCCCCGGCACCGGCACCGGGCGCAGACCCTCCAAGTGCGGGCCCCGGGCATTGACCCCCCCCCATGCACTCACCGGGCCGGGGGGGGCCCGGGGCTCCCGATGCGGATCCCGAACGCTCCCGGTGCAGGAAGAAATCCCGCGGGTTCTGCGGGCGCTGCGATGCGAGGAGAGCGGCTTCCTGCGGGGGGGGCGGGGGGGCCATAGGGGGGTCCATGGGGGGGGGCCATGGGGGGGTCCATGGGGGGGTCCATGGGGGGCCGTGGGGGGGGTCCATGGGGGGGTCCATGAGGGGGCCATGGGGGGTCATGGGGGGGCCATGGGGGGGGCCATGGGGGGGGCCATGGGGGGTCATGGGTGGTCATGAGGGGGCCATGGGGGGTCATGAGGAGGCCATGGGGGGTCCATGGGGGGTCATGAGGGGGCCATGGGGGGTCATGAGGGGGCCATGGGGGGGCCATGGGGGGGGCCATGGGGGGGGTCCATGGGGGGGTCCATGGGGGTTCATGAGGGGGCCATGGGGGGTCATGAGGGGGCCATGGGGGGCCATGGGGGGGCCATGGGGGGGTCCATGTGGGTCCACGCGGCGGGACTCACCGCTGCCTTCCCCACGGACTCGCTGCTCCGGCCGTGGTCCCACAGGGCCTCCTCGTGCTCCCGCTGCTGCTGCTCCTGCGGGATGGGGCAGGGATGGGACACACGGACCCCATGGACCCCCCCATGGACCCCCCCATGGACCCCCCCCATGGACCCCCCCCATGGACCCCCCCATGGAACCCCCCCTCACCCATCGCTCCTTCTCCTTCCTCCGCTCCTCCGCCTCCAGCAGCGCCTGCGCCTTCCTGCCGGGACAGGGGGATACGGGACACGGGGATGAGTGGAACGTGGGGACATGGAGGGGCACGGGGATGGGGTACGTGGGATACAGGAACATGGGGGGGCACAGGGGCCGTAGGGACATGGAGATATGGAGAGTGCAGGGACATGGGGGGGCATGGGGGGGCATGGGGTGTGGGGGGATGTGGGGAGTTTGGGACATGGGGACACAGGGGACATGGGGGATGTGGGGACATGGGGACATGAGGGGATGTGGAGGATGGGGGCACACGGGGACATGGGGGATGTGGGGACATGGGGACATGGGGACATAGGGGGACATAGGGGGACAGGAGGGGATGTGGAGGATGGGGGCACACGGGGACATGCCCCCACCGCGGGACACAGGGCCGGGGCAGCAGCCCCAGGGCAGAGCCCCGCGTCCCACCGGGGGTCTCCATGCGCGGAGCCGCGGGAGGGCGCCGCGGGCCCGGGGTCACTTCGGGGCTCTGGGAGGGTCCCCGCTCCGAGCCGCGGGGTCCGGCGGGGCCCGGGGCGCCCTCACCGCTGCTCCCGGAGCTCCCGCTCCCTGTCCTGGCAGCGCCGCTCCCGCTCCGCCGCCTCCCGGCGCTCCTGGAGCCGCCGCAGCCGCTCCCAGCGCTGCTGCTCCTCCAGCGCCCGGCGCCGCTCCTCCTCCCGCCGCTGCTGCTCCTCCCGCTGCGCCGGGACCCCGGGTCAGGGCCGGGACCCCCGGCTCAGAGCGGGCCCCCGGGGGTGTCGGGGTCCCCTCCCCGTGCCCCCCCTCACCTCGGCCTGTGCCCAGAACGAGTCCCGCTGCGTCCGGCGCAGCTCCAGCGCGGGGTTGGTTCTGCGGTAGTTGGTGCCCTGCGGGGACCGGGACGGGGCTCAGGGACCCCCGGGATCCCCGGCCCGGAACCGCCCCCCCCCGGACCCCAAACCCAACGGTACCCCATGGGCACAGCACCCCCAGGACCCGCACACAGTACCCCCCCCCCCCCAAGGACCCCCAACCCAGGGACGTCCCACCCGGGCTCCCCCCAATGATCCCCCCCACGGACTCAACCCCAGGACCCCCCCGAAGCGCTCCCAAATGTCCCCTATGGGCACAGCCCCCCCCGAACCGCCCCCCCCAGGGTCTCCCCTCACCACGAGCTCCTCCGCGTCGGGGGGGGGCACCCTCCTGCTGGGGGGGGCCCCGGGGGGCTCCACGTGCGCCAGCGCCCGGCTCAGCCCCTCCCGCGTCACCTCCTCGGGGCGGCGGGCGCTCAGCACCGCGCGGGCCTCCTGGCACCGGGACGGGACCGAGGCACCCCCGTGAGCACCCGCGCCCCCCCCCCCGCCTCCCGTCCCACCCCCGCGGCTCCTGGCGCCATTCCCTGGCGGGCTCCAGATGTGGGGCCGGATCCAGATGTGGGGCCGGATGCAGGCGCAGCACCCGGGGGGGCTCGGGGGGTGGGACATGGGGCAGGATCCGTCCATGAGGGAGGTCAGGACCCATGGGGGGGGAATGTCAGGATCCATAGGGGGGGCTCAGGACCTGCGGTGGGGGTCAGGATCCATTTGGGGTTCTCAGAATCCATGGCAGGGTCGGGATCCGCAGGGAGCGGGGCAGGATCGGAGGGGGTGTTCAGGGACCCATGGGGGGGGGTCGGGATCATTGGGGGGGATCAGGACTCATGAGGGGGTTGGGATCCATGAGGGGTCAGGAGCCAGGGAGGGATCAGGATCATTGGGGGGGGTCGGGACCCAGGAGGGGGTTGGGATCCATGAGGGGTCAGGATCCACGGGGGGGTCAGGACCATATGGGAGGGGCCAGGGCCTATGGGGGGTGCCCGGATCCCCCGTGGGGCCGGGCCCCCCCCGCTCACCCGGAAGAAGCCCCTGAGGACCGGCAGATGCGCGGCGCACGCTTCCCGTTGGGCTTCGGGCACCTCCTCCCCCACCTGGCACCGGGCACGGGGCGCTGAGGGCGGCGCCGGGGCCACGGCCCCGTCCCCGGTGCCCGGTAGCGGGGGGGGGGGGGGGGCCCGCGGAGCCCCCGGGCCCGCACTCACCCAACTGATGAGCACCACGCGGGGGGCGCCGGTGCCGGGCTCCGGGACGCGGCACAGCCCGTACATGACGCTGCCGGCGGAGAACTTCCCCGCCAGCTCATCCGGACCCCCGGCTGCGGCGGGAGGGGGTCAGGGCGGGGGGGGCACGGGGGCACCCCCCCAGCACCCCCCGGCTCCCCGTTACCTCCGGAGTCCAACAGCTTGAGCTCGTGGTGCTTCTCGTAGCCAAAGACGGCCCTGGGGGGGGGTCGAGGGGGTCGGGGGGCCTGGGAATGGGTCCAGGGCAGTCCCGTGTCGCCCCCTTGTTCCCCCCCCCATGTCCTGCAGTGCCCCCCCCGGGCCTCTGCCAGGCTCAATTCATGGAAGTGCCGCGGGCAGCATCCGCCCCGGGACAATGGGGCTGCGGGAAGCAGCGGCTCGGCCCCCCCGGAGCCCCCGGGCCGGGTCCCCCCCGCGCCGTGCCGGGGGCATCGTTCTTGGTCTCCCTATGGCCCCGATTACATGGGCAGGGGGTGGCAAAGGGAGAATGTGTGCGGCGGAGCAGGACATGGAATGACATAGGGCATGGAAGGGCATGGAATGGCATAGGGCATGGAATGGCATGGAATGGCATAGGGCATGGAAGGGCATGGAATGACATAGGGCATGGCAGGGCATGGAATGACATAGGGCATGGAAGGGCATGGAATGGCATAGGGCATGGAAGGGCATGGAATGGCATAGGGCATGGCAGGGCATGGAATGACATAGGGCATGGCAGGGCATGGAATGACATAGGGCATGGAAGGGCATGGAATGGCATAGGGCATGGAAGGGCATGGAATGACATAGGGCATGGAAGGGCATGGAATGACATAGGGCATGGCAGGGCATGGAATGACATAGGGCATGGAAGGGCATGAAATGACATAGGGCATGGAAGGGCATGGAATGACATAGGGCATGGCAGGGCATGGCAGGGCATGGAATGACATAGGGCATGGAAGGGCATGGAATGACATAGGGCATGGCAGGGCGGAGCATGGCACAGCAGCACAGAGCATGGCAGGGCATGGGCATGGCCATGGAATGCCATGGAAGACGGCAGGGTATGGCCATGGAATGCCATGGAAGACGGCAGGGTATGGACATGGAATGCCATGGAAGACGGCAGGGTATGGACATGGAATGCCATGGAACAGGGCAGGGCATGGGCATGGCAGCACAGAGGATGACATGACAGCGCATGGCACAGCACATGAGGATGTGGCACGGCACAGCAGGACACAGAATGCTCCGGGGCATGGCGGCAGGACACGGCGGGGCAGGACGGGGCAGGACGGGGCGGGACGGGGCAGGACGGGGCAGGACGGGGCAGGACGGGGCAGGACGCGCCGGCACACGCCAGGCCATGGCGGGCCCCGCCGGCAGCACGCGGCCCCGCGGCGGGAGCCCGGCGGCTCCGGCGCTGCCGCTTCACCGGGTCCCGGCACCCACCGCGCGGGGGGGTCGGGGGGACACCGACTGCGGGGGGGGAGGAACAGCGCAGCCCCCTCCCCCCCGGGCCGTGCCCCGGGCGGCGGCGCCGCTCCCAGCCCGGAGGCGGCGGCGGGACCGGGCGGGACGGGGCGGGGCGGGACCGGGCGGCGGGTTCCCAGCGTGGCGCGGCGGGGGGGGGAGCTCAGCCCCCGGCCCGGCACCCGCGGCCCCACGGCCCCGCCGGGACCCCGGTGCGCACCGGACCCCGGCCCGGTGCCGGCGCTCGTTGTGCCTCGGGCAGTCCCCATCCGCCTCCCGTCCCGCCCGTCCCGGTGCCTATTCCCGGCGCCCCTTCCGGTGCCCGCTCCCGGTGCCCGCCCCCGGTGCCTGTTCCTGGTGCCTATGCCCGGTGCCGGTGCCCACTCTCGTTCCCCGCTCCCGCTGCCGTTGTCCGATCCCGGTGCCGGCCCCCGGTGCCCGCGCCCATTCTCGGTTTCCGGTGCCCGTTCCGCTCTCTCGGTGCCCATTCCCAGGGCCCCGTGTCCGTCCCGCGTGCCCCGTACCCATTCCCGGTGCCCGCTCCCGGTGCCCGCTCCTGTTTCCCGCTCCCGCTCCCGGCCCGGTGCCGGCGCTCACCAGTCGGTGCCTGCCCGGGGGTTGCCCACGTCCTCCCGTGCCGCCAGCAGCGCCAGCCGGTGCCGCTCCAGCCCCGGGGCCGCCATCCCGCGCCCGCCGCTCCCGGTGCCGCCGCGCCCGCCCGAGCCCGCCCCCGCCGCCCGCGGGAGGGACCGGGCGGGGCGCGGGGGCGGCACCGGCAGCGGCGGGCGCGGGAGCGAGGCGGGGGCCGGC
Source organism: Amazona ochrocephala (assembly GCA_039720435.1). Classification (NCBI taxonomy): domain Eukaryota; kingdom Metazoa; phylum Chordata; class Aves; order Psittaciformes; family Psittacidae; genus Amazona; species Amazona ochrocephala. The sequence goes on from CM077879.1 coordinate 272,400, forward strand.
ACCGGCGTGAGGGTCCCGCGCTGGGATGAGGGCGCTATGCAGGGATGAGGGTGCTGTGCTGGGATGAGGGTGCTGTGCTGGGATGAGGGTGCTGTGCTGGGATGAGGGTGCTGTGCAGGGATGAGGGTGCTGTGCTGGGATGAGGGTGCTGTGCAGGGATGAGGGTGCTGTGCTGGGATGAGGGTGCTGTGCTGGGATGAGGGTGCTGTGCAGGGATGAGGGTGCTGTGCTGGGATGAGGGTGCTGTGCAGGGATGAGGGTGCTGTGCAGGGATGAGGGTGCTGTGCTGGGATGAGGGTGCTGTGCTGGGATGAGGGTGCTGTGCAGGGATGAGGGTCCTGTGCAGGGATGAGGGTCCTGTGCTGGGATGAGGGAGCTGCACACAGGGCCCCGGCCCGGGATGTGGGTGCTGTGCCGGTCCCACGGCAGCACGTGGGGCTGCAGGCAGGGAGCCAGCCCAGCCTGGGGCTGCCACATGGGTGGGGCTGGGGTGTGGGGTGCTCAGCTGGACTGGCTGAAGGGAGGTCCCATCCCATCCCATCCTGTCCTATCCTATGCCATCTCCATCCCATCCTATCCCATCCTATCCCCATCCCATCCCATCCTATCCTATCCCATCCCATCACCATCCTGTCCTATCCTATGCCATCTCCATCCCATCCTATCCCATCCCTGTCTCATCCCCATCCTATCCTATCCTATCCCATCCCAATCCCATCCCCATCTCATCCCCATCCTATCCCCATCCTATCCTATCGCATCCCATCCCATCCCATTCCATTCCCATCCCATCCCATCCCCATTCATGTTCCTATCTCTATCTTTTCCCAATACCATCCCTATCCCCATCCCCATTCACGTTCCTGTCTCTATCTTTTCCCAATACCATCCCTATCCCCATCCCCATCCCCATTCCATTCCCAGCCCATCCCAGTCAGGCTCCAGCTCCCGCAGGACCATGCTTGGCCATTCCCTTATTTGGTCACAACGACTCCAAACCCCAATTCCTGAGGGATGGAAAACATCCGCTACTGGAATGGGGCCACAGACGGGGACGGACGGGGGACACCCCAGGACAGCCACAGCTCCCATGGCCTCCCTGCAAAGGGACACTTCTGCTGCAGTCACCAGCCCGTTGAGGCCACTAGCCTGTTGTGGCCACCAGCCTGTTGTGGCCACCAGCCCATTGTGGCCACCAGCCCATTGAGGCCCCCAGCCCATTGTTGCCACCAGCCCATTGAGGCCACCAGCCCGTCGTGGCCACCAGTCTGTTGTGGCCACCAGCCCGTTGTGGCCACCAGCCCATTGAGGCCACCAGCCCGTTGTGGCCACCAGCCTGTTGTGGCCACCAGCCCGTTGAGGCCACCAGCCCGTTGTGGCCACCAGCCCATTGTTGCCACCAGCCCATTGAGGCCCCCAGCCCATTGAGGCCACCAGCCCGTTGTGGCCACCAGCCCATTGAGGCCACCAGCCTGTTGTGGACACCAGCCCACTGAGGCCACTCACCCATTGTGGCCACCAGCCTGCTGTGGCCACCCACCCATTGTGGCCACCCACCCATTGTGGCCACCAGCCCGTTGTGGCCACCAGCCCGTTGTTGCCACCAGCCCATTGAGGCCCCCAGCCCATTGAGGCCACCAGCCCGTTGTGGCCACCAGCCCATTGAGGCCCCCAGACCATTGTGGCCACCAGCCTGTTGTGGCCACCAGCCCGTTGAGGCCACCAGCCTGTTGTGGCCACCAGCCCATTGAGGCCACTCACCCATTGTGGCCACCAGCCTGTTGTGGCCACCAGCCCGCTGTGGCCACCCACCCATTGTGGCCACCAGCCCATTGTGGCCACCAGCCTTCTGTGACCCCCCTGCCCAGGGCCTGTGCCCCCCCCCGCCTGTCTGGGGTGCTGGTTTCGCTGGTGTCACTGGTGACTCCGGTACTACCGGTCCCTCTGGCCCCACCGGTGCTGCTGGGGCACATGCTGGGGCACGGGGCAGTGCTGGGGGCTGGCACTGTTACCGGTGTGACTGGTACGGCCCGGGGCGAGCTGGTGTGGCTGTTTCCATGAGGGCACACTGGTACCGGTGGTTCATACCGGGCTGGTCTGCAGGGGGTGAACAGTCACTGGTGTCACTGCTGTCACTGCTGTCACTGGTGTCACTGCTGTCACTGCTGTCACTGGTGTCACTGCTGTCACTGGTGTCACTGCTGTCACTGGTGTCACTGGTGTCACTGGTGTCACTGGTGTCACTGCTGTCACTGGTGTCACTGGTGTCACTGCTGTCACTGGTGTCACTGCTGTCACTGGTGTCACTGGTGTCACTGGTGTCACTGGTGTCACTGCTGTCACTGCTGTCGCTGCTGTCACTGGTGTCACTGCTGTCACTGCTGTCACTGCTGTCACTGCTGTCACTGGTGTCACTGCTGTCGCTGGTGTCACTGCTGTCACTGGTGTCACTGCTGTCGCTGGTGTCACTGGTGTCACTGCTGTCGCTGCTGTCGCTGCTGTCGCTGCTGTCACTGGTGTCGCTGCTGTCGCTGCTGTCACTGCTGTCACTGGTGTCACTGGTGTCACTGCTGTCACTGGTGTCACTGGTGTCACTGGTGTCACTGGTGTCACTGGTGTCACTGCTGTCGCTGCTGTCACTGGTGTCACTGGTGTCACTGGTGTCACTGGTGTCACTGCTGTCGCTGCTGTCACTGCTGTCGCTGCTGTCACTGGTGTCACTGGTGTCACTGCTGTCGCTGCTGTCACTGCTGTCGCTGCTGTCACTGGTGTCACTGGTGTCACTGCTGTCGCTGCTGTCACTGCTGTCGCTGGTGTCACTGGTGTCACTGGTGTCACTGCTGTCGCTGGTGTCACTGGTGTCACTGGTGTCACTGCTGTCACTGCTGTCACTGGTGTCACTGGTGTCACTGGTGTCACTGCTGTCACTGCTGTCACTGCTGTCGCTGGTGTCACTGCTGTCACTGGTGTCACTGCTGTCGCTGGTGTCACTGCTGTCGCTGGTGTCACTGGTGTCACTGGTGTCACTGCTGTCGCTGCTGTCACTGCTGTCGCTGGTGTCACTGCTGTCGCTGGTGTCACTGGTGTCACTGGTGTCACTGCTGTCGCTGGTGTCACTGGTGTCACTGGTGTCACTGCTGTCACTGCTGTCACTGGTGTCACTGGTGTCACTGGTGTCACTGCTGTCACTGCTGTCACTGCTGTCGCTGGTGTCACTGCTGTCACTGGTGTCACTGCTGTCGCTGGTGTCACTGCTGTCGCTGGTGTCACTGCTGTCACTGCTGTCGCTGCTGTCGCTGGTGTCACTGCTGTCGCTGGTGTCGCTGCTGTCGCTGCTGTCGCCGGTGTCTCGGGAGTCGCTACTGTTCCCCACCATTACCCACAGGTGGGCGGGGCGAGCGCAGGGGGCGTGTTCATTAAGCCCCTCCCCCGTATCTGGGGGCGTGGCCTCAGGACGGTGGGGGGTGCAGTCACGCGTGCGCGGCGCCCCCTAGCGGCGCTCCTTTGTCCACGCGGCGGCCGGGGCCGGGCCGGTGGGGGGGGGAAATGGAGCGGTGTGGGCGGGGCCAGGCGGGGCGGGCCGGGCTGCGATTGGCGGATCCGGAGGGGCGGGGCAGGAGGGGCGTGGCGCGTCTGCAGAGCGGGCGCTGATTGGCCGCGGGGCGGGGCGGGGCGGGGCGGGCGCGGTAGCGGGCCCGGGCGGCGGCGGGGCCGGGTCCGGTCCGGGGTCGGCGCTGAGCGCGGCCGGGGCCGAGCGGGGCCGGGCCCGGGGCCCCCGCGGCGCACATGGACCTGGACGTGGACTACGAGCGGCCCAACGTCGAGACCATCAAGTGCGTGGTGGTCGGGGACAACGCGGTGGGCAAGACGCGGCTCATCTGCGCCCGCGCCTGCAACGCCACGCTCAGCCAGTACCAGCTCCTGGCCACGCACGTCCCCACCGTGTGGGCCATCGATCAGTACCGCGTCTGCCAGGAGGTGCGGGGCGGGGGCCCCGGGGCCGGGGGGTGCGGCCGCGGGGTGCCGGGGGTGCCGTGACGGGGTCCCCGTGTGCCGCAGGTGCTGGAGCGCTCCCGGGATGTGGTGGACGAGGTCAGCGTCTCCCTGCGGCTCTGGGACACCTTCGGGGATCACCACAAGGATCGGCGCTTCGCCTATGGCAGGTGCGAACCGCGGCGTCCCCCACCCCCGCCGGCGCCGGGACCCCCCCCCCAGCACCCCCCTCCCACCAGCGCCCTGATCCCCCCCGCGCCACCCTGACCGCCCCCCCGGCACCCATCCCCTCAGCCCTCCCCACCCAGTGGGGACCCAGGGACCCAAAGGGGCCTCCTCGTGCCCCTTCCGGCACCCCAAGAGCCCCTTTAGCGCCCCCAAACCCCCGAGGGGGCCCCGGCAGCGCTCCCCCACCCGGAGGCAGTTCCCTGCATCCCGGGGGCGCCGTGACCCCGCTCTGCTCATCCCCGCGGGGACCGGCGGTGCTGGGACCCCTGCGCCCACTGCCCCCCCCCCCCCCCGGGCTGTCCCCCCCCCCCGCACGTCCAGGCCGTTATCGCCGGTCGCACCGGTGCCAGCGTGGCCCTTATCAGCCCCCAGCACCGCGGGGGGGCCCCGGGGGTGCGGGGCTGCCCCAGCCGAGGGTCCCGCGGCTCCGGGCCGGTGGCGCCGGTCCCGGTGCTGGCGGGGGGCCCGCGGTGGCGCTATCTTGGTCCGTGACACGGGCCCCGCTCCAGAGGCGCCTCCCGGTCACGTCTTGGCAAGGCACAGACTAAAAACAAGCCGGGTTCGGGCCCACGTGGCTGCTCCCGGGCACCTTATAAGGGCCCCCGGGGGCTGCGGGGACCCGGGGCCGTTGGCACCTCGGGCGCGTCCCCTATCACCTTGCCCGGGAGGCTGCCCCGAGCCCCGGGACGTGCCAGCGCCGGGCTGGGACCTGGAGCCCCGGGGGCAGCCCCGTGGCGGCGCCGGGAAGGAGCTCAGGGCCGTGGGGCAGGGACGGTGCCGGGCCCGGCCGCGCTCTGAGGGTCCCTTCTGCAGCCGCGGGGCGGGCTGGGGTCAGAGCGGGGCCGGTGCTGTGCAGTGCTGGGCCTGCGCTGTGCCGAAGCCGGGGTGGCCATTGGCTTGGCCAAACGTGGTGACCCAGAGCAGTGTCAGCATCCCGCTCCCTCCCGTCCATCGTCCGTCCTGTGCGTGGCCATGAGGCTCCAGTGGGTGTGGGGCAGAGCCCCGTGGGGATGAGTCCAATGCCGCGAGCAGCCGGCTCCAGCCATGGGTGCCGCTGGTCAATGGTGGCCCCCCAGTGCCGTTCCCTGGGCAGGGGTGGCCTGGGGATGCCGGGTGGCAGCGGGACGTGCTGGGGGCCAGGCTGCCCTCACCCTCCTGCTCCTGCCGCTGTCCCGCCGCAGGTCGGACGTGGTGGTTCTGTGCTTCTCCTTGGCCAACCCCAACTCCCTGCGGCACGTGAAGACCATGTGGTACCCCGAGATCAAACACTTCTGCCCGCGGACGCCCATCGTGCTGGTGGGCTGCCAGCTGGACCTGCGCTACGCGGACCTGGAGGCCGTCAACCGGGCCCGGCGCCCGCTGGCCAAGTGAGGACCCCGCGGCGCCGCGCTGGGGGGGGGGTGGCGCGGGGCCCCCTCCGCGGTGCCACGGCCCCGCTCTGTGTCCCCGTAGGCCCATCAAGCCCACGGACATCCTGCCCCCGGAGCGCGGCCACGAGGTGGCCAAGGAGCTGGGGGTGCCGTACTACGAGACCAGCGTGGTGGCGCAGTTCGGCATCAAGGACGTCTTCGACAACGCCATCCGCGCCGCGCTCATCTCCCGCCGCCACCTCCAGTTCTGGAAGTCGCACCTGAAGAAGATGCAGCGGCCGCTGCTGCAGGCGCCCTTCCTGCCCCCCAAGCCCCCCCCGCCCGTCATCCAGGTCCCCGAGGCTCCCGCCAGCTGCGCCTGGGGCCCCGCCGCGCTCTTCCGCACCCCGCTCTGCGCCGACGTCGTCTTCCAGCTGCAGGGCGGGCAGCGCGTGTTCGCGCACCGCGTGTACCTCGCCACCTCCTGCTCCAAGTTCTACGACCTCTTCACGCTGGAGGGGCCGCGGGGGGGGGGACGAGGGGCCGGGAGCGCGCACCCAGAGCGCGGATGGGGACCGGGGCAGCCCGGCGGAGGGCGGCGGCGCCCCGGTGCGGGGCTCTGCCGGCGGTGATGCGCTGCGGGCGGTGGCGGGGGACAGCACCGGGGATGCGGCGGGGGGGGACAGCAGCATCCGGGACCTGTCCTCGTGGGGCCGCGGCTTCGTGAGCATGAGCTGGGAGGCGGTGCCGGAGCCGGTGTCGGGGCGGGAGCGCCGCATGGTGCTGGTGCGCATGGAGCCGCGCGTGCAGGCGGAGCCGTTCCGCGCCGTGCTCGAGTACCTGTACACCGGGCGGCTGGACCAGGCCCGCGGCGACCTGCGGCACGTGGCCACCATCGCCGAGCTGCTGGAGGTCTTCGACCTGCGCATGATGGTGGCCAACGTGCTCAACAAGGAGAGCTTCATGAACCAGGAGATCACCAAAGCCTTCCACGTCCGCCGTGCCAACCGCATCAAGGAGTGCCTGGCCAAGGGCGTCTTCGCAGGTACGGGGGCCCTGGGGGGGGACATCACCGGGACCGGCACCGGCACGGACATGGGGGTCCCGGTCCCCGCGCTGCCCCCTCACTGTCCCCACGCGGTGCTGTCCCTCCGCGGTGCCAGACGTGGTGTTCCGGGTGGACGACGGCGCGGTGCCGGCGCACAAACCGCTGCTCATCGCGGGCTGCGATTGGATGATGGCCATGTTCCGGGGGGCCTTTCGGGAGAGCTACGCCTCTGAGGTGAGGGGAGGGGGACGCGGGGGGGGGGGGGTTTCCGCGGTCCCGCTGTGCCCATGGTGCTGCCGGCACCGGCGTCCCCCCCCCCACAGCCCCCCCCTCGTGCCCAGGTCCCGCTGCCCGGCACCAGCTGCGCCGCCCTCCGCGCCGTCCTCGACTTCCTCTACACCGGGGTCTTCACCCCCGCGCCCGACCTGGACGCGATGGAGCTGCTGGTGCTGAGCGACCGCCTCTGCCTGCCGCGCCTGCAGGCGCTCACCGGTGAGCCCCCACCGGCACCCCCAGGCCCCCGCATCCCCCCCGACACCCCCATTGATGTCAATGCAGCGGCGCTGACGTGGGGATCAATGTCTCCCTCATCAACCCAAGCTGGATGAGCGCAGCTGCCCCGGACCCCCCCGGACACCCGTTGACCCCCCCCCCCCCGCCCCCCCCCGCCCATTGACGTCACCTATCGATGTGGTGACGGTGACGCAGGGATCGATGGCTCTTACCAAGAGCAGGACACGCGCGGGTGCCCCCGGGCGCGTTGCGGCCGCAGCGCGTGTCCCCCCCCCGCGTGTCCCCCCCCCCCGGCGTGGCCCCCACCCCGTGGCTGTCCCCCCCCCCCAGAGCAGTACGCGGTGGATGAGCTGCTGCGGGCGTTCATGCAGCGGGTGGAGATCGATGAGCAGGTGCTGCTCTACCTGGAGCTGACGCAGGTGGGTGCCGCGGCCGCTGGGGGGCGCTGGGGGGCACCGGCGGCCCCCCCCCCGGGGCACGGTGAGACCCTGTGCCCCCCCCCCGCAGTTCCACAACGCGCGGCAGCTGGCGGCCTGGTGCCGGCACTACATCTGCACCAACTACAACAGCGTGTGCCGCCGCTTCCCCCGGCACATGAAGTTCATGTCCCCAGGTACGTCACAGGCTGCGTCGCATGCCGGGCCGTAAGGCCATCGTGTGCCATACCGTGCCATACCGTGCCATACCCTGCCATACTGTGCTATACTGTGCCATATTGTGCCATACAGGCCATCATGTGCCATACTGTGCCATACTGTGCCATACCGTGCCATACTGTGCTATACTGTGCCATACCGTGCCATACCCTGCCATACTGTGCCATACTGTGCTATACCGTGCCATACTGTGCCATACCGTGCCATACTGTGCCATACCCTGCCATACCGTGCCATACCGTGCCATACTGTGCTATACCATGCCATATTGTGCCATACAGGCCATCATGTGCCATATAGTGCCATACAGGCCATCATGTGCCATACTGTGCCATACCATGCCATACTGTGCCATACCATGCCATACTGTGCCATACAGGCCATCATGTGCCATATAGTGCCATACAGGCCATCATGTGCCATACCATGCCATACTGTGCCATACAGGCCATCATGTGCCATATAGTGCCATACCAGCCATCATGTGCCATACTGTGCCATACAGTGCCATACAGGCCGTCATGTGCCATACCATGCCATACAGGCCATCATGTGCCATACCGTGGCATACAAGCTATCATGTGCCATACTGTGCCATACAGGCCATCATGTGCCATACAGTACTGTGCCAGGCCGTGCCCATACCATGCCATGTTGTGTTGTGCTGTGCCATAGCAAGTGTTATACCATACTGTGCTATGCTGAGCCATGCCATACCCTGCCATGCCATACTACTCTCCCATGCCATACCATGTGTGTGCCATGCTGCTCTGTGCCATACCACACATTGCCATGCCATACCTCATGCTGTGCCATACCATACCTCATGCTGTGCCATACCATATCTTATGCCATGCCGTACCTCGTGCTGTGCCATAGCATACCTCATGCTTTGCCTTGCCATAACACGCATTGTGCCATGCCGTAACATGTTGTGCCGTACCTCATGCTGTGCCGTGCCATACCTCATGCTGTGCCATGCCATAACACACATTGTGCCATGCTGTAACACGCGTTGTGCCGTTCCTCATGCTGTGCCATACCATACCTCATGCTGTGCCATACCATACCTCATGCTTTGCCGTGCCATAACACACATTGTGCCATGCCGTACCTCATGCTGTGCCGTGCCATAACACACATTGTGCCATGCCGTACCTCATGCTGTGCCGTGCCATAACACACATTGTGCCATGCCGTACCTCATGCCGTGCTGTACCGCGCGTTGTGCCATACCTCATGCTGTGCCATACCGTACCACATGCTGTGCCATGCCATAACACACATTGTGCCATGGCATACCTCATGCTGTGCCATACTGTACCTCATGCCGTGCTGTACCACACATTGTGCCATACCTCATGCTGTGCCATACCTCATGCTGTGCCATACCTCATGCTATGCCATACCATACCACGTGCTGTGCCATACCTCATGCTGTGCCATACCTCATGCTGTGCCATACCTCATGCTGTGCCATACCGTACCACATGCTGTGCCATGCCTCGTGCTGTGCCATACCTCATGCTGTGCCATACCTCATGCTGTGCCACACCATACCTCATGCTGTGCCATACCTCATGCTGTGCCATACCGTACCTCATGCTGTGCCATACCTCATGCTGTGCCATACCTCATGCTATGCCATACCGTACCTCATGCTGTGCCATACCTCATGCTGTGCCATACCTCATGCTGTGCCATGCCTCATGCTATGCCATACCGTACCACATGCTGTGCCATACCTCATGCTGTGCCATACCTCATGCTGTGCCATGCCTCGTGCCTGCCGTGCCGCAGAGAACCGGGCGCACTTCGAGCGGCACCGTTGGCCGCCGGTGTGGTACCTGAAGGAGGAGGACCTGTACCTGCGCTGCAAGAAGGAGCGGGAGCGCGAGGAGCAGCGGGAGCGCGCGCAGCACCCGCGCCGCAAGTGGTGCTTCTGGAGGCCGCACGTGTCCTGAGGGGGGGCCCGGCCCCCCCCGGGCGCTGCCCATCGCTGGTGCTACCTCTGACCGCAGCGCCGGGGCCCGGCCCCGCGCGCTCTGGTGCTGTCCCCTCACCCCCCCTGTGCCGCCGGGGGCCGAGCTGTGAGCAGGGGGGGCCCTGGGTGCTTCGGGGGGGGGGGCAGGGGCCCGGCCCGGCCCCCCCCCCCCATCTCGTGCCTTGGCCGTGCCCGGCCCCGGCCTCAACTGCACAAACCCTTTGTAGACTTTTGTATGCGAGCATCGCGGCTCCGGCCCCCCCCCGGGCCCCCCCCGGGCCCCGGCACCGCGAGGGGCAGCCCCCGCCTCGCAGCGGCTCTTTTAACCTTTAATAAAGCTTTTTGTAACGGGACCGTCTCGGGGTCACCCCCCCGTGCTCGGGGTCACCCCCGGTGCCCCCCCCCCCCCGCAGGAAGGACTGACACGGAGCAGCTTCATTCAGGTGTATTTATCATAGTGGGGGCACACAGAGGAGTGGGGGGTCCTGACCCATAGCTGGGGGTGCAGCTCATAGGTGGGGCTTGGGGGTACATGGAGCGGGGTCTGTGCCCCATAGCCTTGGGTAGCGTGGGGGGAGCTGGACCCCGGCTGCAGCCCCAGCAGGGCAGAGGGGGCCATGGGGGGAGCTCAAACCCCCCCCGGGCTGCGCTGGGCCCCCGGCACCCCTAAAGCCCCCCCAGGCCCTGGGAGCGGAGCCGGAGGCTGCGCTGGTCCCTGGGGCCGCATTGGATTCCATGGCCGGGACGGGAGATGCGGGGACAGCGCATTCCCATGGGAAGGGGCTGGGGCGGGAGCAGCCCCCGCAGGGGGGGACCCGGAGGACGCGGCGGCAGCGGCAGCCGCAGGGCCGGGGCCGGTCCCGGGGGGCGGCAGCGAGCACGGAGCCGCTGCCCCGGGGCACTGCAGCTGCGGCCCCGCACATCTGGCGGGGGCTGAGCCCCCCCCGGGGCAGGGCGGCCCCGCGGAGCGGCACCCACGGGCGGGACGCGGCCCGCGGCGCTCCCAGCGCGGGGCACCGGTTGGGCCGGGCCCTGGCGCCGGTGGAACCGGAGCTGGGAAGAGCGGGGCCGGTTCTGCTCCCGAGCACAGCGCGGCCTCCGCCCCGAGGCCTGGGGGGGGGGGGGGGGGTGCGGGGCGCAGCAACCCATGGCCCGGCTGGAGCAGCCCCAGCCGCGCATTCCCTGCTCACAACGGGGGGGGGGGGTTGGGAGCGAGGGAATCGCGGCTCAGCTCCGCTTCCACACGGATCCCCATCCCTGGGACCCGTGCAGCAGAAGGTGGGCTCAGCGCTGATCCCTGCCCACGGAGCCGCAGCGCCGGCCCCGGCGCATCCCGGCTCTCCCACCCCTGGCACGCTCTATACCCGGCTGTAGCGGAAGATCTCGCTCAGGTCGTAGCCGGTGACAGCGAAGGAGTTGCCCTCGGGATCGCAGAAGCGGGCGCCGCAGACCTGGGTGTCGGGAACGCGCTCGGCGTGACAGTGCTGGATCTGCAGGGACAGGGCACGGATGCGGCACCGGAGCACAGCCCGAGCCTGGGAACGGCCCCGCCGCAGGAGGGGAACCGGGGCCGGGGCGTGAGCCATGGCTCAAGCGCAGCACTGCGGGAGCAGAATCGGATCCCAGCCCGGGTTGGGTTGGAGGGAGCTCAAAGCTCCTCCAGCCCCAACCCTGCCATTGCAGGGACCCCTTCCATGGAGCAGGGGGCTCCGAGCCCTGTGTCCAACCCGGCCTTGAGCACTGCAGGGATGGGGCAGCCACAGCTTCTCCATTCAACCCATTCCAGTGTTCCCCTTCCCTGTATCTCCTCCACCTGTTCCCTATCTCAGTTGGAAGCCATTACCCCTGATCCCATCCCTCCATCCCTTGTCCCAGGCCCTCTTCAGGTTTCCCATGGCCCCTTTAGCACCGGAGCTGCTCTCAGGTCCCCCCAGAGCACAGCAGAGGGGCAGGATCCCCTCCCCGAGCTGCTGCTCACGCTCTGGGGGTGCACCCAGCACACGGGGGGGGTTTGGGGCAGCTTCTCCTCACCCAACTCACCTCAACATCGTCGGTGTCCGGGTTCCTGCTGAGCTTCCAGATGTGAACAAAGGAATCCTCCGCACCCGAGAGCAGCTGCAGAGGGAACAGAGCAGAGGCCATGGGGACCGGGGGTCCAGAGGGGAGGCACTGAGGTGGCAGTGCCGGGTGCCGGGGAGCAGCCCCTGCATGGCCACTGCAGGCTGCAGGTGGGATGAAGCATAGGATGCAGGGTGGGATGCAGATGAGGATGCAGTGGGATGCAGGTCAGGATGCAGGGTGGGATGCAGGTGAGGATGCAGGTGAGGATGCAGTGCAGGCTGCAGGTGGGATGCAGATGAGGTTGCAGGTGGGATGCAGGTGAGGATGCAGGTGAGGATGCAGTGCAGGATGCAGGGGGGGATGAAGATGAGGATGCAGTGTGGGACACAGATGAGGATGCAGGGTGGGATGCAGGGTGTGATGCAGATGAGGATGCAGGTGGGATGCACATCAGGATGCAGTGTAGGATGCAGGGGGGATGCAGGTCAGGATGCAGTGTAGGATGCAGGGTGTGATGCAGATGAGGATGCAGATGAGCATGCAGTGTAGGATGCAGGGTGTGACGCAGATGAGGATGCAGATGAGGATGCAGGTGGGATGCAGGGTGTGATGCAGATGAGGATGCAGATGAGGATGCAGGTGGGATGCATGTCAGGATGCAGATGAGCATGCAGTGTGGGATGCAGGTCAGGATGCAGATGAGGATGCAGATGAGCAGGCAGTGTGGGACGCCAGGACGCCCCTGCTCCCAGCTGTACCTTCCCTGTCTCTGGTGCCAGGTCCAGCGCATTGATCCACCGCGCGTGCGCATTGACCTGTGCGCGCAGCCGCCCGCTCGCCGCCTCATAGAGCCGGATCTGCCCGTTCCCGAAGCCGGCGGCCACCGTCCCGTGCCACAGCGCCACGGAGGAGCAGGTGCAGCTGGGGACGGGGCAGGAGTCACCGCTGTGCAGCCCACGGCCCCCCCCACCCCCCCTCCTGGCCCGGGGCTCACCCGCAGGCCGGGACCTTGCTGACCAGCCGGAACTCCTCGCCCGCGCTCCACACACACAGGGTCCCGGCGTCGTCGGCGCTCACCAGGTCTCCAGCCCCGTCCTGCAGAGCAGCGCTGGGTCAGGGCCTCGGTGCCCCATGGCTGCAGGGCACAGCCAGGCCCCGGTTGTGGTTTACCAGCTCCCGGTTTAACCAGGGCGCAGGGCCTGAACACGCTCGTGTTGGGCAACGGCGATGACACACGGGGTGACTCTCGAGGAAGAATCACCACGGCCCTCCCCGCAGAGCCGCTCCGCACCTTCGCCTCCAGGCACCGGGAATTGCCAGGGCAGGGCCTGGCCTCGCCCCGTGGGAAGCGTTAACAGCCCACGGAGCACGGGCTGGGAGAGGCGGGAGGATGGAGCAGAGCCTGGGCCCTGCGCTGGTGCAAGGGCGAGGACCTACCCTGGGTGGGGACATCCCCAGCACAAAGCCGGGATGGGGACCATGGGAGGGAGCAGCTCTGGGAGCCCTCAGGGCAGCTCCAGGGCCGAAAGGGGCTGCAGGAAACCTGGAGAAGGGCTTTGGACAAGGGATGGAGGGCAAGGACAAGGGGAATGGCTTTAACCTGCCAGGGGGAGGCTGAGATGAGCTCTTGGGCAGAAGCTGTTCCCTGGGAGGGTGCTGAGGCGCTGGCACAGGGTGCCCAGAGAAGCTGTGGCTGCCCCATCCCTGCAGTGCTCAAGGCCAGGTTGGACACAGGGGCTTGGAGCCCCCTGCTCTATGGAAGGGGTCCCTGCAATGGCAGGGTTGGGGCTGGAGGAGCTCTGAGCTCCCTTCAAACCATGCTGTGGGTCTATCCCGTGGTTCTAGGGCAGCTCCCAGGGATCGGGCTCCATGTCCAGGCTCATTGGGAAGCTGTCAGGGAAAGTTAAATGAAGCTAAGTGAGGGAGTGCAAGGACGCGGCCTCGCTGAGGAAGGGGGCAATGATGAGGAGCCCAACTGGTGCATCTGAGAGGTGCCAGAAGAAGCTGCACTGAGGGGAGCCCCATCCCGGTCCTGGACCACACTTTGACAGCTCTTCCCGTGCTCCCGCGCTCAGCCCGATGGATTCCAGTGGACCCCGGGATCCGCTGTGCTGGCAGCGAGGTCGGGAGCCATCAGCTCCTTGGGCTGAGCCTCCGCCGGCAGGGAACCGGGCAGCGCGGTGCTCGATGGGGACAGCGGCGGTGACTGCTCCCAGCAGCAGAGGGCACAGCCCCGGGCGGGCCCCGCGTGCAGACACCCCCAGACCCAACGCTGCTGAGCCCCCAGCACCGGAGCCCCGGGACCTACCGGGGCCCGGCCCTGCTCTGCGGCGATGTCGGTGACGGCGGCTCCGTGCTGCTCCAGGACCTCGCTCACCGTCACGTTGGTGCCTTTGGGGGGGATGTCAAACACCAGCACCGGCCCCGAGGACGTCCCTGCGGCACAGGGATGGCGCTGCCAGCACCGCCCCCCGGCGGCCCCAACAGGCACCGCGGCCACCAAACCTCCTCCATCCCTCCCTATGGACACCCGACCTCCTCCTGCCCTTCCCTATGGATTCCCTCCCTGTCTTCCCTCCCATCCTTCTCCGTGCTCCACTCACCCACACAGATGAAGCGCTCCCCCACTGCAGCGATCCCACGGGCAAACACAGCTTGTGCTGCAAGGAAACCGGGAGCCAGTCACACCGGAGCACCGGGAGCCGGTCACACCGGGGGCATTGCAGCAGGGCCACGGGGGCTCTGGCAGGGAGGATCTCCGGGGTGCAGGGAAGGGCCGAGCCCCACTGCAGCGTTACCGGGAGGATGCTCCGCCACGTCCAGCGCGTGCCAATAAACCAGGACGGAGCCGTCGGCCTCGTACATCTGCAGAGGGACAGAGCGAGGGTGAGCGCGAGAGCAGGGGGGGGCACCGGAGTCAGTGTGGTCCCTGCTGCACACAGGGATGTGGATGGGACGGAGGGGACCAGGGAAGGGCCACAGCGGTGATCCAAGGGCCAGGCAGTGAGTGAGGAAAGGCTGAGGGAGCTGGGACTGTCCCGCTGCAAAGAGGAGGCTCAGGGGGACCTTATCCCACGCGCCGGGAGCTGGAGGGGGGTACAGAGGAGATGGAGCCTCCCTCTGGACAGGAAGTCCCATGGGAAAGCCGAGGGGTGATGGGCACAAGTTACTGCGGGGGGGATTCCAACCGGACACAAGAGGGAAACCTTTCCCAGTGGGAACAATCCCCCACTGGAATGATGTCCCCAGGGGAGTGTTAGGACTGTGCTGCGGGGGGTGGGGACAGCCCGGCTCCGTCCTGCTGTGCCCGGAAGGGCTGGAACAGACAATTCCCGAGCTCATCCCAAGCTGGGACTTTGGATGCTGTGATTTACGGCTTCAGGCTCAAGCAGCGCCCCAGGAGGCCCCCAGGAGGCAGTGCCAGCCCTGGACCCGCAGCAGGAGCCTCCCGCTCCCCGCAGCGAGCTCACCCCCCCCTGCGCCGGGAATTCCCTCCACGGAAGCCGCCTCACCTGGATCCCCTTCTGGGAAGTCAGCACCAGCAGCACCCGCGAGGGCAGGACACACCACGCTGCCTGCGGGAGAGGGAGTGGGAGCCGCGGGGGGGCACGGGCAGGGCCGCGCTGCCCGCAGCCGCCCGCGCCCTCAGCCCCGTACCTGGGTGAGCAGCGCGGCGCTGAGGCCCATGCCGGGCTCCCGGGCCGGCAGCTGCCGGTGGGAGAGGCCGAGCCCGGCGGCGGCGGCGCTGAGCAGGCTGAGGCTGGGCCCGTGCACGGCGCTGAAGCGCTGGGGCTGCGGCCCGGGCAGGCGGAGCACGCTGAGGTTGTTGTACAGCGCCGCGCTGCTGCCGGGCAGCGGGAGGCTCTGCTCCCGCCGGTACCTGCGGCGGGCACCGCCAGCTCCGGACAACGCGCTCCTGCCGAGCCGAGCCGAGCCCGCCCCGCCGCAGCGCGGGCCCCCGCCGGGCCCCCTCGGGCTCCCCGGTCCCGCACCGGGCTCTTCCCTGAGATCCCCCCGCGCCCGCTCCCGTCCCCATCCTGCGTCCCCAGGGCCCCGCTTCCTGTACCCGGCCCTGGTCTCCTTCCCCGCTCTCGGCCCGGTTCCCGTTACCGGTTCCCTACGTTTCCACGCCGGGGTTCCCCGTTCCCAGCCCCGTTACTTGGTTACCCTCGGGACCTCCTGTTCCCGGCCCCGTGCTCCCTGTTCCCCGTTCCCCACCGGAACCCACGCTCCCGGTTCCCCTCCAGGAGCCCCCTTCCCTGTCCCCTTCCCCGGGACCCCCCGTTCCCGTTCCCGTTCCCGTTCCCCTTCCCCTTCCCCTTCCCCTTCCCCTTCCCCTTCCCCTTCCCCTTCCCCTTCCCCTTCCCGCTCACTCGGCGACGGCCGCAGCCATGGAGACGGCGACGCTGCGTGATGAGGCAGAGGGCGGCGCGCCGAGGTGACGTCACCGCGCGGTGCGCCGGGAGGCGGAGCCAGAGTTACCATAGAGACGGGGACGCGTCCGGCGGCGGGAAAAGGATGGGAGAGGTGGGAGGGGCCGGGGAGGAGCGGGGTGCAATGGGGTGCAATGGGGTGCAATGGGGTGTGCTGGGGTGTACTGGGATGTACTGGGGTGTAACGGGGTGTACTGGGATGTACTGATGTGTACTGGGATGTATTGGGGTGTACTGGGGTGTGCTGGGGTGTGCTGGGGTGTGCTGGGGTGTACTGGGGTGTTCTGGGATGTACTGGGGTGTACTGGGGTGTACTGGGATGTGCTGGGGTGTACTGGGGTGTACTGGGATGTACTGGGGTCTGCTGGGGTGTGCTGGGGTGTACTGGGGTGTACTGGGGTGTAATGGGATGTACTGGGGTGTACTGGGGTGTAATGGGATGTACTGGGGTGTACTGGGGTGTAATGGGGTGTACTGGGGTGTAATGGGATGTACTGGGGTGTACTGGGGTGTAATGGGATGTACTGGGGTGTACTGGGGTGTAATGGGGTGTACTGGGGTGTACTGGGGTGTAATGGGATGTACTGGGGTGTACTGGGGTGTACTGGGGTGTGCTGGGATGTACTGGGGTGTACTGGGGTGTGCTGGGGTGTACTGGGACATACTGGGATGCACCGGGATGCACCGGGATGCACCGGGATGCACCGGGATGCACCGGCACTCCCTGGGCTGCCCCCGCCGCCCCGTGCCCCCACCCCCGCCCTGTCCCCGCAGAAGGGACCGTCCCGGGAGCGCGCGGCCGGGTCCCGCCCCCGCGGGGACAGACCCCGGGCTCCCCCGGGCTCCCCCCGGCTCCCCCCGGCTCCCCCCGCGCGGGCCCGGAGCGCGCGGCCGCGTGGCTGCCGCAGGCGCTGCGCGGGCAGCGCGGGGACAGCGCCGTGGCCGAGGTCCTGCGGGAGCTGCTGCAGAGCCTCACGGGGGAGTGCGCCCGGGCCTGGGCCCGGCGGGAGGTGAGGGCGCCGGGGGGGCCTGGAGCACAGGGAGGGGGGAGCTGGAGCACAGGGAGGGGGGAGCTGGAGCGGGGCCTGGAGCACAGTGAGGGGGGGACGGCTGAGGGACCGGGGGGGGGTCAGGTGGAGAAGAGAAGGCTCAGGGGGACCTGATCGCTGCCTACAACTGCCTGAGAGGAGGATGGAGCCGGGAGGGGGCTCTGCTCCCAAGGAACAAGGGATGGGCCAAGAGGAACCGGCCTCAAGCTGCACCAGGGCAGGGTTAGATGGAGCTGAGGAACAATTCCTGCCCCAGAGGGTGCTCAGCATTGGAACTGCCCAGGGCAGGGCTGGAGCCACCGTCCCTGCAGTGTGCACACCCCATGGAGCCCAGGCCTCAGTGCCATGGGGCAGTGGTGGCCTGGGCACTGCTAGGAGTTGGACTTGGGGAGCTTAAAGGGCCTTTCCACCCTGATTGATTCCATGATACCATAATTCCATGGCTCCCTGTCTCCATGATACCATGATTCCATGGTTCCATGGCTCCATGACTCAATGGTTCCATGGCTCCATGATTCAATGATTCCATGATTCAATGGTTCCATGGCTCTGCGATTCAATGGTTCCATGGTTCAATGATTCAATGATGCAATGGTTCCATGGTTCCATGGCTCCGTGACTCAATGGTTCCATGGCTCCATGATTCAATGATGCAATGGTTCCATGAGTCAATGGTTCCATGGCTCCATGACTCAATGGTTCCAAGGTTCCATGATTCAATGATGCAATGGTTCCATGGTTCCATGGTTCCATGGCTCCATGACTCAATGGTTCCATGGCTCCATGACTCAATGGTTCCATAGCTCCATGGTTCCATAGCTCCATGGTTCCATGGCTCCATGGTTCCATGGCTCCATGGCTCCCTGGCTCCCTGGCTCCCCGGCTCCATGGCTGCGGGGCGCCGGGCTCAGCGCAGCTCTGTCGGCAGCGGGTGCCCTTCACCGTGGGCCTGGCGCGGGACGCGCTGCTGCAGATGGCGCAGTGGCGCTTCCCGCTGCGGGACGAAGGGGACCTGGATCCCGACGGAGAGGATGAGGAGCCCCGGCCCTGCGCCAGCGACTCCTGGGCAGAGGGCGCCGTGCCCGTGCTGAGCCCCCAGCGCTGCCCCAGCGAGGTGAGACGCGGGACGGGCCCCATCCAGGGACCCCCGGGGCTGTTGTCCCCCAGAGGGGGCTCTGCTCCATGGGGCTGCCCGGGGGGCGTTGGTTGCTGCTGCGCTGGCTCCTCACCCCATGGCCAGCAGCACCGTCGCTCCGCAGCGCACCGCAGCTCCGCCTCCACCCCCAGGTCCCCGACCCATGCACCCCGTTCCCGGGGGGGCAGCAGGACCCCGATGCGGTGGCCGAGGTTGGATCTTCCCTGGTGGAGCCCCCGTTCCCCGGTGATGCCGCCCCGGGGCCGGGGCCGCCCACCCCGGAGCCTCCTCAGGACGGGGCGGCCGCAGCTCCCCGGTTCAAGCGAAGACCAGCGCTTTCCCAAGCACCGGTGCAGCGGGCAGCCCCGCTCCGCCCGGCCCGGCCACCCGCGCCACCGGACCCGCCGGGGCCGGAGCCGCCGCCGCGGTCCTCCAACGGGGATGAGGAGGGGAGGAGCGTGGTGCTCAGCGGCCACAAACCGCGGCTGCCGCTGCTCTCCGGCAGCAGCACCGCCTCGGTATGGTCGGGGAGGGCCCCGCGCAGCAGCGTCCCGAAGCGGGGCGACTCCCGCTCCGCGATGGCGGTGCCGGGGCCGTGTCCGGGCCGGCGCCCCGAGCGCTGGATCCGGCCGCACGTGGAGGTGCTGGAGCCCGGTGCCGGGCGGCGCAGCCGGGGCCCGGACCCGAGCAGCTCCCGGCTGCACCGGGGCCCCGTCTCCGCGGCGGGGCCGCAGCTCCGGACCGCGGCGGCGGAGTCGCGGCCGCCCCCCGGCGCCGCACCGCGCCCGCTCGGCTCCCTGCTGGACCCGGCCCGCCTGGCGCCCGGGGTCTCGGTGCGCTGGGGCGGCTCCGTGCGGCGCGGGGGGCGCGGGGAGCAGGAGCCGGAGCAGGAGGAGGCGGCGGAGCTGAGACCCATCCGGGCCAGCGCGCTCCCCGCGGTCATCGCGGCCGGGCGGGTGACGGGGGAGCGGTGAGCGCCGGTCCGCCCGCTGAAGGCGCCCAATAAACCAAAGGCGTTCGTGGCAGCCGTCCCCCGCGTCCCGGTGAGGAGCAGCCCCGCGGCCACGGGGATGGTCCGTTGGGTCCCTGCACCCAAAGCCACCACGGGGCCTTTCGCCGGCTCTGCAGGGCTCCGGCTCCAAAACCGCCCCGGTTTGCCTCTAAAGAGCCTCGGTTTGGCTGCGGGTGGTGCTCAGGGACGGCTCAGCCGCGGCGAAGCCACCGGCGGCGGGGCCGGGCAAAGGTCCGCAGCCGGACTCTGCCCCCCCCGTCATGGAGGTGCCGAGCGCCTGCAGCCACCCGGGCTGGCTCCTGCTCACGCTGCTCCTGGGGCTGCTGCTCTGGGCGCGGAGGAGACGCGCGTGGGACCCCCGGCAGTGCCCCACGGACCTGAGCGGCAGAACCGTCATTGTCACCGGGGCCAACAGCGGTGAGCGGGGGCCGGCGGGCAGCGGGGACCGGCGGCAGCGCCGGGGTCCCGCACGGCCCGGGGAGCCTCCTTGCGCAGCCGGAGCTGGGGGCAGCGCCCCATTGCCCTGGGATGGGAAGGGGCAATGGCACGACGGCACCGCGCTGCGGGTGGCACCCGGGGGACGCGGGTCCCCTTCTGCAGCCGCAGCACCGCAGCCCCTGCTTGGTCGGTGGTGGGGTCCTGGGCACGCACCGGCTGCTCACACCGCGGCCATGGGTGTCCCCTGCGCCGCGCTGGCCGCCGGCTGCTGCACACCGTGCTCGGGGCGGGTGCCCGCTGTGCCCGGCCCGGGGGCAGCTCGGCGCGCCCTGGGCAGCCCCTGCCCGGCCTCTGGGGGCAGTTAATGGCTGGTAGCCACGGCCACCGGGACCCGTGGGTTAGGGGCGTCCTCACCCACGCAACGCACGCGTGGGGTCCCCGTCCATGGCCCTGCCCCGCTGCCCGGGGAACGGGGCCGGGGACCCGCGGACCCCGCTCCCCGGGGCTGAGCCGGTGCCGGCTCCGTGCGCCGCAGGCATCGGGAAGTGCGTGGCGCTGGAGCTGGCGCGCCGGAACGCCCGCACCATCCTGGCGTGCCGGAGCCGGGAGCGGGGCCGGGCGGCGCTGGAGGAGATCCGCGCGGCCACCGGGAACGCCGCGGTGGTGCTGCGGGAGCTGGACACGGGCTCGCTGGCCTCGGTGCGCGCCTTCGCCCGCGCCGTGCTGCGGGAGGAGCCGCGCCTCGACGTGCTGGTCCACAACGCCGGCGTCACCGGTAAGCGCCGGGCCCGGGGCCGCCCGCGGCGCGCGTCCCGCTCCCGGGCCCGCATCGCCCACCCCGGACTCCCCGTTCCAGGGCTGCCGTTCGCCCTCACGCCCGAGGGCCTGGAGCGAACCTTCGCCACCAACTACCTGGGCCCGTTCCTGCTCACCAACCTGCTGCTGGGTGAGCGCGGGCGCCGCCGGGGCCGCGGCATCGCGGGACCCCCGCTCACCCCCGTCCTTCCCCGCAGAGCTGCTGAAGGCCTCGGCGCCCGCCCGCGTGGTGACCGTGGCGTCGTTCCGGCACCGCGCCGGCACCGCCGACTGCCGCTTCCTCACCGGGCAGCGCCGGCCCCGCGGCGGCGACGAAGCCTACAGCAGCAGCAAGCTCATGGGCGTGCTCTTCAGCACCGAGCTGGCGCGGCGCCTGCGGGGCACAGGTGGGGATGTGCAGTGCAGTGCAGTGCTGGGCCGTGCAGTGCAGTGCAGTGCCATACCGTGCGGCTCCAGGCAGGGCCATTGCCCATCCCAACCACACTGCCCCACGCCGCAGGGCCTGCACGTCGGGGTTTTGCCCCTGGAGCCCCCCATGGGATGTGTCCGCAGTGCCAGGCCATGGGGCAGCCCCAGTGCCAGGCTCGGGGGGGCTGCTCCCGCTGGGATGGGCACTGGATGTGGGAGCAGCGGGAAGGTGCCATGGCTCCAGCGTGGGGCTGACGCCGTGGCTCCGCAGGGGTCACCTCCAACGCCGTGAGCCCCGGCGTGGTGAGCACCAACATCATGCGCCACTTCAGCTGGGCCGTGCGGGCGCTGTTCGCCCTCCTCCGCCCCTTCATGAAGGTGAGTTGGGGGCAGGACGCGCCGGGATCGCCCATCCCATGGCCCCTCCTGACCCCTGCCCTGGCAGTCGGCGGCACAGGGGGCCCTCAGCACCATTTACTGTGCGGTGTCGGAGGAGGCCGCGGGCATCACGGGCAAGTACTTCAACAGCGACTGCGCCCTGGAGCTGCCCTCGGCGGCCGCCCGCGACCCCCGCCTGGCGCGGGAGCTGTGGGATGAATCCGAGCGGCTCACAGGGCTCCGCCGCGGTCCCCGGCACTGACACAGCCGTGGCTCTGCGTGGGGATGCACTCAAGCTCCGTGGAGCCGGGAGCTGCACCAGCAGGTCCAGCACCCCACAGTGCACCGGATGGGGCAGCGCACCTCACCCTGCCCCTTGCCAAAAGGAAGAGCAGCCACTGGGCTCCGTTTTGCCCGAACAGTCTCCACGACGGGGCCGCCATCGGCAGCACAGCTCCTTTATTAAAGGCCGGCGCCGCTATTCCCAGGCAATGTCCAGGTCCAGGCGCCGCTTCCTCACGCTCTGCAGGAAGCCGTCGTAGTCGCGCCGGTGGATGTCGCGGCAGCGGCTCAGGTCCATGTGGCGCAGGCAGCCGTGGGAAGCCAGCAGCAGCCGCACGGCGCGGCCGGACACGCGGCTCCCGGCCAGGCTCAGCTCCTGCAGCTCCTGCAGCGGCGGCCCCGGCGCCGCCAGCACCGCCTGGAACACCGGATCCAGCGGGAAGGGGACGGCGAGCAGGCGCAGGCGCTGCAGGCGTGGCGCATGGCACAGCAGCGAGGTCAGCGTCGAGCTCAGTGTGGCGCCCAGCGCCAGCCCGGAGCCGGTGCCACCGGCCAGCGTCAAGGAGAAGGTCTGGAGCTGGGGGCAGCCGCGGGGCAGGGGGCTGGCGTCCCGGTGTGGTGGTTCCTCATCCGGCTCCCCGCTGTCGGTGCTGGTGTCCGGCGGCAGGTGCAGCTCGGCGCTGAAGGCCCGCAGCCCGGGGCACGCCGCCAGCACCGCGGCCAGCGCCAGCCCGTTGTGGCAGCAGAAGCCGTGCAGGGTCAGGCTCTGCAGGCGCAGGCCCGGGTTCCGCAGCACCGGCACCAGCCCCGCCAGGGCCCGGCCCTCGGCACAGCCCAGCGTGAGCCGGGACAGGGAGCCCCAGCGCTGCAGCTCCGCGGCGCCGTCGCCGTCGCTCAGCCACACGCTGACCTCCTCGGCCTGCGGACACATGGCCCGGACCATGGCCAGGTCAGGCTCCTCCACGTCCTCCAAGTGCCGCAGGGGCAGCGTGAGCCGGGGCCCCCCCGGCGCTGCCCCCCGCCACCGCGCCGCCTCCTGCAGCGAGGGGAAGCCATTGGCATCCTCTGCCCCATCCAGTTCCCGCTCATGCAGGAGGCGCAGGGCGTCCGGCACAGCGCCGTGCGCCAGCAGCTCCAGGCACGGCAGCGCCAGCAGCAGGAAGGCCAACGCCGGGGCCGCGCCGCCGTCCGCTGCCGGCTCCAGGCCGCGGGCCAGCAGGACGCGCAGCGCGGGGCAGCCCCGGCGCCCCTGCAGCGGGTCGAAGGCCAGGCAGCGCAGCGCGGGGGGGGCCAGGCTCCTGCAGTGCGACACGTCGAGCTCTCGCAGGCCGCGGCAGCAGCGGCCCAGTGCCGCCAGCACGCGCCCCTCCGCCTGCGTGGCCGCCAGCACCAGGCGCCGCAGCCGCGGCATCGCCTCCACCATCGCCTCCAGCGCTGCCGGAGAGAGCCGGCTGCAGCCGCGCAGGTCCAGGGAGCTCAGGCCCTGCCGCGGCACACGGGGCCCTCAGTGCAGGCAGGGGCGCGGGTCCTCCGTGACACCACACCCCCCCCGGGACACCCTGTGCGGTGCTGGTGGTGGGCACCCATAGCCCCGCTCAACCTGACCCACGGAGGGTGGGAGCCCCTCGTCCTGCCCACCCAGCCCCATGGAGTGCGGGTACCCCCGCCCTGCTCAACCAGCCCCATACAGTGCTGGCACCCCTGACCCCACACCCCGTACCTGGCAGCGCAGGGCGAGCAGGCGGGCGATGCCGTTGCTGGCCAGGCCGGGGCAGGGGCTGAGGCTGAGCTCCCGCAGCTGCGGCAGCAGCAGCAGATGCAGCGCCGCCCGTGAGAGGCGCCGGCTCTCGGCCAGCACCCGCAGCAGCTCCTGCACCGCGCTCCCGGCTGCGGGGGGACAGCGCGGTCAGAGCGGGGACCCCGGCACCGCGCCCCCACCGGCACCGCACTCCCCTGGCCCCGGCACTCACGCAGGTCGTTGAAGGGGCCCATGATGAAGCGGAACTGGAACTCATCCAGGTAATTGTCGCTGTAGTCCCTCACCCAGAGGCTCTGCATGTGCTGCGCCAGGCTCTGCAGGCACAGGCTGCCCAGCGCCGGCACCTCCCTGCGCCTCGGCATCGGCCTGCGGAGAGAATGGGCTGCTTGGGTATGGAGCACCAGGTGCCGTGTGCCGTGTGCCATGGAGCTGCTGCAGGGCCGGAGCAGCCTGGAGAGGAGAAGGCTCCTGAAGGGGAGACCTCAGACCAGCTCCAGTGCCTGAAGGGGCTGCAGGAAACCTGGAGAGGGATTGGGACAAGGGATGGAGGGATGGGATGAGGAGTTGGGGCTTCCACATGGGAGAGGGAAGAGTTGGCTGGGATACAGTCAAGTTCTTCACTCAGATGGTGGTGGGACACCGGAAGGGGTCGAATGGAGAAGCTGTGGCTGCCCCATCCCTGGCAGGGATGGAAGGCGCTTGGAGCACTCTGCTCTATGGGAGGTGTCCTGCGCTTGGGACCGGAGGAGCTTTAAGCTCCCTCCAACCCAAACCATTAAAGCCCCATCAGGACCGTGTTTTGTTGTCAAAGCCCCCCCTCGGGCTCCCCCGCCCATGCCCAGTGCGGGCTGTACCCGGGCTTGGCACGGACCGCGCTGTGCCCCCCCGGTGCCCGCCCTGGACTCACCGGCAGGGCCGCAGCCCCGGCGGGGACAGGCGCTGGGCCCCGGCAGCGCCCGGGGCGGTCCCGCCCGGCGCTGGCACCGGTGCTGGCGGGGCCGGGCCGTGCCTGGGAGGGGACAATGAGTCACGGCCACGCGGACCGGAACCCGGCCCGGGACCGCCGACGGCGGGTGGGACCCGGGGGTACCGCTGGGAGGGGGGGCGCGAACACCGCCACGCAGGGGCCCGGGGCCGCGGGTGGGGGCCCCCCGGTAGCGTCCGGGAAAACCTCGTCCCTGACCCGGCGGACGCGAGCAGGAGCAGCGCGGGACGGGGAGCGGGGACGGGAGGTGCAAACGGGGTCAGCGCGCCGGGACCCGCGGGCACACGGACCGGGCCCCGCCCCGCAGACAGCCCTGGGCACGGCGGGGCCACTGGGGCGGACCGGGCCCGGTTCAGCGAGAAGTCCCCGTTAGACACCGGGGAGGAGCAGCCCCCGAGGGACGAGACCAAGGACCGGGCCCGGGGTCCGACCCACGGGGGCACGGGGCCGCCCCGCGGCACTTACCGGCGGCTCCGCGGCCCGTCCAGCCCCGTCCTGCTCCCTGCCCCGGCCCCCCCGCCGCGGGCGGCCCCGCCCTGCCCCGAGCCCCACCCGGCGCCGGTGCCCCGGGTACCCCCCCGCCCCCGCCCCGCCCCCGAGCCCCACCCGGTGCCAGTGCGCCGAGTGCTCCCCCCTCGAGCCCCACCCGGTGCCCGTGCCCGGGGTCCCCCCCCGGAGCCCCACCCGGTGCCGGTGCCCCGGGTTCCCCCTCCCGGCCCGGGCCGTCACCGCCGCCATTGTGGGCCCCGCGGCTTCACTGCCCACCATGCGCATGCGCGCAGAGAGAGGCCCCTTCCGCCCTTCTTCCCCTGCGGGCTGTCTATAGCGGTGCCTGACGCCAGGCTCGGCCGGCGGCGCGGCCGGGCGGCGCGGCAGCGCGGGGGCAGCCCCGAAGGCCTGCGGGGGCTTCGGCACGACGGGGCCCAGCTGCGGGAGGCGGCGCTGGGAGCGGCCCGTGGCAGGTACCGGGGGCCCGGACCGGGGGGGGTGCGGGCCCGGACCCGGTACCGGGGGCCCGGACCGGGGGGTGCCGCGCCGGGGTAGGGGATGGGGCCGAGGCAGGGCCGGCGGTCGGTGAGGAGCGGTCCCGCTATGGGGCTGGGTGATGGGTGGAGGGGGTGCTGGGTATGGGGGGAATCCTCCGGTGGGCCCCGTGTGAGGGCCCTGCCCCCGGTGGGGAGGGCGCCGAGGGTCGGCGATGGGGCCCCTGCGGGTCCCTGTGGGGCAGCCGCTGCTGAGCTCAGGCGCCCGCCATGGAGCTCCGTGCAGACAAAGCCGCCGCGGCTGCGCCGGCCGCAGCGTGCCGGGGTCGGGTGCTCCCGGTGCGTTCACCTTCGTCCTCAGGGCGGTGCCGGAATCCCGCGTTCCCGACGGGAATTGGCGCTGGCGTCGTGCGCGGGCGGGGTGGGGGGGTCTGCACGCAGGGAAGAGGGCGCAGTCACGGGCGCTGCCATGGAGCCTCCTGTGCTGAGTGCGGGGCGAGACCCCGCTGCGCTCGCAGCCTCACCCGGGGTGCCGCGTTGTGGGGCTGTACCGATAGCCCCGTGTGGGCCACCCCGGTGGAACGTGGGGATAGAGCAGAGGTGGAGCCAAAACGCTGTTAGGAACAAAAAGACGGAAGAAGCAGGATTTAGGAAGGACCATAAGCGCACATGCGGCGGTTGGATGTTGGATTGGGAATGGTTTGATTTGGAGAAGGGGAGGGAATGACCCGGCCTCGGGATCATTGATCCAGGGATTGATGTTAATTGATCCGAGGGGGGGTTTGGATGGGAGATGGGGAGGAACCTTCCCTGTGAGGGTGCTGAGGCGCTGGCACAGGGTGCCCCGAGGAGCTGTGGCTGCCCCATCCCTGCAGTGCTCAATCCAGGTTGGACACAGGGGCTCGGAGCCCCCTGCTCTATGGAGGGGTCCCTGCAGTGGCAGGGTTGGGGCTGGAGGAGCTTTGGGGTCCCTTCAACCCATCCCAGGCTGGGGTGCCATGGTAACTGTCTCATTTGGGTACCTGCTGCATTCACACCCCTGTGTTATGGCTGTTGATGGCTGAGGAGAGTGAAGACCCCTCCTGTGGCATCACGGAGATGTGGTAGGGCTCTGGTGAGGTGCAGCCCTTGGTGGAGCCTGGGGCTCCCCAACCAACCCCTTTGCCCTGGTGGTTGGGGGCTCCAGTGTCCCCGGTGCAGTGTGAGGGCCGTGGGCAGTGGCTCTGAGGAGGCGGCACCGTCCTGGGGAGCCTCTGCGGGTCCCAAACCTCTTCCCTGACCGACCCCCGGCTCCGCTGGTCCTGGTGCTGGTGCATGGCGGAGCTCCCGCTGTGTCCATCGGGCACAGCCTCCTGGAGGAGCTTCCCAGTTTGGCTGAACGTAGCTCATGGATTAAGTGGAGTCTGGAGAAGAGGAGGCTCAGGGGGACCTGATCGCTGCCTGCAGCTGCCTGAGAGGAGGATGGAGCCAGGAGGGGGCTCTGCTCCCAAGGAACAAGGGATGGAACAAGAGGAACCGGCCTCAAGCTGCACCAGGGCAGGTTTAGATGGAGCTGAGGATCAATTCCTGCCCCAGAGGGTGCTCAGCATTGGAACTGCCCAGGGCAGGGCTGGAGCCACCATCCCTGCAGTGTGCACACCCCATGGAGCCGAGGCCTCAGTGCCATGGGTCAGTGGTGCCCTGGGCAGTGCTGGGAAGGGTTGGAGTGCATGATCCCGATCTCTCTTCCCACCTGGCTGGTTCTGGGATGGTTTGGTGGATGCAGAGGAGCAGGGAGAGCAGTGACGGGGACTGCGGCAGCTCCCAGCACCACAGGGAATGCTGCTGTGTTTAATGGAGTGGTTTATGGAGCCTGGGACAGCACAGGGCGGGAATGAGCAAAGGGAGAAGTTCCTTAAGGATGCGTGCGAGGGGAAGCCGAGGTGGTTCTCCTGCAGCAGTGCCCGGCGTTCCCCAGCTGGGGATCCCAGCCCAGGTTCGGCTGCTCTGAGGCCGGGAGCATGGACCGGAGCTGCGGTATTTGGACCGGCTTTTCCCGGTGTGGTTCCACCCGGGAATGCCCCCGTGTGGCTGTGACGGGGCTCAGGAATGGGGGTGTTTGATGGAGATGAGCTCAACCCGCCCGCACTGACCTCCTCCGGCATTCCCGGCTCCGGGCCGTTGCCATGGCTCCCGCTTCCCGCCGTGCGCGGGTGGCTCCGGGGGCATTCCCGGCGGGAGCTCCGCCGCGCATCGCTGGTCCCGGGGCGCGCTGCAGCGGCTGCGGCTGAGGCGGGGCTGCAGCCGCGCATGGCGCAGGCTCCGGGCGCTCATCCACCGGGTCCTAGCGCCGGGATCCGCCTCTGGGATCGGGCGCGGCGCTGCGCCAACCTCAGCCTCGCGGCGTCCCGGCCTGGCTGGGGCTGGGGGGGGAGCTCAGAGCCCCAACCCTGCCACTGCAGGGACCCCTCCATGGAGCTCCGAGCCCTGTGTCCAACCCGGCCTTGAGCACTGCAGGGATGGGGCAGCCACAGCTTCTCTGGGCACCCTGTGCCTCAGCACCCTCACAGGGAACAGCTTCTGCCTCAGAGCTCAGCTCGGTCTCCCCTCGGGTGGGTTGAAGCCATCGCAGCTTTCAGGACCACGTCTGAACGTTCCCAATGGGATGTTCCCCGGCTCTTTGGTGGTGTTCATCCATAGGGACGGTGTTGCGCTGGGAGTCGGGCAGCTCCTGCACAGCCCCATGGGGGTCCCTGGGGGGGGGGGGGCGATGGTTCCTCACCCACCGCTCGTGGGGATCTCGGTCCTTGGCGCCTCTTTGCAGGCGGTTGGATGGGGATTGTCCCAACCCAATGCATCCCCGGGCAGCAGCTGAGGCTCGCGGGTGAGCGCTCCAGGTGGATTTGGGCACACGCAGCTCCCATGGTACGTGCTATTCCCGGATAGGAATGGGGTCGGGTGGGAAGAGGTGGGACCGTGCTCCTCGGGAATGCTGCTGTTTCCATGGGTTCCCAATGGAGTTCAGTGATGGACGTTAAAGCAGTGACTTCAAAGCTCGGAGGTGAATCGGGCCCTTGGGTGCGTTTGGGTGTTGTATCTCCTGAGCCTGCAGCAGGGACTGGATTCCTCTGGGATGATTCGGTTGACTTCATCCGCAGTGAGCGTTGGAGTTTGGAGGGACAATGGGATATTCATCCCTGGGGCGGGTACTCAATGGGAAGTGGTGAATGGCGCTGTGGAGCTTCCCGGTGTGCGATGGGGCGTCCCTGAGGGTGCAGGTGGTGGCTCCTCCGGGGCTGGGATGTTCATGGTCATGTCCAGCTCTCCACAAACGCATTGTGAAAGGCTCCTCATGGAGTTACGGAATTCCGGGTTGAAGGGACCGCGGGGATCATCTGCTCCCACTTTTGGGCTCTCTTATCCCGTCCCTTGGGTGTCTCCTGGGGAATCTTGTCTAAACCGTGTTTTGCCAGGGATCGCCTGCTGTAGGTGAGGTGGCGCAGCGCATCCTGTTCATGGGCTCCCGCTTTGTGTCCTGTGGGATTCGGGAATGCCGATGCAGGGTTGGAGTGCTTTGTGTCCCTGCTGTGCTCTGGGGCTCTGCATCCTCCATGGGCTGACCCCGGGGTTCAGCTGCGGGGGGAGGATGAGGATGATGGGCAGAGCCCGGTTGATGGCTGGAGCCGGCCTGGATGTTCCCTAATGGCTCCATTCAGCTTTCATTGACCTCAACTTCTCCCCTTCTCCTTGTGGGTCTCCCATTGCCGTGGGCTCGTTGTCCCCGTTGGGTTCGGCGTTGTCCCCGTTGGGTTCGGCGTTGTCCCCGTTGGGTTCGGCGTTGTCCCCGTTGGGTTCGGCGTTGTCCCCCTTGGGTTCGGCGTTGTCCCCCTTGGGTTCTGCATTGTCCCCCTTGGGTTCTGCATTGTCCCTGGGTTCGGCAGTGGCTGGACTCGATGCTCTCGAAGTGCCGTTCCAACCTGGTGGGCTGTGGGATCCTCGTGGTTGTTTGGAGCTTCCCAGTGGAAGTGTAACACATCCCTGCCTGGGTGTCGGAGCCCCAGGACATGGACTTCCTGCAGCCGGGTGCTCCAGGGGGGAATTCCCTTCCCATGTGCTTGGGGTTGAGCGTGGGACAGCGCCGGGAGGAGAAACGAGCGCTGATGTTCTGTGGCATGAGAGCGCCCTGAGCTGTGGATGGTGCCGGAGGAGGCTCCTCCTGGGGTTCCCTGGGGTTCGCTGTGCCCCGTTATTCCCGTGGCTCTTTGAGGGGGGAATTCCGCCCTTCCCGGCCTGCAGCAGCGCCCGCTGCACCTTTTCCCCTCCCCATAGTCCATCCCATCCACCGCGGTCACCACATCAGGGGCCACAGTAGGACGCGAACACAGAGCTCCGTGCGGTGGCTCCGGGTTTGCTGCCGGGTCGGTGCCTGGGGCACAGCGGGTGCCGGTGGGTGCCGGTGCCTGCAGCGTCCTGGCGTCGCCGCATCCCCTCGCTGAGCCCCCTCCCCGTTCAGAGGCAGCAGTTTCGGTGCAGGCAGCTCGCGGGGCGCTGCCGGCTTCAATCGCACCCATTCACATCGCTGGGGAAGGGACAATTACCGATTGATGCTGTGCAGTCCCCGCATTAACCCCGTGCCTCCCATCGCCTGCGCATCCCGAACCGCGCCGTGCCGGGGGGGTGCGTGCTGGGGACAGCCCCTGCGTGCCGGTGCTGTGTCACCCCGGCTTGTGGTGCTGCAGGAGCGAGGTGGGGCTGAGGGGCGAACCTGGGCCCGAGGGGCGGCAGAGCCCGCACGGCCACGGCCGCGCTGGTGCCCAGCGCTGGGGAGCGGTGTCCCCTGCGCGCAGCCGCAGGTGCTGCCCGCACCGGGCAGCCCGGGGGCGGCTCTGCCCTTCCCGGTGCGGCGGCGGCGGCGTGGCCCGGTGCCATCCCCCTTGCAGCAGCGGGGCGGCGTTAGGACCCAGCGGGCGCCGTGCAGCGGCTCTACCGCAGCGGCTCCTCCATCCATCCTCCCCTCGGCTGCGCTGGATCCCGGCGCATCCTCCTTAGGGCATCCTCTGCCTCTCGGAAGAGGGCTTTCCCCCCTCCCCTGCGCCCAGCCGGGATGCTGGGATCGGCTGGGACGTGGAAAACCGCCGCTGGAGCCCCATGAAGTGAGGCCGTTCCCTCCAGCCCCCGAATCCTGCAGGCAGGGGAGGCAGCGGCAGCATGGCCCAGGGCAGGAGACACGCGTCCAGCCGGGTGAGCCGGGGGGGAGCTCACCCCCGAGTCCTGCCCGTGCTGCCGGTAACGGTGCGCTGACAGGAGCCTGGGCCGGGGCTGGGGGCTGGGGGGGGGCTTCCCGGCATTCCCGTGCCTGGGATTTGAGCTGTTCCTCGCCGGCAGCGGCTGCTCTGACGGGCAGGGGTGGGTGAGGTCTGCCTGCACCAGGCCGTGTCCTCTGCCTGCGGCTGCCTGTGCTGTGCGTGCCCCGCTGCGCAGGCGGCCCCGCAGCGCTCCCAGCGCACGGGCAGGGGCTCCTTCCCCTTCCCGCATCCTGGCTTTTCCCTTCCTCCCCGCTCGGCTCCGCAGCTTCCCAGGGCCCTCCCGAAGCAGGTCCGGGGTTTGCCGTGGTGCCGCTCCCCCGCGGGGCCGGGGCTCTGTGTCCGTTCTCCCTCCTGCAGCGCCGCTGTGTGGGACCTGACGGAGCCCCCCATGGGCTGCGCTGAGCACGGGCCCCGTCCCACCCCCGGCACAGCCCCCCCGGGGCCCTGTGCATGGGCATGGAGCTGGGAATGTGCTGGGAAGGGGGCTCCGGGCTCTGCCGTGGGCACTGCACGGAGCAGAGGGGGCTCAGGGCTGCCCAGAGTGTGTGTGCCCGGGATGCTCCTTCCCCCCCCCCCATGCAGGTCCTGCTGTGATCCCATGGGGGGGCCCAGCGTGGTCCTGTGCAGGATCCCGGCGTGTTCCCATGTTCCCATGCGGGGATGTGGTTCTCAGCGCAGGATGGTGCTGTGGGATGTGGGATGTGGTTCCCAGCACAGGGGGTGCTGTGGGATGTGGGATGTGGTTCCCAGCGCAGGATGGTGCTGTGGGATGTGGTTCCCAGCGCAGGATGGTGCTGTGGGATGTGGTTCCCAGTGCAGGATGGTGCTGTGGATGTGGTTCCCAGTGCAGGATGGTGCTGTGGGATGGGGGATGTGGTTCCCAGCGCAGGATGGTGATGTGGGATGTGGTTCCCAGCACAGGGGGTGCTGTGGGATGTGGGATGTGGTTCCCAGTGCAGGATGGTGCTGTGGGATGTGGTTCCCAGTGCAGGATGGTGCTGTGGGATGTGGTTCCCAGCGCAGGATGGTGCTGTGGGATGTGGGATGTGGTTCCCAGTGCAGGATGGTGCTGTGGGATGTGGGATGTGGTTCCCAGCGCAGGATGGTGCTGTGGGATGGGGGATGTGGTTCCCAGTGTAGGATGGTGCTGTGGGATGGGGGATGTGGTTCCCAGCGCAGGATGGTGCTGTGGGATGTGGTTCCCAGTGCAGGATGGTGCTGTGGGATGTGGGATGTGGTTCCCAGTGCAGGATGGTGCTGTGGATGTGATTCCCAGTGCAGGACGGTGCTGTGGGATGTGGTTCCCAGCGCAGGACGGTGCTGTGGGATGTGGTTCCCAGCGCAGGATGGTGCTGTGGATGTGGTTCCCAGTGCAGGACGGTGCTGTGGGATGTGGTTCCCAGCGCAGGATGGTGCTGTGGGATGTGGGATGTGGTTCCCAGCGCAGGATGGTGCTGTGGGATGTGGTTCCCAGCGCAGGATGGTGCTGTGGGATGTGGTTCCCAGCGCAGGACGGTGCTGTGTGATGTGGGATGTGGTTCCCAGCGCAGGATGGTGCTGTGGGATGTGGTTCCCAGTGCAGGATGGTGCTGTGGGATGTGGGATGTGGTTCCCAGCGCAGGATGGTGCTGTGGGATGTGGGATGTGGTTCCCAGCACAGGGATGCTGTGGATGTGGCGCTGCTCACGCTGGTGCTGGGGGGCAGTGGGGTCCGGGGGTGTCCCGCTGAGCCCTGCGGGTCGGTCCTGGTCCTGGGGTGGGATTGGGGTCAGGATGGGGCCTGTGAGGGGCTGAGCTCAGGGAGCAAATGCAGTGCTGTGGGGTCCAGAGCTGGACTGGGGGCCTGTGCCAGGGTCCGGGGCCGCGCGGTCAGTGGTGCGCCGGTGCTGGGGTGCCCGGGGGTACCCAAACCATTGCTGCTTGCTTCCCTGCTCTCCAGCCCGAGCAGGATGAAGCCAGCGCCGCGCTGAGCGGATCGGGGCTCTGGGTCCTGAGTTAGAGCCATGGAATCCCCTCCGGCAGGGTAAAGCCGTTCCCTTCTCCTGGCCCTGCATCCCTTGGCCAGAGCCCCTCTCCAGGTGTCTGTTCCGGGGGTGATCCCCTGCCAGGGCCATGGCAGCGCCGCACGGTGCCGGAGCTCTTCCTGAGCCTCTCCTGCCCGCAGCGGGCTCCTGCCTGCGAGTGGGGCTGCGGTGGGAATCGCGTCCCGGCGCTGTTCCCGGCTTGTGCCGTGTTCGGGGATGGCTGCGGCTTTGATCCGGGCCTTGAGTGGCACTTTGGGGTTCGGTGCTGGGATCCGTGCGGAGCTGGGAGCCGCAGGGAGCGGGTGGGGGGGGGCACAGGGAGCGCTGCTGCTCTGCGCTCAGCACCGGTGCCGCAGCACCGGCCCCTGCCCGGGGCTCTGCCGGAGAGGGGTGGGATGAGCGCGTGGGCCACAGCTCTTCCCTATGAGGGTGCTGAGGCGCTGCACAGGGTGCCCGGAGGAGCTGTGGCTGCCCCATCCCTGCAGGGCTCAATCCAGGTTGGACACAGGGCTTGGAGCCCCCCGCTCTGTGGAGGGGTCCCTGCCCATGGCAGGGTTGGGGCTGGGGGAGCTCTGAGGTCCCTTCCAACCCCAACCCTTCCATGGTTCCGTGGCACAGCCGATGCAGCTCTGTGCCGGGACACTGTGAGCTCCATGGATCTCATGGGGTCTGGCGCCCGGGGTACAGCCATTGCGGGCCCTGCTCCAGCGCCTCATAAACCCTGACACCGGGAAGCGGCTGGGAAGGGAGTTGTGTCCAGGATGGGCTCTGTGTCCCCGAGCTGGCATTCCCGGAGGCTGGAACGCACCAGCGGTGTCCAATGCAAGGAAAAGAGAGGGATGAGCGCCGGTTATGGCGGATGAGGCTGTGTTGGGGTCTGCTGCTGCCTCCCTGCTGCTGGCTTTGATGTCCGGAGCAGACACCCTCCGGAATGGGGTCTGTGAGCCGGGAGCATCCATTGCCGCAGCGCCGTGGTCAATGGCGCTTTGCCATTGTCCCTGGTTCCTGTTTGGCCAAGGGAAGGGACGGAATTGCCTTTTCCTGGCTGCCGATGGAGCTCAATGGTTCTGCCCCCCCAGGCCCGCGGGTGCAGGAGGGGAAGGAGGGCTGCAGGGGCTCTGTGTGTGTGTAACGCGCTGTGCTCCATCCACAGGCGCCCAGCTCCGGCGGCAGGATGAGCGCGGAGGGCGGCAGCCGGCCCCTCAAGGTGGGCTCCCGCGTGGAGGTCATCGGGAAGGGGCACCGCGGCACCGTGGCCTACGTGGGCGCCACGCTCTTCGCCACCGGCAAGTGGGTGGGGGTCATCCTGGACGAGGCGAAGGGCAAGAACGACGGCACGGTGCAGGGCCGCCGGTACTTCACCTGCGAGGAGAACCACGGCATCTTCGTGCGGCAGTCCCAGGTACGGCCCTGCCCGCGCTCCGGGCCCCCCCTGCAGCAGGAGAAGGGCCCTGGGCGCCGGGTTGGGGGGGGAGGAATGAGGGTCCTTCAGCCCCGAGGGACCGCGGTGCCTCCGGATGCTGCAGGCTCCATCGCGCGGGGTCCTTGCGCTGGTGTCCCATTGAGCCCGATGGAAGGGGCTGTCCTGGTACGGGGTGGGTGAGGTGGGGGAGGAAACGTCCTGGAGGTCCAGAGGGGGAATGGCTTTGTTCTGTGTTCAAAGTGGAGGGTCCGGAGCTGCTGCAGGGCCGGAGCAGCTCTGCTCTGAGCCAGGCTGAGAGCTGGGCTGGGGCGGCAGAGGAGAGAAGGGTCCTGAAGGGGAGAGCTTGGAGCAGCTCCAGGGCCTAAAGGGGCTGCAGGAAACCTGGAGAGGGGCTTTGGGTAGGGGATGTAGGGATGGGATGAGGAGTTGGTGCTTCCACATGGGAGAGGGAAGAGTTGGGTGGGATACAAGGAAGTTCTTCACGCTGGGATGGTGGGACACCAGAAGGGGTCGAATGGAGAAGCTGTGGCTGCCCCATCCCTGCAGTGCTCAAGGCCGGGTTGGACACAGGAGCCCCCTGCTCTATGGAAGGGGTCCCTGCAGTGGCAGGGGTTGGGGCTGGAGGAGCTTTAGAGCCCCTTCCACCCGACCCAGGCTGGGATCCTATGACCCTTCCAGCTCCTGTGGCTCCCCACATCCCTCTGACCGAGGCAGAGCACTGGGACACTGCTCAGCCCAGAGCTCCAGAGCAGATCCAGCACACGGGCTCCATCCTTCCCCAGCGCACAGCACCCGTTGCCTGCGCGGGCCCTGCTGCTGACTGCATGGAGCAGCACAGACATCACCCGAACCCTCTGCGCTTTCCCCATTGATGCAGCTTTGAAGCTGAAGCTCCACAATGAAGAGCAGAGGATGGATGGGGCCGCTCTGTCGGTCCTGAGGTCCCTGGCGCTCAGCTCCTGAGCGGGGAGCAGCGCCAGCACCGCGGCTGCAGCAGTGCCGGCACCGATGTTCCGCAGCTCCACATTTCCCCCCGAGAATCCCCATTTATCACTGCTCTGAGGGCTCTGACCCCGTGTGCAGCCCCCGGGACCGCCGGGGGGGGCTCCACCGCAGGAGCTGTGCGGAGGGGAGCCCTGCCCGCACCAGCACCCCCTGCATCCCGGGCACCCATCCGGGGGAGGGATGGAGCTGCATCAGCTGCGTCGTGGGAGCCTGGAGTCCTGGACCAACCCTGCCATGGCAGGGACCCCTTCCATAGCGCAGGGGGCTCCGAGCCCTGTGTCCAACCCGGCCTTGAGCACTGCAGGGATGGGGCAGGCGCAGCTGCTCCGGGCACCCTGTGCCAGCACCGTTATCCCGTTCCTGTGTGGTAACTGTTGCGTTTCCCCAGATCCAGGTGTTTGAGGATGGAGCTGACACCACCTCCCCGGAGACCCCGGAATCTGCCGCCCTGAAGGTCCCCAAGAGAGGTACCAGAGCTCCGTCTGCTCCAGCCCCATCCCTCCCTGCTCCCCACCAGGCACCCGTTGGGGTCCCCGCGCTGGGGTGGGCAGTGGGTGCCCGGCGGTGGCGCTCCATGTGCGGGCTCTGGCCCTGCTTCAGGTCCCCACTCGCTCCTCCACCTCTCCCACGTTGCTCTCTGCACGGTCCTGTGCCGTCTTTGGGATGTGCAAGGGTTGCTCTGGGCTGGGCTGTGCTTAGCATGGAAGTCTGTCTGGTGGGAATGGGGTGGGAGATCCTGGATGGATGGGTGGGAAATCCAGCCCGGAGGGGTAGGAGATCCTGCCCAGAGCCATGGGTACGTCCAAGGAAGGGTTGGAGTGTTCCAGGTTTCTGGAAGGAAGAGTCGGTTTGCTCTAATGCTGTGGAATCCCCCTCAGGGCTGTGCCTCATTCCCACCTCCTTGGCACTGAGCACTTCCCACTCCATGCGGAGCGTTCCTTCCCTTTCCCATTGCTGGGCAGCTCGTTCCTGGCTCTGAGCTGCTGTGGCAGCGCTGCCTCCCGTTGGGCTCTGCTTTGTGGAGCCGTCACTCCTGGATCCCGGGAGCATGGATCCAGGCCAGCTTCCTGCCCAGGGCAGCCTTTGGTACCGCCTGCCAGGCTGGGGGCTCCTGTGGGGATGTTGGTTCAATCCATCCCATGACTGCAATGGGAATTAGACTCGGCCCCGTGTCCTGGTGTCCGGCCTTCACCTTGTCCTGCGGCAGCTGCGGCAGGGAAACATCCCACAGTGTTCCCGAGGGCGTTCCGCTGTTCTCAATCCAGAATTCCCAGCCCTATAGTTCATCAAATGAATCCTGGAATGATTTCTGTTGGAAGGGACCTTGAGGCTCCTCCAGCTCCAGACCCTGTCCATGGCAGGGACACCTTCCATAGAGCAGGGTGCTCCAAGCCCCTGGGGTTGCGGTGTGGGGATGCTGTTGTGGGATGCAGGTGCGGGGATGCAGGTGCGGGGATGCAGGTGCGGGGATGCCGGTGCGGGGATGCAGGTGCTGGGATGCAGGTGCTGGGATGCAGGTGCTGGGATGCCGGTGCTGGGATGCCGGTGCGGGGATGCCAGTGCGGGGATGCCGGTGCGGGGATGCCGGTGTGGGGATGCCGGTGTGGGGATGCAGGTGCGGGGATGCTGTTGTGGGATGCAGGTGCTGGGATGTGGCTCCTTGCCAGGGTTTCCATGGTGATGGCTGCAGGTGATGTCAGTGGGTGCTGCTGCGGGTGCTGCATGGTGCAGGCGGCTCCGGCTCTTTGCTGCTGGGGTGCTCAGAGCCGGGCTGTGGGGCTGGGGGCTCCGAGGGACCTCGTGCCTCTGCCTCCGTGGAGCCCTCAGGGCAGCTCCAGTGCCTGAAGGGGCTGCAGGAAACCTGGAGAGGGGCTTTGGACAAGGGATGGAGGGACAGGCCAAGGTGAATGGCTTTAACCTGCAGAGGGGAGACTGAGATGAGCTCTGAGGCAGCAGCTCTTCCCTGGGAGGGTGCTGAGGCGCTGGCACAGGGTGCCCAGAGAAGCTGTGGCTGCCCCATCCCTGCAGTGCTCAATCCAGGTTGGACACAGGGCTTGGAGCACCCTGCTCTATGGAAGGGGTCCCTGCAGTGGCAGGGTTGGGGCTGGAGGAGCTTTGAGCTCCCTTCCAACACGAACCGGGCTGGGATCCCATGATCGACCTCGTGCCGTGCTCCCAGCTCTGTCCTGGCCTCTGCTGCCCCCCCCCGGGCTCTCAATGGTCCTTTCCTGCGATGCTTGAGCTGAACGTGATGGCTCTGTCTCTGTTTCTCTTTGCAGACTCCATGGATGCCACCAAAGGCAGCAAACTGGTGAGTGCTGAGCCCGCGGGGGGGTGGGGGTGGGGGGGGCAGGCTCCTGGCGCTCGGGTCCCCCCCGCGAGCCCCGCGCACACCATGGCCCAGGGATGCTCTCTGCCAGCCCCAGGCTGGGTTAAGCCCTTTCCAGCTCAGTGCTCCGTCATGAAACCTGGAAAAGCGCTTTTCCTCCCAATCCCGCAGGAGCAAGGGCCTGGAAATGGCTCTTCTCAGCTCCTGACAGGAATTGGTGCCTGAGGAATAAACCCCAACAGCTTCCTGTATCGCTGCTTTGTCTGGTTCAATCGCAGCTTTTGGCTGCGCTCCTGTAGGGAATGAGCCTGACATCCCGCATCCGCCTTGGGATGTGGCATGAGCCTGACATCCTGCCTCCAGCTCGGGATGCGGCATGAGCTCTCCCTGGCTGACACGCTCGGAGAGGCACCGAGTGGGTCTGGTTCTGGGAATCCCAGAGCTCATCCAGCTGCAGGCTGTGTCCGGATGGGATGGCGCATCCCAAGGGACACGGAAGGGGAGCAGGTTCCTGTTCTGAGCTGGCCGCAGGCAGGCGCAGTGCGAGGCGCTGGGGTCAGGCCGTGCTCCGGACAGTGAGTCTGTGGGATGGGAGCTGAGTGCTTCCCGGGATCAGGCAGCTCCATGTGCTGGGAGCAGGGCAGGAGCCGCATCCAGCCCCGGGTGGGGAGGGAGCTCCCTCCTGGCACCCCCGGGACGTGGAGGACCCCAGGGGTGCTCTTTGCTGCCGGGTGGGATGTGACTTAGCGAGGGGCCTTTCCCATTGCGCACCTATGGCGCTGCTGGGGTCCCGGTGCCAGGGCTGCAGGAGGGGGTCCCTGAGTGTGGGTTGGAATCGTGCTGCTCACACTGGGAGAGGAGGAGAACTAAAGGGCTTTGTATGTGGAAGGTTTGAGGAAGCCCAGGTGAAAGCCAATGGTCCCTCCTGTCTGTCAGCATCACTCAGCACAGTTACCTCCGGTATCAGTTATCCTGTTACCACGGTTACCGTGGTTTGCAGTGTAAGAGGTTGGGGATTTGGTGCTGGCCACTGCTGGAGTGGGATGTTCTGGTAGATGGAGCTCCCCGATGCTGTCCTGGGCTGGAGATGCTGCTGTGTGATGTGCCGTGATGCTCCTGGGCATCCAGCTTGGCTTGGCGTATGGAAAATGAGTCCAGAGTGAGCATCCCGGTGCTGGCCGTGTGTGCCCTGCTCCTGCAGGACCCGGGAGAAGGGGGGGGGATGTGGTTCCATGTGCGATGTGAAGCATCCCGGCTGGATGCAGCCTGCTCTTCCCTTCGCAGTGTCTGCTCCGAGGGGGTGGGTGCAGGTGCAGGTGCAGGCAGTGTGAGAGCTGGGTTTGGGGCATCCTCCTCCCCAGGGTCCAGCCTCGGGTGAGCTCCAGGGTTTAACCCTCCTTGCAAGCGCTGATGGAGGGAATCATTGAGGGAATGTGTTGTCCTATGGACACATCCAGCGCCTCAAAAGGTCCCCCGGGAGGTGGCTCAATGGTGCTGGAGCAGAGGTAGTGGCCGAGGGCTTCAGTTGAGCCCCATCTCCCGCTCTCCCCATTCAGCCTTGCTCGTGCGTGAGTTCTCCCGGGTGGATTTCCTTCCTGCTCGGAGCCCTTGGGCCCCTCCTCTCCCTGCGGAGCCGGAGCCGGGGCCGGTGCCCGGGGCTGTGCCGCCGGCTCTAACCTTGTGCCTTTTATTCCCTCCTCACGCAGCGCGGAGTGAAACCCAAAAAGGTGGTGTGTGCGCGTGCGTGCCCGTCCCTGCGTGCCCCCGGCTGCATGGAGCCACCGCCGCATCCCATTGTCACGGCCCCGCGCCTCCATCCTCCCGCTGCATGCTGCCCGCTGCATGCGCTGCCCGCGCCGGGCGGGGGGGGGGGGGGGCTGTGGTGGGTGGGAGGGGTGGGAGCCGTGGGGAGCGATCCATCCCCCATTGCTGGGCCGTGCAGGGCTCTGCTGCAGTGCCCTTGTGCGGGGCACCTCCAGTCCTGAGCTCAGCTCTGGGCCCCTCGATACAAGAGGGACATTGAGGTGCTGGAGCGGGAGCAGAGGAGGGAATGGAGCTGGAGCAGGGCCTGGAGCACAGAGTGATGGGGAAGGGCTGAGGGACCTGGGGGGTTCAGATGGAGAAGAGAAGGCTCAGGGGGGACCTGATCGCTGCCTGCAACTGCCTGAGAGGAGGATGGAGCCAGGCGGGGGCTCTGCTCCCAAGGGATGGGCCAAGAGGAACCGGCCTCAAGCTGCACCAGGGCAGGTTTACATGGAGCTGAGGAGCAATTCCTGCCCCAGAGGGTGCTCAGCATTGGAACTGCCCAGGGCAGGGCTGGAGGCACCGTCCCTGCAGTGTGCACCCCCCATGGAGCCGAGGCCTCAGTGCCATGGGTCAGTGGTGCCCTGGGCACTGCTGGGTAAGGGTCGGAGCGGATGCTCCTGGAGCTCTTCCCGGCCCGGTTGCTTTGGTGATGCCCATGGGCAGTTTGGCCCTGTACGTGAGCAGTGGTTCAAGCCCCCGGCGCTGGGGCAGCTTTTGCGCTGCCCGCAAAGGGGCTCTGGGCTTGGAGGCAAGTCCCAGCTTGGTTTGAACGTGGGACCCGTCCTCACCTCGGGCTGCAGCCCCCCCCCCCAGGTAGGAGCCCCCCCGCCAGCCTGTCCATGGCACTTCCCAAGCCCCAGAGCTTTCCTATCCCTTAGCGCCAACCTGAACTGAAGCTGCAGGGGGCTTGGCAGCGATTCCTCATCCCCATCTGTGCCTCTTGCTGTGGGAATGCTCTTTGCCATGGAGATACTGCCACGAGAGAGGGGAGAAGCAAACCCCGGCTGAGCGCGAGCACAAGGGTGCCATACGGTACCTGCAGCATCCCCGGCGCCGGCCTGGACGTGCCTCTCATCGCAGCCGCTTCCGTGCGGAGGTTTGGAGGGGATCCCAACAGCAGCGCCTGCCCATGGGAAGGGCCCAGGCGAGGAGCGCTGCAGCAGCACCAGGAGCTGCAGAAGGGAGGCCGGGAGCAGCCCTCAGTGGTGCCCCCTCCATCCTGCTCTGCTCTGAGGTCTCCGCATGTTGCTGAGGCTCCGGCCCGCATCCAGGGCTCTGCTGGGGCCATGGAAGGAGCTGCTCCTGCCCGCGGTGCTGCTCCTCTCCTCCTGCCCGCGGTGCTGCTCCTCTCCTCCTGCCCGCGGTGCTGCTCCTCTCCTCCTGCCCGCGGAGCTGCTCCTCTCCTCCTGCCCGCGGTGCTGCTCCTCTCCTCCTGCCCGCGGTGCTGCTCCTCTCCTCCTGCCCGCGGAGCTGCTCCTCTCCTCCTGCCCGCGGAGCTGCTCCTCTCCTCCTGCCCGCGGTGCTGCTCCTCTCCTCCTGCCCGCGGTGCTGCTCCTCTCCTCCTGCCCGCGGAGCTGCTCCTCTCCTCCTGCCCGCGGAGCTGCTCCTCTCCTCCTGCCCGCGGTGCTGCTCCTCTCCTCCTGCCCGCGGCGCTGCTCCTCTTCTCCTGCCCGCGGCGCTGCTCCTCTTCTCCTGCCCGCGGTGCTGCTCCTCTCCTCCTGCCCGCGGTGCTGCTCCTCTCCTCCTGCCCGCGGTGCTGCTCCTCTCCTCCTGCCCGCGGTGCTGCTCCTCTTCTCCTGCCCGCGGTGCTGCTCCTGTCCTCCTGCCCGCGGTGCTGCTCCTCTTCTCCTGCCCGCGGTGCTGCTCCTGTCCTCCTGCCCACGGTGCTGCTCCTCTCCTCCTGCCCACGGTGCTGCTCCTCTCCTCCTGCCCGCGGTGCTGCTCCTCTCCTCCTGCCCGCGGAGCTGCTCCGCTTCTCCAGCCCCACTCCCCTGGTTTGCACCGCTGCACCCACTGTGCCTCTAAGGGGGGGTTGTGGCAGTGGCTCTGCAGAGGGCCCTTCCCACCGGCGCTGCATGGAGATGGGATCAGAGGGATCCATCCTGCTCAGAGGGCCGGGCTGCTGCCACCTCCGAGTGCAGCTGCTTCAGCCTTTAATGAACTCGTGAGCTCTCCATCCCCTCCTTTGGGCTCCTGCCCTGCGCCAGCGCGTGGAAGCCTCAGTGCGCTGGATGGCAGCCCAAAATCAGGCAGCGATGAGCAGGTAAATCCTCATTTGTGAGCTTAGGGCAGCTCTGGTGTGTTAAAATAGACGGTAAGCGCATTGTGAGCTTCATGGGGCAGATGGTGCTCAGCAGAGAGCATCCTCTGCCGGCCTTGGGGCCGCGCTGCCTCTGGGCTCAGCGGCAGCACCTCTCGCTGTTGAGGTTGTGGCCGTCGTGGGGACCTCGCTGCTGCCCGTGGGGTTCTGGAGCGTGGTTGGATGCTCTTGGCTCATCCCTGGGTGCTCTGTGCTGGGCTCTGCAGTGAGAAGGGCTCTGTCTGCCCCTCCTCTGCGCTGCCCGGGCTGATGTTTCGCTGCCTGCGCCTGTCTCGTCTGGCATGGAAGTGCCTGGGGTTGTGCTGGGTCACAGATGTCACCTCCTGGGAGGCAGAGATGCCTGCTCCCTGCCTGCTCCCTGCCTGCTCCCTGCCTGCTCCCTGCCTGCTCCCTGCCTGCTCCCTGCCTGGAGCTGTGGTGGGGGCTGCAGCAAAGGGGGACTGCTCCGTCCTGTGGGTGCCAGCGCTGTGCTGCTCCTGCCCGGGCACTGGGGCAATGGGGACGCAGAGGGAAGGTTCTGGATGCTGGCACAGGGTGCCCGAGGGAGCTGTGTCTGCCCCATCCCTGCAGTGCTCAAGGCTGGGTTGGACACAGGGCTCGGAGCCCCCTGCTCCATGGAAGGGGTCCCTGCAATGGCAGGGTTGGGGCTGGAGGAGCTTTGGGGTCCCTTCAACCCAACCCGGGCTGGGATCCTGTGATAGCCACATCCCTGGTGCCACATGGACAGGTAGCACTGTCCCTGTGCCTTGGGCTGTGTGGCCATGGGGACAGCTCTCTTGTCCAGGGCTCGGTCTCCCACCACCTTCTATGCCAGCACGACCTAAAGCCAGTTTGCTGCTGGGTTCCCGCAGTGAATTGCCGTTGTCCATCTCCAGTAGCATTCCCGTTCCTTGCACCCTCCCGGCATTCCCTGTGCCGGAGCTGGGTCCCTCCTGTGCCCAGCTCTGTCGGGAACCTGGCTTCACCGCTCTCTGCGGGTGTTGATCCCATCCTCGTGTCCCACATCCATGGCCGGCGGTGGCGCGGCTCCGTGTGGGAGCAGATGGCCCATTCATCCCGATGGGAGCGCGGAGCCATCTGCTCCCGGATGGATTCCCTCTGAAGGAAGGGACTGTGCCGCGGGCGAGGGCTCGAGGGCTCGTTTGCTGTTCCTCAGGGAAGGGCCATGGCAGCGGCATCGGCACCGCAGGCGCCATGGGAAGGGGCTCAGTTAACCCTGGCAGCGCCGGGGGCTGCTCCCGCTCCGCACCGGCTGCGGGTCCGCAATGCCATCATCTGGGAGGCTGTTAAAGGCTCCTGTCCCTTCACGTGCTGCAAGGTGAGCAGCTCTTCCACAGCACTGAAGGTGCTCAGGGGCAGCGCTGAGGTGTCCGTGGTGCTTTTCCACATGGAATTCCATTTCTCATCCTGCTCTGCTCAGGATGCGCTGCGCTGGTGCGTGTTGGGTCCTGGCTGAGGAGGAAAGGATCTGGCCTGGATTTGGGAAGCAGAGATGTGTGTTAGGGGAGGAGCTGGTTCCTGAGGGCTGTAACATCCCTGCTGCTCCCCACAGGGGGGTGAATCCATGTGAGCTCCATGGGGCTCCTTCCGGAGCATGTGGCCCTTTGTGCAGGGACGGGCTCAGAGCCATGATCCAGGCTCTGTTTGGGAATGAGCAGCACACGTTTGGGTCGTGGCTGGAGCTGCAGCGTGGAGGGATGGCTCCATCCCCGGCCACGCACAGCTGGAGGCTTCCAAAGCCTTCAGGTGGCTTCAGGCTGTGTTCGAACCTCAGCAGGAGCATCCCCATCCCTGCAGCCGGGCCGGGAGCTGGGCTGGTCCAGCCTGGAGAAGAGAAGGCTCCGTCAGGGGGGACCTCGGAGCAGCGCCAGTGCCCGCTGATGGGTGCTGGGACCAACAGCTCCAGAGGTCCATGTCAGGGTGCGGATGCAGGATGGGTGCTCCACTGACATCCCAGGGAGAGAGCTTCGCTGCCGGGGGGAAGATGAAGTGATGGGAGGCAGTGGAGGCCTTCCCTCCTGCAGTGGTTGCCTTCGTGTCTTTGTGGGGTGTCTGTGTTTGGTCCATGACCTGATCCATGCTCCTGTATCCTTTGGGACGTGCGCCCTGGGGCTCCCAGCCCCGTTGGAGCTGCAGGTCCGATGGAACTGGAGGCTTTGGGGAAACCCGGACCAGACCCCAGGTCCTGGAGAGTCCTGGAGAGCCCACAGACCCATTCGGACACCCCCGGCACCGCCGGGGTCTCTGCTTGGCGCTGGTGTGGTGATGGAGTGTGCCCTGCCAAGGGCACTGCAACCGCTGGAGCCATGCACCATCTATTGGGCCTCAGGCAGCATTTCACGTGCTGGAGATGGATGGAACAAGGCTGGATCTGACCTTATGGAGGAATCATCCCACTGGAATGCCGCCTCGGCACAGGGAATTCTGTCCCATCTTTCAGCTGCATCAATCCAGCCAGATGACAGCTTCCCACATGAAGAGCATCCATCCCACCGCATCCAAAGGATGTCCTCAGCCACCGCTCATCAGCTCTAACGTGCGATGAAGCCCCAGGCTGATGGTGGCTGTCGCCTGAACTGGGAGCACCAAGTGCCTTTTGGGCACCCCAAGGGCTTTGGGTGACTGATGC
Source organism: Amazona ochrocephala (assembly GCA_039720435.1). Lineage (NCBI taxonomy): Eukaryota > Metazoa > Chordata > Aves > Psittaciformes > Psittacidae > Amazona > Amazona ochrocephala. The sequence goes on from CM077879.1 coordinate 316,731, forward strand.
ACCAAGGGGTGACATGTGCATGGTTCAGTTCCTGGCCATGGGACACGTGGTGCTGCTGCTGACCATCGCCTCGTTGGTCTTCACAGTGGATCAGAGCGTCAGGGATGGAGATGTTTGGGTCAAAGAGACGATGCTCGGCTCCCCAAGTGGGTTTATTTTGGGGTGAAATCGGTGCAGGTACCATCCACAGGGCTCTGCGCCCCTGGAGCAGGGCTGCAGATGCTGTGATGCTGGGAGACCCTGAAGAGTGGATTTGGGAAAGCATCACCATGGAGTGTTTACTGACAAGCATTGACACCGCTTTCGGAGAAGGGATATTCCACAGCCTGGACATGAGAAGGCTCCTGAAGGGGAGACCTTAGAGCAGCTCCGGTGCCTAAAGGGGACACAGGAAACCTGGAGAGCGGCTTTGGGCAAGGGATGCAGGGCCAGGCCAAGGGGAATGGCTTTAACCTGCAGAGGGGAGACTGAGATGAGCTCTGAGGCAGAAGCTCTTCCCTGTGAGGGTGCTGAGGCGCTGGCACAGGGTGCCCAGAGAAGCTGTGGCTGCCCCATCCCTGGCAGTGTTCAAGGCCAGGTTGGACACAGGGGCTTGGAGCCCCTGCTCTATGGAAGGGGTCCCTGCAGTGGCAGGGTTGGGGCTGGAGGAGCTCTGAGCTCCCTTCAACCCAACCCAGGTTGGGGCTCCCTGGGCTCAGTCCGTGCCCTGGCGGGGACGCGCAGCCGGGGCTGTGGGTGCCGGCATCGCGCTGGGCGGTGGCCGAGCCCTGGCCCCGGGCACGGGGCCCTCCCTCGCTCCCTCCGCGGTCCGCGCTCTGCTCCCCGCTCCCTCCGCGCTCTGCCGGCCCCGGGCAGCGCTGCGGCCGGGGCCGGAGCTCCGCGATGCCGAGCGCAGGGACGGCGCCCGCGGCTGAGGCGGCCGCGCCGGGGCGGTGCTGAGCCGCGGGGCCGCCGTTCCGCGGAGCATCGCCCGGTGCCGCGGTGCGGGCGGAGAGGGGCGCGCAGGAGAGCGCCCGTGATGTCATGACCGGCCGGGGCGGTGGCTGCGGGCTCCGGCGGCTGCAGGCGCGGACCGGGCCCGCCGCGGCTCCCGCTCTGCCGTAGCCGCCGGTGCGGATGGAGCGCGGGTAGCGCGGAGCCGCAGCCATTTGCAGGCGCCGCCGGTGCCGCCGCATTGTTGCGCCCGCCGCGGGTCGCGGATCGCTCCGGCAGGATGAGGCAGGCCCCGGCGCTCCGCAAGGTACGATCCGCACCGGCTCCGCACCGGCTCCGCACCCCCCGCGCGCCCCTTCCCCCGGGGTTGTGGTTGTTCCATGGGGATGCTGCGGGGCTGCGCCGGGGCTGAGCCGCTTCCCGGTGGATGCTGGGGGGGGGGGGGGATGCTGGGTGGGGAGCAGCGTGAGGAAGCGGCGGCATTCCCGGATCCCGGCGGTGCCATCGCTCCGTGTCACCTGCCCGTGCCTGCAGCAGCGCCGCAGCGGCGGAGCTCGGCGCTGATCCCGCATCTTCCATGCTCATAACAACGGGATTTTGCACCTTAGCGATGGGAACCGGGCCCCGGGTGCTGCTTTCAGCATCCCCAGAGGGTTGCTGGGTCTGCACCCTTTGGGCTGCTCCCGAGCCTGCTCCCGGCTCCGGCGCTGTGCTACGTGTTTGGTTTTGGCACATCCGGGATGTCCGCGTGCAGCTCGAGGAGGAGTCCTGAGGTTTTCCCCCCTGGAAGTAAGAAGTGGGGGTGTTTGAGCAGAGGCACAGGGGTGCAGCTCTGCCGGTGCTGTGTCAGGGAGGAGGCTCCCCAGCAGCGTGACAGCAGCGCCCGATTTAGCTCCGTGGCTCCATGAGCTCACCAGGCACAGGGAATACTTTGCTCTATGGGGATTACTCGAAGAGCTGCTGCTTAATCCGCCTCCAGATACAAAGTTCCCCCGGTGCTGGAGCGGAGGGAGCAGCCGCGGGCTCAGCACCCATCCGGCAGGGGGGGAACAGACGGAGCGCCGGTGGATCCAATCCTGCTGCCCTGCTCCCTGCCCTTGCCCGGGATCAGGGAGCACGCACGTGCAGGGGCTTAACGTGCAAAACCCCTTATGGCATTAATGCCACCGCAGGAGGAGCCCCCCCGCAGCGTGTCCTTGTGCTGGGGGGGCGGAGGCGGCGTCGCCACCAGCAGGGGTCGGATCCTGCCCATGGCTGGGTTGGTGCTGGAGCTGCGGGCGACCCCCTGGGGGTGCACAGGGAACCTCTGCAGCCGCACTCGCAGCCTGGGGGGTTCTCCTCTGCGTCAGAAGCCTCAGACGCTGCCCAACAGAAGCCATCCATAGACCCGGCCCATCCTGCCCGGTGAGGAGGTGCTGGCGCCCAGTTTGGGTCGAGCCCCCACGCTCGGAGCAGGACCAAGGCAGGAGGGACCCGCAGGACCCGGATCCGCCGCCCCACGCTGGACGCGGTGATGCTGTCCCCACCATGGGCGGTTGCTGGTGCCCAGGAGCAGCTTTGGCAGAGTGTTTCCATCTGGGAGCTGTGTGTGTCTGCTGCGGACCCACCGGGGAGCCAGGATTGGATCATGCCATCAAATACTCGTGTGCCAGCATTGCACAGCACCCGAAACACCCAGGGCGGTTTGGAAGAGCTGCAGAGCATCCCGGGATCCAGGAGGGACCAAAGCCCGGAGCCTGCGGGAGGGTCTGGCTCTGAAGAGGAGGAGGATGGGTGATGGAGCGGTGGAGGCCCCGCTGGAGCATCGCTCTGCACCCCCTGTGCCGGGAGCTGCTGATCCAGGGATCTCGGAGCTGCCACCTCAGCTCTTCCTGGGCTTCCCGTGGCTCGGAGCAAGGGCTCCGGTGGGAGGTGTCCCTGCCCTGCAGGGGTCGGAGCTGGAGGGGCTCTGAGGTCCCTTCTGCACAGACCACGCCAGGATTCAATGCGCGAGTCCATGGAGGACCGGAGCAGCCTTACAGCTCCCGCCAGAGCAGGGTGGCGCCGGGATCCTCTCTGCCGCTCAGCCTCGATGGCTGCTGTAGGTTACCGAGAGCTTCCTCCCTTCTCTTCAGGGCCTGGTGTGCTTTGAGCTGGGGAAGATGCTCCTCAGGCAGTGCCCCCCCCATGGCCCATGGGGCTGCGCTCAGTGGTTGCTGTTGCTGTGCTGGGCAGCCCTGAGCTGTGTTGGACCTGGGGGGGGGCAGTCGCAGCGCAAACACAGGCTGCGGATGGATGGAGCAGCTCCAGAGACCTCAGAGCAGCTCCAGTGCCCAAAGGGGCTCCAGGAACCCGAAGAGGGGCTTTGACCAAGGGATGGAGGGCCAGGCCAATGGGAATGGCTTTAACCTGCCAGAGAGGAGGCTGAGATGAGCTCTTCGGTGCCACTCAATGCAGTCCCTGTTTAGTCCTGTTGGAAATCCTATGGATGCTGGAGTGCTCCCGAGGAGCCTTCCCCTGCTCCTCAGTCAGCCCCTGTTTATCTGAGGGCTTTAGGCTGTTACTGTGGCCATTACAAGGCCGATTCTGCCAGCAGATGTTATGGGAGATGGTGTCGGAAGGAGCCTCCTGTTGAGTGCAGGCTGTTGGGAAAGGCTGGGAGTGAGCAAAGCAGGATTTAGGATAATGCCGGAGTAATTGGTGCTGGGGGTGCTCCATCTGTGCTGGTGAAACAGGGATGGAAGCAGCTGGGAGGGCCTTCAGCGGCTTTGGGTGGGAATATGGACATAGCTTTGGGTGCTGGGGAGAAATGGGGTGATGGGAGCGGCTGTGGCCATGGGGCTCTGCCTCCGGCTGCCCGCACTGATGGGCTTTAAGTGCCTCCATCCCATGGGATCATGTGGTTGAGGCTTTATTGATCCGCTGCTCCCGGGTACTTTAAGCTGATGATGAGGTAATGGGATAAAGGGGGGTGGCGGGTGCTGTGCATGGGGTTGTGTCCAGAAGGGAAGCAGAAGGGGGAAGCAGAGCCCGGGGCTGCAGCATCCTGGTGTGGGGCTGGTGCTGACACTCGGGTCCCTCCAGGGAACCAAAGGGTTGAGGGGAGGGGAAAGTGATGTCTGACTGTAACCCCTTCGTCAGGACACCCCTGCCCGTGCTGCCCATCCGCTCCTTACGGGCAGAGCCTGGAGCGCAGGGTGAGCTCAAGGTCCCTTCATCCCGAGCCGGGCTGCTGCTGTGGTGCTGATCCCGTGTTAGGGAAGAGCCTGCCGGGATGTGCGGGGATGCGCCGGGATGCGCCGGGATGCGCCGGGCTCTGCTGCTCCGCTCTGGGGCAGGGTCCATCCGGAGCTGTGCTGGGGCCGTGGTGCTGGGCTGCCCGGCGCAGGCGCACTAACGGCCCTCCTGTCTTGTCTCTGTGCTCTCCGTGCCTGGCGCTGCTGCGGGCTCTCTCTCTGCTCCTGCCTCTCCTGTCCCTCCTCTGCGCCTCCCGCTGCCTGCAGAGCGCCGCCCGGCGGGCAAAGGTGAGCAGCGCCGCGCCCGGCTCAGTGCGGGCAGCCCCGGCTCCGTGTCCTGCGCCGGGGAGCGTGGGTGTCCTGCTCCAGAGTGAGGGTGTCCTGCTCCAAATGAGGGTGCCCTGCTCCAAGTGAGGGTGTCCTGCTCCAAGTGAGGGTGTCCTGCTCCAAATGAGGGTGTCCCGCTCCAAGTGAGGGTGTCCTGCTCCAAATGAGGGTGTCCTGCTCCAAATGAGGGTGTCCTGCTCCAAATGAGGGTGTCCTGCTCCAAATGAGGGTGTCCCGCTCCAAGTGAGGGTGTCCTGCTCCAAATGAGGGTGTCCTGCTCCAAATGAGGGTGTCCCGCTCCAAATGAGGGTGTCCTGCTCCAAATGAGGGTGTCCTGCTCCAAATGAGGGTGTCCTGCTCCAAATGAGGGTGTCCTGCTCCAAGTGAGGGTGTCCTGCTCCAAATGAGGGTGTCCTGCTCCAAATGAGGGTGTCCTGCTCCAAATGAGGGTGTCCTGCTCCAAGTGAGGGTGTCCTGCTCCAGAGTGAGGGTGTCCTGCTCCAAATGAGGGTGTCCCGCTCCAAGTGAGGGTGTCCTGCTCCAAATGAGGGTGTCCTGCTCCAAATGAGGGTGTCCCGCTCCAAATGAGGGTGTCCTGCTCCAAATGAGGGTGTCCTGCTCCAAATGAGGGTGTCCTGCTCCAAATGAGGGTGTCCTGCTCCAAGTGAGGGTGTCCTGCTCCAAATGAGGGTGTCCTGCTCCAAATGAGGGTGTCCTGCTCCAAATGAGGGTGTCCTGCTCCAAATGAGGGTGTCCTGCTCCAAGTGAGGGTGTCCCGCTCCAAATGAGGGTGTCCCGCTCCAAATGAGGGTGTCCTGCTCCAAATGAGGGTGTCCTGCTCCAAGTGAGGGTGTCCTGCTCCAAATGAGGGTGTCCTGCTCCAAATGAGGGTGTCCTGCTCCAAATGAGGGTGTCCTGCTCCAAGTGAGGGTGTCCTGCTCCAAATGAGGGTGTCCTGCTCCAAATGAGGGTGTCCTGCTCCGGAGTGAGGGTGTCCTGCTCCAAATGAGGGTGTCCTGCTCCAGAGTGAGGGTGTCCTGCTCCAAATGAGGGTGTCCTGCTCCGGAGTGAGGGTGTCCTGCTCCAAGTGAGGGTGTCCCGCTCCAAATGAGGGTGTCCCGCTCCAAATGAGGGTGTCCCGCTCCAAATGAGGGTGTCCTGCTCCAAGTGAGGGTGTCCTGCTCCAAATGAGGGTGTCCTGCTCCAAGTGAGGGTGTCCTGCTCCAAGTGAGGGTGTCCTGCTCCAAATGAGGGTGTCCTGCTCCAAATGAGGGTGTCCTGCTCCAAATGAGGGTGTCCTGCTCCAAGTGAGGGTGTCCTGCTCCAAGTGAGGGTGCCCTGCTCCAAATGAGGGTGCCCTGCTCCAAGTGAGGGTGTCCTGCTCCAAATGAGGGTGTCCTGCTCCAGAGTGAGGGTGTCCTGCTCCAAATGAGGGTGTCCTGCTCCAAATGAGGGTGTCCTGCTCCAGAGTGAGGGTGTCCTGCTCCAAATGAGGGTGTCCTGCTCCAGAGTGAGGGTGTCCTGCTCCAGAGTGAGGGTGTCCCGCTCCAGCAGGATGTGCTGCTCCGGTCGGATGCGCTGCTCCGGAGCCATGTGTGCATCCCTGGGGACCACCCCCCTTGGGCAGAGCTCCATAGGAATCTCGGGACTGGCGCATCAAGTGGTGCAGTGATGCCGGGGCTGGCCGGTGGCAGGGCTCACTCTCGGTGTCCCTCTTACCTTACTCCTTCCTTCCTCCTGCTGTTTCCCTGCTTCTGAGGGTCCTTCCCATTGGATCTCCTTCACTCTGGGGAGGGCTTCAACCCCCGGATCTGCGGCACGAGAACCTCTCCTTTGCAGCAGTGTAGCTCTGGGGCTGTGTTTGGAGCCACAGAGGTTGTTCCGGGGCTGTGGCCTGCGGGAGCCCGGGCTCAGCCTGGGGGGGACGGAGCCACCGGTGCCTTCCCCCCATTGCAGCTGCAGAGCTCCATTGGTTATGAGGGGTCTGCAGAGGCCCCATCGGCAGCAATGGGGTGGGATGAGGCGGAGGGGCTGAACCAATGGGGTGGGATGCTGCGGGTGGCCTCGGTGTGGTGCTGGGCACAGATGCGTCCCGCTGTGGTTCCAGATGTGGAGGTGCATGGGGCGAAGCCATCCCCGCTCCCATCTCTGTGTGCTTGGGGTTCTGGTGCCTTGGAGCTGCAGCCCCTAAACCTCTGCCGGCACCCCCAGGGCACTCGCTGTTCCCTGCTCCGTCCCTGGGTGCGAGCTGGGCTGGCTGGGAAGAGCAAGGGAATGGGGCTGGATGGGGGTGAGGAGCGGTGCGGGAGGGTTTGCGGTGAGGGGGAATCCCTTATCCCGGCTGCTCCTGCCTCCTGCAGCAGAGCAAGGCCTGCTCCGGGGTGAGCCCTGCAGGGCGATGGCATTGGCCATGCCTTCAGCAGTGGGTGGCTGCTGGGGCACGCAAGGGGAATGGCTTTAACCTGCAGAGGGGAGACTGAGATGAGCTCTGAGGCAGAAGCTCTTCCCTGTGAGGGTGCTGAGGCGCTGGCACAGGGTGCCCAGAGAAGCTGTGGCTGCCCCATTCCTGGCAGTGTTCAAGGCCAGGTTGGACACAGGGGCTTGGAGCCCCCTGCTCTATGGAAGGGGTCCCTGCCCGTGCAGGGGCTGGGGCTGGAGGAGCTTTGGGGTCCCTTCAACCCAAACCGGGCTGGGGTTGGGTTCTATGCAGTGCGGTGGCCCCTGGTGACGGACCCAGAGCCGATGTCCGGAGCGCAGGCGATGGAGCGCTCTGGAAGCATCGCCCCACGTCCCCCCCTGACCCCCTGTGCTGTTGTTGCAGCCCACCCGGACCCCCAGCTCCGCCGCATCCAGCGGCACGGCCGGGCCCTCGGGCTCGGCCTCGGCCTCGGGGGGGGAGATGAGCAGCAGCGAGCCCAGCACCCCGGCCCAGACCCCGCTGGTGGCGCCCGTCATCCCCTCGCCCAGCCTGGCCTCGCCGCTCGCGCCCCCCGTCCCATCACCCACAAAGGTAAAGATGAGGCCTGGGGGGTGCTGGGGGCAGGGGGTACCCCATGGGGTCCAAGGAGGAGGAGGCCGTGGCCTGGGTGAGGAAGGGGAGCAGCACCCTCTGATGGGTGCCGGGGGTGAAGCGGGTTGGGGTGGGTGCACGCTGGGGCCCTCCTGCCTGGGGACACCGAGAGCACCCGCATGGGACCGACGTCTCCCAGCGTGGGTGCCTGCGGTGCTCAACGGGCGCTTCCCCATTCCTGCTCCTGCAATAGCGGTCCATTGCTTCAGGCCGGAGCTTCGGAAGGACCTGGGCCACGAGGGCAGGGAATGAGCAGTGGGAGGGCACAGGGACCCCCCCCGGGGGGGTTCTGCAGCACCCGATGGTGGTGCTGAGCGGGTGGGTCGGGTCCTGCGCACCTCAAGTGGGTGCGTGTGGAGCATCTCCAGGGGATGCTGCTGCTCCCGGGGATGAGCCCTGCGCAACGCCGCAGGAGGAGGAGAGCCTCCGGGCTCAGGTCAGGGACCTGGAGGAGAAGCTGGAGACGCTGAAGATAAAGCGGAACGAAGACAAGGCCAAGCTGAAGGAGCTGGAGAAGTACAAGATCCAGCTGGAGCAGGTGCAGGAGTGGAAGAGCAAGATGCAGGAGCAGCAGGCTGAGCTCCAGAAGCGTCTCAAGGAGGCCAAGAAGGTCACTGTGTCCCCGTGTCCCCCTTCCCGTGTGCCCCTTCCCGTGCACCCCTTCCCGTGTGTCCCTCCCCGTGTGCCCCTTCCCGTGTGTCCCTTCCCGTGTGCCCCTTCCCGTGTGTCCCCTTCCCGTGTGTCCCCTTCCCGTGTGCCCCTTCCCGTGTGTCCCTTCCCGTGTGCCCCTTCCCGTGTGCCCCTTCCCGTGTGTCCCCTTCCCGTGTGTCCCCTTCCCATGCGTCCCTTCCCGTGCGTCCCTTCCCGTGTGCCCCTTCCCGTGCGCCCCTTCCCGTGTGCCCCTTCCCGTGTGTCCCCTTCCCGTGTGCCCCTTCCCATGTGGGGACCGGTTGGACTGGATGATCCTGACGCTCTTTCCCACCCTGGCTGATTCCATGGTTCCATGCCTGTGTTTATGAGGGGGTCTCTCCATTGTTTGCCATGAGCTTCCAGGGTCTCCTCACCCCCTTGTGCCCGACCACAGGAAGCCAAGGATGCTCTGGAGGCCAAGGAGCGCTACATGGAGGAGATGGCAGACACCGCGGATGCCATCGAGATGGCCACGCTGGACAAGGAGATGGCAGAGGAGCGGGCAGAGTCCCTGCAGCAGGAGGTGGACTCCCTCAAGGAGAAGGTGGAATACCTCACCATGGACCTGGAGATCCTGAAGCACGAGATCGAGGAGAAAGGTGGGAAGGGGCAGCCTGGGGGCTCTGCTCTGGGTTGGAGGAGCTCAGGCGTGGGGTTAATCCCACCCCAGAGGCTGGGGGACTGGGACGGATGCTACGTGGAGGGCTCCAGTGGAAGGTGTCCCTGCCCGTGGCAGGGTTGGAGCTGGAGGGGCTTTAATGTCCCTTCAACCCAAACCAGGCTGGGGTTCTGTGGTTCTGTGACCTGTAGTGTTGGCATTCACCTGGGACCAGAATCATGCCCCTAGCAGCCGATGTGGCAGGCCGTGGGATGGGAAGGGATGGGATGGGATGGGATGGGATGGGATGGGATGGGATGGGATGGGAAGGGAAGGGAAGGGAAGGGATGGGATGGGGAGGGATGCGTGCAGGCCCTGGAGGGTGTGGGCAGCACAGGGCTGGTGTGCAGGGGGTGCCGCAGTAGCTGGGATGCGCAGAGGCCTTGGTTGGAGGTGGCTTTGGCTGGATGCCGAGGCTCAGGGCTGAGGGCACCCATGGCACGGTGGTACCCGCGGGGCCGGAGCGCGGCGCTGTGCGGGGTGACCACTGCCCCCGCTCTGTGCCAGGCTCGGACGGAGCAGCCTCCAGTTACCAGGTGAAGCAGCTGGAGGAGCAGAACGCGCGGCTCAAGGAGGCTCTGGTGAGGTAGGGCTCAGTGCGCCCCGGCGCTGGGGTTGGATCTCTTTAACCTGGGCCGTTCCCTGTGCAGCTGCGGGTGCACCCATCCTGTGCCGGGGCAGGACAGGGCCCCCCTGCCCAGCGCCTGCCCCGGGGGGCTCCGGCTCAGCTCTGTGGCTCCTGTCCCTGCAGGAGCCCATCCTCTGGGGCTCTGGGCCTTTCCCCTCTGGAAGCCGCACGTGCTTTAGGTGGGGGTCAGACGGGGCTCTGGGGTGACCCCACCGCTGTCCCTGTGCCCTCACCCCCCCCCGTGGTGTGGTTCGGGGTGCAGAGAACCCCCTGTGATCCACGATGGCTGCTCCTGGGGGCCAGGAAGAGGTGGGGAGCCCCAGGAAGTGCCTTGCCGGAGCATCCAAAGCTGTGCCTGCTTGGAAGGCCAGGAATGAATGCAGCTCCGTTCGCTTCGGGCTCTTCCTCCTCGTGCTTCAGCCTGTCCCATTCACAGCTTTCCTTTCCTTTTCCTTTTCCTTTTCCTTTTCCTTTTCCTTTTCCTTTTCCTTTTCCTTTTCCTTTTCCTTTTCCTTTTCCTTTTCCTTTTCCTTTTCCTTTTCCTTTTCCTTTTCCTTTTCCTTTCCTTTTCCTTTTCCTTTTCCTTTTCCTTTCCTTTCCTTTCCTTCCTGCTCCATTTCCCACCTCCCCATCTCTGTCCTCTCCCCGGCACTCTCATCCCACTAAAGGAAGGTACCGCCTCATCCCCCGCTGCCCGTGAGCTGTTCTCTGGGTCACTGCTCCTGCGCCCCCCAGGAGCGGCTCTGCAGGCTCCATTGGAGCTGCTGCTGGGGGCTGGGAGCCCGCGGGTGCCCCAGGAGCAGGGCCTGGGCAGGAGTTGCTCCTCCTGGTTGCTGGGGCGCTGCTGGCCGTGACGGGGATGCTCTGTTGAAGGATGCGGGACCTGTCTGCCTCCGAGAAGCAGGAGCACGTGAAGCTGCAGAAGCAGATGGAGAAGAAGAACACGGAGCTGGAGTCGCTGCGGCAGCAGAGGGAGAAGCTGCAGGAGGAGGTGAAGCAGGCGGAGAAGACAGTGGATGAGCTGAAGGAGCAGGTGAGGCCCCGCGTGGGGCAAGCAGCAGGGCCAGGCACGGGGCAGGGCCCTCGGTGACACCGCAGCGGGGACCACAGCCTGTGCCAAGGGGGCGGTGGGGGCGAGCCGGGCTCTGCCTGGCCATGGGTGGCTGCAGGGCACAGGGGGGTCCGTGGGGCCCTGGGGCTGCTCTGGGTTGGCTGCTCCATCGCGTGTCCCTGCCTGGGTTCATCGCTGTGGGGCTTGTCCAGGGCAGGCTGGGACTTCCCTTGGGAAGGGCCCTTGGGAAGGAATGAGTTATGTGGGCGATGGGCTCCTCATAGGAGCTGCTGCTTCACGCAGAGCCCAGGCTGCCCATGGCCCCAGCGGTGCTGAGCGCTCAGGGACCGGCAGCGTGGGGAGCCTTCGCCCAGGGCTGTGGAGTCTCAGCCAGGAGATGAGCGCCATGGAGCTGCTCAACCTCGTGCCCTGGTGCTGCAGCTCCGGAGCTCAGAGCACCCAAAGCCAAAGCCAGGCCCCCCCCCGCCCTCAGGGGCTGCTGGTTTGAGTTGTTGGCTCCTGCTCTGCTCCCAGGAGGAGCAAAGCCTCACCCCAGGGTGGGGGACAGGCAAAAGCCTCTATGGAAGGTGTCCCTGCAATGGCAGGGTTGGATCCCAGGGGGCATGGAAGGAGTTTGGAGCACTGCAGCACCCGCAGCTCCAGGGTGATGGGATGGGATCGATGGGATTGATGATGTGATGGGATTGATGTGATTGATGGGATTGATGTGATTGATGGGATTGATGTGATGGGATTGATGTGATTGATGGGATTGATGTGATGGGATTGATGTGCCATGCCGGGCCGTGCCGTGCCGTGTGCTTGCAGGTGGATGCTGCTCTGGGAGCTGAGGAGATGGTGGAGACTCTGACGGAGAGGAACCTGGACCTGGAGGAGAAGGTCCGGGAACTGCGCGAGACCGTTGGGGACCTGGTAAGGGGGATTGGGGGGGGGGGGGCAGAGGGTGCCCCCATGGTGTGACTGCGTCCCGTGTCCCATATCCCATGTCCCATATCCCATATCCCGTGTCCCATGTCCCATATCCCATATCCCATCTCCCGTATCCCGTGTCCCGTGTCCCATATCCCATGTCCCATATCCCGTGTCCCGTATCCCATGTCCCATATCCCATGTCCCGTGTCCCATATCCCGTGTCCCATGTCCCATATCCCATCTCCCATATCCCGTGTCCTGTGTCCCATATCCCATATCCCATGTCCTACGTCCCATATCCCGTGTCCCATCTCCCATATCCCATGTCCCATATCCCATCTCCCATATCCCGTATCCATGGCCGTGGGCTGTGTCCCATATCCCATGTCCCATATCCCATGTCCCATATCCCGTATCCCATATCCCATATCCATGGCCGTGGGCTGTGTCCCATATCCCATGTCCCATATCCCATATCCCATATCCCATATCCCTTATCCCATATCCCGTATCCCATATCCCGTATCCCATATCCCATATCCATGGCCGTGGGCTGTGTCCCATATCCCATCTCCCATCTCCCATATCCATGGCCGTGGGCTGTGTCCCACATCCTGTGTCCCATCTCCCATCTCCCATCTCCCATATCCCGTATCCCATCTCCCGTATCCATGGCCGTGGCTGTGTCCCATGTCCCATGTCCCATATCCCATATCCCGTATCCCATATCCCATATCCCATATCCATGGCCGTGGGCTGTGTCCCATCTCCCATCTCCCATCTCCCATATCCCGTATCCCATATACCATGTCCCATATCCATGGCCGTGGCTGTGTCCCGGCAGGAGGCCATGAACGAGATGAACGACGAGCTGCAGGAGAACGCGCGGGAGACGGAGCTGGAGCTGCGGGAGCAGCTGGACCTGGCAGCGGCGCGGGTGCGCCAGGCGGAGCGCCGCGTGGAGGCGGCGCAGGAGACCCTGGCCGACTTCCAGCAGACCATCAGCAAGTACCGGCAGCTCACGGCGCACCTCCAGGTGAGTCCCGCCCGTGCCGTGGCGTCCCATAGCATCCCATGGCGTCCCATGGCATCCCATGGCGTCCCATGGCGTCCCATAGCGTCCCATAGCATCCCATGGCGTCCCATAGCATCCCATAGCATCCCATGGCATCCCATGGCGTCCCATAGCATCCCATGGCGTCCCATAGCATCCCATAGCGTCCCATAGCATCCCATAGCATCCCATAGCATCCCATAGCGTCCCATAGCATCCCATGGCGTCCCATGGCATCCCATGGCGTCCCATAGCATCCCATGGCGTCCCATAGCATCCCATGGCGTCCCATAGCATCCCATGGCGTCCCATGGCGTCCCATAGCATCCCATGGCGTCCCATAGCATCCCATGGCGTCCCATGGCATCCCATAGCATCCCATGGCGTCCCATAGCATCCCATGGCGTCCCATGGCATCCCGTAGCATCCCATAGCATCCCATGGTGTCCCACGGCATCCAGAGCCGCCGTGGCCGCAGGCTCCGCGCTGCCGGAGCACATGGCGTAGGTCGAATCGAGCTGCTCCAGGGCCGGGCTCCGCTGCCCCTCTTTGCAGGGGAGCAGATGGGAGCCGAGGCCGCGTGGATTCCTTGGCTTTAACACGGTGCCGTCAGCTGGGAGCTTGGGAAGCTCCCGTGTTCCTTTCCCTCGCTTGCATCCATGGCTGTGTGTGCCACATGGTGAGCGCTCAGTGCTCCACAGTGCCCTCCGTGAGGAAGCGGCTGTTGGGAGCTTGGGTGTGGATGTGGAATCCTGGAATGGTTCATGTTGGAAGGAGCTTAAAGCTCCTCCAGCCCCTGCCATTGCAGGGACCCCTTCCATAGAGCAGGGGGCTCCTGTGTCCAACCCGGCCTTGAGCACTGCCAGGGATGGGGCCACCACAACTGCTCCATTCAACCCCTTCCCATGTCCCAGCACCCTCATGGTGAAGAACTCCCTCGTATCCCATCCACCTCTTCCCCCTTCCAGCTGGAAGCCCAAACTCCTCATCCCATCCCTCCATCCCTTATCCCAAGCCCCTCTCCAGGGTTCCTGCAGCCCTTTCGGCACCGGAGCTGCTCTCAGGTCTCCCCTTCTCCTCCGCTGCCCCAGCCCGGAGCTGCTCCGGCCCTGCCGGGGCTGTGGGGCTGTGTCCCCTGGGCCGCTTTCTGTGCCTCATCTCCCTCCTCCCTGTGCCAGGACGTGAACCGGGAGCTCATGAGCCAGCAGGAAGCCTCTGCCGAGAAGCAGCAGCAGCCTCCGCCCGAGATGTTCGACTTCAAGATCAAGTTTGCAGAGACGAAGGCTCACGCCAAGGTGAGCTCCCGGCAGCGGTGACGGCAGCGCCTGGTGCCAGGCTCAGGATGCTCCCTCCTGGAGGCGGCCTGGGGGGCTCGTGCCAGCCGTGCAGGCAGCCTGGGGGGGACCCATGTGCTCAGTGATGCGCAGTGGAGCTGCGCAGGGGAGGGTCAACGGAGCCGAGCGGCTCCTGCGGTGCCCGGGCTTAGAGCAGGGCCCGGGGCAGCCCCAGGCCCCCGGGGTGACGATGAGCCCCTCTCCGGGTGCTCTTCAGGCGCGGGCGCTGCTCTGAGGTCTGGAGCCCCCTCTGCTCCGGGCTGAGCGGTCCTGGTGCTGTGCCCCGCAGGCCATCGAGATGGAGCTGCGGCAGATGGAGGTGCAGCAGGCCAACCGCCACGTCTCCCTCCTCACCTCCTTCATGCCCGACAGCTTCCTGCGCCACGGCGGCGACCACGACTGCGTCCTGGTGCTGCTGCTCATCCCGCGCCTCATCTGCAAGGTGGGGCCGGGCCTCAGGCCTGGGGGGGCATCCCCAAACCAGGGTCAGCCGGGAGCTGGTGGCTGCGCCATGGCTGTGCCATGGCTGTGTGGGGATGCGTCTCCCGTTGCTGTGGTGGTCACATCCGGGATTGGGGACGTGTCCTTCTCTGGGGACTTCCAAACTTGCCAAGGGCTGCAGGGCCAGGCCAAGGGGAATGGCTTTAACCTGCAGAGGGGAGACTGAGATGGGCTCTGAGGCAGAAGCTCTTCCCTGTGAGGGTGCTGAGGCGCTGGCACAGGGTGCCCAGAGAAGCTGTGGCTGCCCCATCCCTGCAGTGCTCAAGGCCAGGTTGGACACAGGGGCTTGGAGCACCCTGCTCTATGGAAGGGGTCCCTGCAATGGCAGGGGTTGGGGCTGGAGGAGCTTTAAGGTCCCTTCACCCCAACCCAGGCTGGGGTTGGGTGAGTGTCTTGCAGAGGGAAGGAGGAGGGAGCTGTGGGTGGCTTCTCCCTGGAGTGGTCCCCATCCCAGGGGCAGGATGTGAGCACGGTCCCTGATGTGAGCTCGGTCCCGGTCCCTGTCCCCGCAGGCGGAGCTCATCAGCAAACAGGCGCAGGAGAGGTTCGAGCTGAGCGAGAGCTGCGCGGAGCGCGCGGGGCTGCGCGGGGCGGCGGGGGAGCAGCTGAGCTTCGCTGCGGGGCTCGTGTACTCCCTGAGCCTGCTGCAGGCCACGCTGCACCGCTACGAGCAGTGAGTGCCCCTTCCCGCCACTTTGCTCTCCCCACCCAGTGCCAGGATGGGATCCGTCCCCCTTTGCTCTCCCCCCCCAGTGCCCGGATGGGATCCGTCCCCCTTTGCTCTCCCCCCCCCAGTGCCCGGATGGGATCCGTCCCCCTTTGCTCTCCCCCCCCAGTGCCCGGATGGGATCCGTCCCCCTTTACTCTCCCCCCGGGATCCGGTTCTCCAGCGCATGCCGCTCATTCCTCGCCTGTGCCCCCGGCCTGATTCCCGCGGGAGCTTTGGTGCTTTCCTGTCCCTCCATCCCTCCAGGAGATGCTTCCCAGCCTCTCCCTGAGCTCAGTTCTAACGAGCAAGGTTCAGCTGAGCGCAGTGACCCTGGCTCAGCGCTGGCTCAGCAATGGGCATCTCCTATTGCCCGCTGGACCATGCGGTTCCCCATCACGTCCCCATCCCTGCAGGGATCACGTGAGATCCTGGCCCTGCTGTCTCCACTCCACCCTCCATTGCTCCTCCCAGCACGTGCTCAGGGTCAGGCCGGGAGCCCGCGATGGAGCGGATCCCTGTGGCTCTATTGCACCCTGAAGCACTTCCCAGCCCCACAGCTCCTCTTGGTCCCACATCCCTCCGGTTCCACCCCTGGCCCTTTCTCCGCACCCAGCAGAGCCAACGCGTGCCGTTGCCTCGCAGGGCCCTCAACAAGTGCAGTGTGGAGGTGTACAAGAAGGTGGGGACCCTGTACCCCGAGATGAGCGTCCACGAGCGCTCGCTGGACTTCCTCATCGACCTGCTGCACAAGGACCAGCTGGATGAGACCGTCAACGTGGAGCCGCTCACCAAGGCCATCAAGTACTACCAGGTGGGGCCACGGTGCTGAGCGCCTGTGGCCAGGTTGGGCTGTTCCTGCGGGGTGAGGAGCTGGTGCAGCCTCGCTGCTGGGTGCTGTGCTTGGAAATGGAGCCCTTGGATGCACTCCCAGTTAAAACCTGGGCCAAACTCTCTGTGTTTGGGGGTTTGGGGTCTCCTCAGGGGGGTGTTTGTGTACATGGAAGCGTTGGAGGGTGCTGATCTCCGCTGTCTCTCCACAGCACCTCTACAGCATCCACTTGTCTGACCAGGCCGAGGACTGCACCATGCAGCTGGCTGACCACATCAAGGTGAAGGGGGACGACCTGGCTCCTTCCTTGGGGCGGGTTTCCATGGTGCCGTCGCATCCCGGAGCGGTGTGGGTGGGAAGTGACCGTACCCTCCTCCAGCGCCAAGCGTGCCGCGGGCAGGGACCCCTCCCACCAGGGCATCCTGCTCCGAGCCCGTGTCCACCCTGGCTTTGCCCTTTCTGCCCCCTCGGGAGGTGAAGCGCATCCGCTCCCCCGCTCCCATCACAGTCCCTTTTCCCAGCTCCCAGTGGCGGCTCAGAGGTGATGAGCGCTCCCAGGGCAGGCAATGGGAAGAAGGCACAGGACTGTGTGCCCTGGGGATGTCTGATAGCGGGAGAGGAGCAGCAGGAGAGCGTGCAGAACCTGCTGCCTGTAGGGAATGTCGTAGCGCCCTGAGCTCTATGGGAAGTACCATTGCCCCCTGGAGCAACCCCAAACCGGGCTGATGCCTGTTCTGCTGCTCCCGTAAGCCCTGGCGCTGTGGCCGGGCTGTGTATCATAGAGTCATGGAGGGGTTGGGTTGGAAAGGGCCTTGAGGTCATCAATCCCAGCCCCTGCCGCAGGCAGGGACCCCTCACCCTATAGCCCAGCCTGGCCTCGAGCCCTGCCGGGGACGCGGCGGCTCCATCCCATAACGCCCGGGGCCGCGGTGCCGCGCGGGTGCTGCACCGGCGCTGACGCTGCCGCGCTGCTCCCAGTTCACGCAGAGTGCCTTGGACTGCATGGGAGTGGAGCTGTGCCGCCTGCGCGCCTTCCTGCAGGTACAGCGGGGCCGGGGGGGAAGCGGGGTGCTGAGCCCGCGGCGGTGCTGAGCCCGCGGCGGTGCTGAGCCCCTCGTGTGCGCAGGCCGGGCAGGAGGCGTCCGACCTCGCCATCCTGCTCAAGGACCTGGAGACCTCCTGCAGCGACGTGCGCCAGTTCTGCAAGAAGATCCGGCGCCGCATGCCCGGCACCGAGGCCCCCGGCATCCCCGCGGCGCTGGGCTTCGGGCAGCCGGTGAGGAGCAGCCTCTGCCCAGGGCACGGCTCAGGGGGGCTTTGGGCTCCTGCTTGGGGTGGAGATGGGGACTTTGTGGCCTTCCCTTCTGCAGCCCTCAGTGTTTTCCTCTCCTGGAGTTTCCCATCTTCGTGGAGTCATGGGATCAGGGAATGGTTTGGGTTGAAGGGACCCTAAAGCTCCTCCAGCCCCAACCGTGCCATTGCAGGGACACCTTCCATAGAGCAGAGGGCTCTGAGCCCTGTGTCCAACCCGGCCTTGAGCACTGCAGGGATGGGGCAGCCACAGCCGCTCCATTTAACCCATTCCCATGTCCCAGCACCCTCAGAGCGAAGTTCTTTGTACCCCATCCACCTCTGCCCCATTCCGGTCGGAAGCCCAAACTCCTCATCCCATCCCTCCATCCCTGCCCAAAGCCCCTCTCCACGTTCCCTGGGTCCCCTTTAGGCTCTGGGGCTGCTCTCAGGTCCCCCCTTCCCGCAGCAGAGGGGCAGATCCCCCCTGAGCTGCTGCTCCCCCTCTGGGGGTGCACCCAGCACCCGGGGGGGGGGGTCTGGGCTCAGGCGCTCACTGCAGCGGGGTCACGGGGAGCTCCTCCTCCCCCAGCCCCCCCCAGCCCCCCCGTCCGTCCCCCTCCAACGCCGGCTGTGCCGCGCAGGTCTCGGAGGCGCTGCTCGAGTGCCGCAAGCACCTCACCTGGGTGGTGGCCGTGCTGCAGGAGGTGGCGGCTGCCGCGGCGCAGCTGCTGGCGCCGCTGGCCGAGACCGAGGGGCTGCCGGCGCTGGGGCTGCAGGAGCTGGCCTTCAAAGCCAGCGAGCAGGTGGGACCCTCCGCGGCGCCCCTTGTTCCCTATGGATCCATCTCCCCCCAGCGCTGCCCGCGAGCGGCTCCGGCTGGGATGGCTGTGGGGAGCTGGGAATGCGGGCAGGGAATGGCGAAGAGCTTTGTGCTCGCAGCTCCGTCCTGCCCTCCCTGCTGTGCTCCACAGCCCGAAGGCTCTCAGGGCTGTGGGTGCCGGGAGGGAGCTGGAACGGGGCACCCATCACCTCCTGCCTCTCGCAGATCTACGGCACCCAGGGCATCAACCCCTACGAGTGCCTGCGCCAGTCCTGCAGCATCCTCATCGCCACCATGAACAAGATGGCCACGGCCATGCAGGAGGGAGAGTACGACGCCGACAGGCCCCAGACCAAGGTGGGCTTCAGCTGGGCTGGACCCGGAGCTCTGTGACCGCCTGCGGGGTGCAGGCAGCCGGGGGACGGTCCCCGCGCGGCTCCAACGCCGTCCCCTGGTCCCGTTGCAGCCCACCCCCCCCGCCGAGCTGCGGGCCGCGGCTCTCCGCGCGGAGATCACGGATGCCGAGGGGCTGGGGCTGAAGCTGGAGGACAGGGAGACGGTCATCAAGGAGCTGAAGAAGTCCCTCAAGATCAAGGTGAGCTCCTCCTCCTCCTCCGGCCACCTCGGTGCTGTGCCTGCGCCAGGCTGCCCCGGCACCGCAAGGAGCTTCCCCCGATGGCCCTCCTGGTGCCGCAGGGCGAGGAGCTCAGCGAAGCCAACGTGCGGCTCAGCCTGCTGGAGAAGAAGCTGGACAGCGCCTCCAAGGACGCCGATGATCGGGTGGAGAAGATCCAGACGAGGCTGGATGAGACCCAGACCCTGCTCAAGAAGAAAGAGAAGTGAGTGTGGGAGGGGGTGCAGAGGGTGTTAGAGGGGGATCCACACAGGACCCGGCACATTCAGCACCAGTGGTGATGGTGCAGAGCAGAGCACAAGGGCCTGGGGGAGCTCCTGTTCAGCTGCTCTTGCATCCGGCTCTGGGGCAGCAGCACAGAGGGACGTGGAGCGGATGGAGCGAGGCCAGAGGAGGCCATGGGGATGCTGCAGGGTTGGAGCAGCTCTGCCATGGAGCCAGGCTGAGAGAGCTGGGCTGGGGCAGCCTGGGCAAGAGAAGGCTCCTGAAGGGGAGAGCTTAGAGCCCAAAGGGGGTGCAGGAAACCTGGAGAGGGATTGGGACAAGGGAGGTAGGAACAGGCCAAGGGGAATGGCTTTAACCTGCCAGAGGGGAGACTGAGATGAGCTCTGAGGCAGAAGCTCTTCCCTGTGAGGGTGCTGAGGCGCTGGCACAGGGTGCCCAGAGAAGCTGTGGCTGCCCCATCCCTGCAGTGCTCAAGTGGACGAAGCCAGGAGCCCTTTGGAGGAGCATCCCTGACCGTTCCCATCGCTCTGTGCTCTCCCCAGGGAGTTCGAGGAGACCATGGATGCTCTCCAGGCCGACATTGACCAGCTGGAGTCGGAGAAGGTGGAGCTGAAGCAGCGCTTGAACAACCAGTCCAAGAGGACCATCGAGGGCCTGCGCGGCGCCCCGGCCTCCGGCGTCGCCTCCATCGTGTCCGGCATTGCTGGAGGTGGGTATTGGCATCCCGGAGCGCTTGGATGCTTCTGCAGCTCCCGGGGGGGTGTTTGCAGCCTGGAAGGGATCCAGGAGCCGGGCATGGCTGAGAGGGGAGGGCGAGGGCAGGAGGGCCTCAGGCCGCAGGGAGTGGAGCGTGGAGATCCCGCACCGGTGTGCAAGCGGTTCCCTGCCTGGATGGGCAGCGCAGCGGTGGCACCTCCATGGGGCCGCTCCGGGTCTGTCTGCGCTGCTGCATCCCTGCATGGGGATGCTCGGGTGGAGCAGGTCACCAGGATGAGCCTTCAGAGCCGGAGCAGGCAGCGGCTGCTGCAGGCTGCCCTGGGGCACCCATGGGTGCGTGTGTCCTGCCTGGGCTGCCTGCAGCCCTGCACGTGCTGTGCCATGGAGCAGCGCTGCTGCCAGGCCCAGGGACACGCTGGGGGTCACCGGAGCTGCCGTGGCCGTGGCTCTGCTCAGATCTCAGCGTTAACTCTGCTTCTCCTTGTCCCCCGCTGCTCCGTCCCTGCCGCAGAGGAGCCGCAGCGAGGTAGGAGCGGTGCCGTGGGCCGGGCCGGCGCTCCCGCATGCTCCCAGCCCACTGCATGCGGGGGGGGAACTGCATCCCGAGGCCCCCAGCGTGGGGCCGGGGTGAGCCTGGGGTTGGGAGCAGGGGATGGCTCCGGGTCCTGCCCAGGGGCATTCCCAAACAGCTCTGGGAGTGCTGGAAGTGATGGGTGCGGAGTGAGGGGGCCCAGAGCCTGGCACAGCCCCAGCCCTTCCCATCCGGCACACACGGGCAGAGGTTGTCCCTTTGCCCAGCACCACCACAGCCATCCCAGCACCACCACGGCATCCTGACCCATGGTGGCATCCGTGGCGGTGGTGGCTGATGCTGGTGCTGTTGTGCCCACCCACAGGTGCCGGTGCTGGGCAGGCGCCAGGAGGTGGCTCAGGACCTGTCCAGGTGAAGGATTCGCCCCTTCTCCTCCAGCAAATCGATGCTCTGCAGCTTTCCATCAAGCACCTCAAGAACGAGAACAACCAGCTCAAGGTGGGGAGGAGCCTGGTGCTGGGGCAGCAGCTCCAAGGGGCCGGGGAGGAGCGTCCTGTGGGCTGCAGCCTACATGGGATGTGGTCCATGAGGGATCGTGTTTGTGGCATGCAGTGTGCATGGGATGCACTGTGCATGGGATGTGGTCCATGAGGGATTGTGTTTGTGGCATGCAGTGTGCATGGGATGCACTGTGCATGGGATGTGGTCCATGAGGGATCGTGTTTGTGGCATGCAGTGTGCATGGGATGCACTGTGCATGGGATGTGGTCCATGAGGGATCGTGTTTGTGGCATGCAGCATGCATGGGATGCACTGTGCATGGGATGTGGTCCATGAGGGATTGTGTTTGTGGCATGCAGTGTGCATGGGATGCACTGTGCATGGGATGTGGTCCATGTGAGATGCACTGTGCATGGGATGCACTGTGCATGGGATGTGGTCCATGTGGGATGCAGTCCATGTGGGATGCACTGTGCATGGGATGTGGTCCATGTGGGATGCAGTCCATGGGGGATGCACCGTGCATGGGATGCAGTCCATGTGGATGCAGTGTGTTTGGGATGCAGTCCATGTGGGATGCAGTGTGTTTGGGATGCAGTCCATGTGGGATGCAGTGTGTTTGGGATGCAGTCCATGTGGGATGCACTGTGCATGGGATGCACTGTGCATGGGATGTGGTCCATGTGGGATGCAGTCCATGTGGGATGCACTGTGCATGGGATGCACTGTGCATGGGATGTGGTCCATATGGGATGCAGTCCATGTGGATGCAGTGTGTTTGGGATGCAGTCCATGTGGATGCACTGTGCATGGGATGCAGTCCATGGGGGATGCACTGTGCATGGAATGCAGTCCATGTGGATGCAGCCCATGTGGATGCAGTGTGCTCGGGATGCCAGGTTCCTCGCCTGTCCTAACGCCGTTCCTCCCGCCGTGGCAGGGGCTGCGGATGCGGATGGAGCTGGCCAGCCTGCCGCCGCTGCAGGTGCCCAAGGTGTCTGTCCCCAGGAGCAAGCCGGGGGAGGGCCTGGCCACGCAGCAGCTCTACCGCCAGAGCAGCCAGCTCCTGGAGACGCTCTACCAGATGAGCGCCAACGCCAAGGTGGTGGACGTGAAGCAGGCCAAGTCCGGTAGGTCCCGCGCCAGCGCTGCTGAGGTTGGAACCGGGGGAGGGCCCCTCCGAGCCAACCCCTTCCCTGCCCCCGGGGTGCTCCCCTGCGCGGCACCGGGTGCCCCATGAGGTGTCCATCCCCGTGGCTGCGGGCACCAGGTTTCACCTGGGGGCTGAAGCTGCTCCCTGGGGCACTGTGGCTCAGCCTCATCCCTGCCGGGAGTCCCCAAACCCCTCCCCTGGTGATGGGGCACCGGTGCTGGTGCTCTGCCTGCGTCAGTGCCGGTGCCGGATGGGAGCTCCTCCTCCTCGGGGCTGCCCCGGCCCCACTCACACCCGGTCCCGGTCCCGCAGCGCGGAGCTCGGCGGCGCGGCTGCTGGAGCACACGGCCCGGCTCTGCGCCCTCAGCAACGCCATTGACACCCTCAAGGTGAGGAGGGGCTTCGTGGGGTGTCTGTCCTGGGATGTGGGGTGACCGAGGGCTCTGTGGGGCACGTGAAGGGCTCTGTGGGGCAGGTGAGGGTCTCTATGGGGCGGGTGAGGGTCTCTATGGGGCAGGCATCCTGCGCGGGTGCGTCCGGGGCTGACGCTGCCGTGCCCGCAGGCTGACACCCTGCGGGAGGTGGTGCAGCAGCAGTCAGGCGCCAGCGCCCAGAGCAGCTTCGGCCTCTTCCCGTCCCCGGCCTTCCTCAAGGTGAGCTCCCGGCCGCGGCCCCGGGGGGGGGTCCGGGCTGCGGGGGGCAGGTGAGGCCCCCCCCCGGGCCCTGCAGACCCCCAGCGCTGCTCTGCCCCGCAGGCCAAGCAGGAGCAGGAGCGGGGCCTCGCCTGCTACGGCAGAGTGAGGATCCCCGGGCCGGCGGGGGAGGGCCGAGCGCACCGACTGCTGCTGACCCCGGAGCTGCTGCGGGAGCTGCGGGGCCGCCTCGGCCCCTGAACCGGGACCCGGCCCCGCTCAGTGACCCCCGGGTCCCCCCACTCCGTGCAGACACCACGGGACCCCCCCCCCCCCCCCCCGGCACTCGCGATCTCCAATAAAGCTGCCCTGGACCTGCCGCGGGCCCGCGCCTCCGGGAACGGGGGGAGGACGGGGGAGGGCAGCCGGGGGGGGAAAAGGGGGCATCGGTGATGCCTTCGGTGGCACGGCGCCCCAGCCCAGGCCGCTCGGGCCATCAGCTCACAGACACCAATGTGGCGGACGGCAAATGGCGTTTATTAGGCAAAGGCGCAGCATTATATAGCTTGGGTTTACGTCACTTCCGTCTGCGTCACTTCCGTCTGCTTACGTCATCAGCTACAAAGCCATTGGCTACCTGGAGAGGGGCTCTGTTTCCTTACATCTCCCGACCGCCAAGCCCTGGCTGCCTACATCCCCCGTCCCTATTCACAACCAAATTAGCTATACTTTATATAACAGTCTTAAAAAGTGTGTCATAAACTTGAATAACAGACGTAAGGCACAGTAAACGGGTGGAAGTTAGGAGATAACTGGTAATAATGGGGTATAACTTGGGGTAACTTAGGGGTAACACTGAGTGGGTCTATTTCTAAAGCAGTTGCTGGTCTACCAACACAATGTTGGCCTTCTCTAGCCGGTTCCTGACCATCGACACGAGCCTATTCAGTATACAGGGTCCAAAGATCAGTGCCAACACGACCACTGCGATCGGCCCTACCAAGGCGGGTATCAGGGTGGTTAACCAGCTTTCTTGTGCCTCCAGTTCCCTTTTCCGTTTTTCCAATCGTTCCCGCAGCTCGGCCATGGAGTCCATCACTATTCCGGTGTGGTCCACGTATACACAGCACTCTTCCCCTAGTGCAGCGCACAGCCCCCCTTGCTGTAAAGACATCTGATCTAATCCTCTTCGACTGCGTAGCACTACTTCAGATGATCTAAGTGATTGTTCTAATGCACTTATGGGTTGTTCGGTTCTAGCCAGGTCCTCATCCACTGCCGCCCTCAAGGCGCTAAATTCTTTACTCTGTCGCACCAAGGAAGCTACTCCAGTACCTGTTCCCGCACCTATCAGAGTAGCTACCGTTAGCTCTGTAAGGGGCTCTCGTTTGGACCGATGATGTTCTGGGGTAATCTGTGCATCATAGGCAAATTCCTCGGAATGGTAGAAAACTTTGGGGACTATGGACACTTGGACACAATACTCTGAGGATTCATTGAATTTTTCCAACGACAAACAAGGTGTAACTCCAATGGTGGAACAAACCCACTTGGCGTTTTCGGTCGGTATTAACCACTTTGCAGGGGTTTTGTCTAGTGTCTTATTAACACACAGTCGTTCTATGTGCTTTGGGACCTTGCCTACACAGACGCCACTTCCCACCACTTGTGTCAATGTAATGCCTTGTTTCTCTGTGTCCCATATGCACTGGGCCGGGTTTGTACCATTTATCTGTAGAGGTGTGTCACTTACTCCTATAGCCTCATAAAAGGGTGGTTTTAATCCGTAGCACAACCAGCAGTGCTCTGTAAGGTTCGGATTTGTTTTGTTCAATAGTTGGTAGCTAGCTTGCATCATTTTCCAGACAGAATTTCCGTAAGGAATTTTGGTGGTGCGTGTCACTACAGGCACGATAGCGTAATTTGCTGTTGATGTTTCCTGGTTATTGGTCTCTGTAGGCACATAGTGATGCTTGGGAATAGTCGAGACCACCTCATTAACCAATGCTTGCTTGGGGCCTACTGGCAGTGGGTCATTCGGGACAGCTTCCTTTTTTATGAGGATTAAGCCACCCCTGTCTGTCCCTGGCTCTGTGTACCTCATTCCCCAAACTTTTCCAAGTAACCAACTGTCCTCTTGGGGCTCGGTGACATTTAGGAAGAGGTATTGACAACTTCCATGTCCTCGCCATCCTTGCGGTGGAATGCACCCATATGGACCCCACTGGACCTTTAGGTATCTGTCTATACCACTACCCGGTATCCAAGCAGGGGCTATGGTCTCGCATCCCCAGTAAGCACAATAATATTGGTTAGGGAAGTTACAATACCTCTTCTCAGGGTTCGAGCTAGGACACATATAAAATCCTAGGTATTCCCAACATCGGTCTCTTGGGACAAGCTGACATAGAGAGGCATTAAAACTTGGCGCACCTGGTGTCGTTTGAGTTGCGATAACTTGGCGGTCCTCAAATCGAAGAAGGGACCATTTAAATGGCTGGTGGGGGAGGTGACTTGAATTTACCTGTCCGGTAGTGACAAGCTCTAAAATCAAGATCACACAAAGGCATCGCAGCCCCATCCCACGGAGGCTATTTTGCCGTTGTCTGGATTCTGCCAGCGTGGAACTCCCAGGCTTGGACGGGACGCTTGGCTCCGGGGTGTACGGGTTACGGGGGTGTCCGATGATCCGGTCCTGTGGACAAAAACTCACAGCTTTCATTAGTAGTCGTCATAACTTCATGGGCCCGCAGGCCATGGGCCTGTGCCTGGGGTGTGATCATTGTCGGGTCTGTACCCATTAAACGCTGTAGGCTGGAGCCGTGTAATGGATGATCCGCCCCAGTTACTTGGGCCAGTTGTCCTCCCATTCTTGTCTAAACACGATCATCCCTGCCCCATCAAAGACCAGCCTACAAGTTTGTTTTATATCCAACGGGAGCATATCGTCTCCCCCAAAGATACCATCTATAAGGGTGGAGACCACGGCAGAATTAACCCCTTGGTCCGCAACGGCCTGAGCAATCGCTTGCACATCCTTAGGGTTTATTGGCGAGTGGACCCTCTGACTGCCCGTCCCCCGGACCGGGAACGCGAGCGCGGCCGATGGGGCCTGATCGGCGCACGCGATCTTTATTTTCCTCCAATCCGCGAGAGGGATTTCTCCCCCTCGCAGTTTCTCTTTAATTTGGATGGGAACATTTTGGCTCTGTCCGCCTTCACTTCCTCCTCCTCCGAGTCTGAATCAATTGCGAGCCACGCGGCCCAGCTACTGTCTGATTCGGAGTCGGAACTCGACTGACCGGTTACTTCCGGCGACCAGTACCCGGCCCCGCCCACTTCCCTTATGGGCGGGCCGTTCCCGCCCTCTCGGCTCGCCCCGCCCACTTCCCTCATTGGCGGGCCGTTCCCTCCCTCTCGGCTCGCCCCGCCCTCCGCTCGGGCTCCAGCCCCGCCCACTTCCCTCATTGGCGGGCCGCTCCCTCCCTCTCGGCTCGCCCCGCCCTCCGCTGGGCGGTGTTTGCCCTATAAGGGCATTTTTCTGAAATTGGACATTTTGAAAGGGACGCTCTGATTGGTTCTCCGCTCCTCGCGCGTGTTCTTTTCCCCTTTATGGACGTCCCTATCGCCCTCCTCCTCCCCTTCCCTTTGCATGCGCTCGTTAGTTCTAACGCTTCCTCCCTGCTCCCGCCGGGGGCATCCTCGCCCCGCCCCTCCGTTTTCCCGCCGGGGGCACCCTCGCCCCGCCCCTCCGTTTTCCGCCATCTTGGGGCGCACATGGCGGTGGCCTGGCCCCGGCTTCCTCAGACTCCGGTTTCCCCGCGGCACCCCTGGCCTCCTTCACTAACCCACCCCAGAAGGCTTTGGCTCGTTCCTGTCCCTCCGTAAGCGGGACGGGGTTCGGGGATCGAGAGGACGTGTCGCCCTCCCGCAGATCTTTACTTAGCAAAATCATCATCTTCTAGGGGGGGCAAAGTGTGTGGCTGCCCCGGCTCCTACTTCCGGGGTGACCAACAAACAGTCCCTTGCCGCCACCCAGGTCTCCTGCTCTTGTACAGCCTTCTGCAGGGCCTGTACAACTTCCCCCCACGACTTAAGGTTCTTCCCACAGCCCGAGGGCATCGCCTCCTCGGCTAACGCTTTAGTACTTATCCCACACTTCAGGGTGGAGAATATCCACCGGCTGGTCAAGGACCCCGATTTGGAAAAGCCTCGCAACAGCGACAGTAAAATCTTTGGGTTTACAATCAATACCCCACTGCTTCTGTAATTGTGATACGACCTTCACAAGGGCTTCCATCCTCCTTGTTGGTCCGGGAGCGTCCTCCCGGCCGGGCTGGTCCCGCCCCTCCGGCCGCCGTTCACCCGTCCAGGAGATTTTCCCGGACTTTCCGCGCGACAGGCGGCGATCCCGGGTTTCGGCACCACTTGTTGCCTTCGGTGGCGTGGCGACCCGGTTCAGGAACGGCACGGTGACCAAGCCCAGGCCGCTCGCACCATCAGCTCACCGATACCAACGTGGTGGACGACAAATGGCATTCATTAGTGAGTGGCGCAGCATTATATAGCTTGGGTTTGCAACGTCACTTCCGTTCATTACGTCATAAGCTACAAAGCTATTGGCTACCTGGAGAGGGGCTCTACCTTTCCGTTACAGCGCGACATCTTCCGACCGCCAAGCCCTAACGACCTACACGGGGGAGGTCCGGAACGGCGGGGGGGGGGGCACCGGCGGGGGACAATGGGAGCGGGAAACGGTTTTGGAGGGGACGCAGGGCGCCGCCACGTGCGTCCGCAGGGGGCGTGGTCACCGGAGCGCGGGAGCCGCGCTGGCGGTACCTATTGGTGGTGGGGGGGGAAGGGGCGGGAGGGAGCGGCAGCTCCTGGCTGTGATTGGCGGAGAAGTCAAAGGGAGGTGGGGTCGCCCCGGCCTCTATTTGATTGGCTGAGGGAGGAGTCGGAGGGGGTCAGCCAGCGCTGATTGGCGGGAGGCGGGAAGGGGCGGGCACTGATTGGGTAAGGCTGGGTTCCGGTGGGGGGGCTGCCACTTCCGGACGGTGGCGGCAGGAGCAGGATGGTGCGGGGGGGCCCGGACCGAATCCGCCCGCATCGGAGCGGGGGAGGGGGGAACGGGAGCGCGGAAGGGGGGAACGGGAGCGGGCCCGGGAACGGGGGAGGGAGAGCGGGAATGGGGGAGGGGGAGCGGGGCCTCTGGCGTGGGCCCTGGCTGGGTCCCCGGTGACCGCCGGTGCCCGGTGCAGGTGCTGCTGCACGTTCTGTTCGAGCACGCGGCCGGATACGCGCTGTTCGCCGTGCGGGAGGTGGAGGAGATCGGCGCGCTGCTGCCGCAGGTACCGCGGGCCGGACCGGGGCTGGGGGGGGGCGATTCGGTACCGGGGATCCGGGCCGGGAGGGGGCTCGGTGGGGCTCCGGGAGCGCGGGGACGGAGCCCCGGGGGTTGCGCCCCGGGGCCGCCGTTCCCGCCGGGCGCTGACCGCGCCGCGCAGGTGGAGGAGAGCGCGCAGACCCTGGGCACGTTCCTCAACGTGGTGAAGCTCGCGGCCTTCGCCCCCTTCAGGTCGGCGCAGAGCGCGCTGGAGAACATGAACGCCGTGTCCGAGGGTGAGCACCGGGGCCCCCCCTGCCGCACCTTGGAGCTGCGCCCCCCCCCACGCCGCACCGCGGGGCTGGGCCCCACTGACCCCCACTGTGCTTCCCCCCCCCCCAGGGCTCCTCCACGAGGACCTGCGGCTGCTGCTGGAGACGTCGATGCCGGCTAAGAAGAAGAAGGCGCTGCTGGGGGTGGCGGATGCCAAGCTCGGGGCCGCCATCCTAGAGGAGCTCGGGTACCAGTGCCAGACCGGCGGCGTCGTGGCCGAGCTGCTGCGGGGTGCGTGGGGCCGGGGGGATGGCCCACGCCGGGGCCGAGGCGGTGGTGGTGACATCGCGTCCCCGCAGGCATCCGGCTGCACTTCCACGCGCTGGTGAAGGGGCTCACGGCCCAATCGGCCTCCAAAGCGCAGCTGGGGCTGGGGCACAGCTACTCCCGCGCCAGGGTGAAGTTCAACGTGAACCGCGTGGATAACATGATCATCCAGTCCATCAGCCTGCTGGACCAGCTCGACAAGGACATAAACACCTTCTCCATGCGCGTGCGGTGAGCGCGGGGCTGGGATGGGTGCTGTGGGTGCCACCAGTGCCTCTCCCCACGCTTACCGCAGGTCGCTGCCTCTCCGGCTGCCTGCACAGGACGGGGAGGGAAAGCAGTGCCCCCGAGGCATTCGGCTGTGGCTGTGGTGCTGCAGCCGGAGCGTGCCCGGGGGGGACACGTGGAGCACGGGGCTGAGTGGTGGCGCTGCCGCCGTCTCCAGCGCCGTCCTGTCCCTGTATCCGTAACTGCTCCCATCGCTGTGCCCGCAGTGAGTGGTATGGGTACCACTTCCCGGAGCTCATCAGGATCGTCCCCGAGAACTCCATGTATTGCCGCGTGGCCAAGTTCATCGGGAACCGGCGGGAGCTGAGCGAGGAGAGCCTGGAGGGGCTGGAGGAGATCGTCATGGACGGCGCCAAGGCTCAGGCCATCCTGGATGCCTCCCGCTCCTCCATGGGTGAGCGCGGGGGTGGCGGCTCCCTTGGGAGGGTTCCATCAGCACCATCGGCACTGCTGACCCCCCCCCCCGTGTCCCCGCAGGGATGGACATCTCCCCCCTGGACCTCATCAACATCGAGAGCTTCTCGAGCCGCGTCATCTCGCTGTCCGAGTACCGCCGGGGGCTGCAGGAGTACCTGCGCTCCAAGATGAGCCAAGTGGCGCCCAGCCTCTCGGCGCTCATCGGGGAGGTGGTGAGCGCGACCCCCCCTCGCCTGCGCCCTTGTGCCCGGGGCCGCGGATGTGATGTCTGAGCACATCTGTCAATCCCCTGAGCTGCGGTGCTGACCCCTCGCTGCTGATCCGGGCCCGGGGCTGTGCCCGCGCCCGCTCCGGTGCTGCCGTGGCACCGCCGCCGCAGCCCCGTCCTCCTGTCCCCGCCGCAGGTGGGCGCGCGCCTGATCTCGCACGCCGGCAGCCTCACCAACCTGGCCAAGTACCCCGCGTCCACCGTGCAGATCCTGGGCGCCGAGAAGGCGCTGTTCAGGTACCGCTGCGGTGGTCGCGGTGATGGCGCCGCCGCGCACCGGCCGTGACGGGGGCTGCTCCCGGGTGAGCTGCCGGTGCCGGTGTCTGAGCGACCCCCGGGGGTGCGGCGGGTGGGGGGGCCAGTGGGGGCAGCATCCATCCACGTGCACCCCGCCACCGGTGGCGGGGGGGGGGGGGCGGCAGCGCCCGCAGTGTGGGGGCTGCTTCCGACGGCTGCGGCGGTTGCAGGGCGCTGAAGACGCGCGGGAACACCCCCAAGTACGGCCTCATCTTCCACTCGACCTTCATCGGGCGCGCGGCCGCCAAGAACAAGGGCCGCATCTCGCGGTACCTGGCCAACAAGTGCACCCTGGCCTCGCGCATCGACTGCTTCTCAGGTGGGGCCGCGCCGCCGCCGCCGCCGCGGTGATGGCAGCGTTTTTCGTCAGCAGCATCTCACCCCGTGAATGGTGACAGCTGTGGGGCTGAGCGGAGCGCGGCGGCGCTGAGCCCCCCCCTGTGCCCACAGAGGTCCCCACCAGCGTGTTCGGGGACAAGCTGCGGGAGCAGGTGGAGGAGCGCTTGGCCTTCTACGAGACCGGGGAGCCGCCGCGCAAGAACCTGGACGTCATGAAGGAGGCGGTGGCGGAGGTGAGGCCCCGCGGCTGCGGCCCCGCTGCGGCCCCGCTGCCCGCGGTGATGTCAACCCATGGCCTGAGCACCCGTGGAGGGAAAGGACTGATTTAATGAGGCTGAGCCGGCAGCGGGGCTGAGCCCCGGGCTGGGGGGGGCTCAGGGCAGGGCTGGGGCTGAACCCTCCTCTCACCCCCCCCCAGGCGGGTGAGGTGGTGGCGGAGGTGAAGAGGAAGCAGGAGAAGAAGGAGAAGAAGAGGAAGAAGAGGGAGAAGCGGCGTTTGGAGGCGCTGGCAGCGGCGGCGGCGCAGGAGGAGCAGGAGGAGAACTCAGTGCCAGAGCCCGAGGTGAGGGCGGGAGGGGGTCGGGGATGGGGATGATGGGGATGGGGATGATGGGGATGGGGATGATGGGGATGGGGATGATGGGGATGGGCACAGCGCCGGCTCCGGCTCCGGCTCCTCCTGACCTTGTGGCTCCCGCAGGAGGGCGCCGCGGAGCCCCGGAAGAAGAGGAAGAAGAAGCAGCAGCAGGAGGAGGAGGGGATTGAATCGGAGCCGGAACAGAACGGGCTGCAGGAGGAGGAGGAGGCCGAGGCCGTGCCCAAGAAGAAGAGGAAAGCGACGGCCGAGGCTGAGCCTGAGGAGGAGGAGAAGAGGAAGAGGAAGAAAAAGAAGAAGGTGGCTCGGGACGAGGAGGACTGAGGGCACTGGGCCCGGTGCTTGGACTCGTGGACCGCCTGGAGGTTGGTGCGGGGCTGCGGCTCCCGCGTCCCTGCCCCGTGTGTGGCATTGACCCCTCCGGGCCCATGGCCCCGTTTGGGGGTGTCCCGGGGCTGTGTGGGGCCCGCGGAGGGCAGGGGCTCAGTAAAGCACCGCCATGGCTGTTGATGCTCTTTGTGGTGGTGGTGGTGTGGGGCCGGGGGTGACGGTGCTGCCCCCCCGGTGTCCGCGGGCGAGGACGGGGCCACCCCGGTGCTGCAGAGCCCACGTTTATTGGGGGGAAGCCATAAATAACAGAGGCCGTGGGCACGGGGGGGGGCGGCCCCTACACCTCCAGGGCCTCGATCACGGCTTGGGTGAAATCGTGGGAGGTGGCGTAGCCCCCCATGTCCGCAGTGCGCACCTGCAAGGAGAGGGCAGCGTTAGGGGGCAGCACCAACGGGAGAGGCTCAGGGGGACCCTGGGCTGGGGGGGGGGGGGGCAGCTGAAGGGGCACCCACCCCCATGGCAGTGCCTTGGGGGCTCAGCCCCATGGGGTGCCCCTGTTCCAAGGTGGGTTTGGGGGGGGAGGTTGGGGATGTCGGGGCCGTTCCCTGCTCCCACAGGCCCCCCAGGCTCAAGGGCTCGGTGAGGGGCTGGCGGCGGTGCTGAGCCCCTGTGCTCGCTGCCAGCCCCACTGCTGCCCCCCCCACACCCCCCCGGCCCAAGGCAGAGCGGGGGAAGCTTTGGACCCTTTATTTGCAGACACAAGTGCACAGCGCAGCAGCAAGCGCGTGGCCCGGATGCTCTCGCACACACCAACACGTTACACACATGTACACACATGTACACACGTGCACACACGTGCGGGGCTGAGCCACCATGGTCCCAGTGCCCCCTATGGGGCAAGCTCCGGCTCCGGCCCTTTGGCTCCATGGGGAATGTGCAGCTCATGGGGCTGGCTCCCATGGGAATGTGCTGCAATGGGGGGGGGCCTCACTCTGTGCCCCCCGCTCCCCCTCAGTGCTGCAGCTGCTGCGGGCGGGAGGAGGCGCCCACAGCAGCCCTGGTCCTTGGATGGTCCCTGCGGCCTTGGGGGGGTCCCTGTGAACCTGGGGGGCACAGGAGCAGGGCAGGGGCAGGGGTGTGCTGTGCACTGTGGGTCCCGGGGGGCAGTGGGGCGCTCCTATGCCCCATAGTGGGGGTGCAGGCTGTCAATCACAGACTTGACGAAGTCGGAGGTGGTGGAGTAACCGCCCAGGTCCCGCGTCCGAACCTGGAATCCAACAGGAAGGGGAGAGACGGAAGCGGGATGGTGAATGGGGGGGGGGGGGGGGAGGGGAGGACAGGAGAGGGGCAGCTTCCCCTGAGCACCCGGCCCTGCCTGTGCCACAGAGCCAAGCGACAGGGACATGGACACAGAGACATGGACACGGACAGGGACACGGGTACAGACACAGGGACACGGACATGGACATAGGGACATGGACACAGGGATACGGACACAGAGACATGGACACAGACAGGGACACAGGGATATAGACACAGGGACACGGACATGGACATAGGGACATGGTCACAGGGACACGGACACGGATGTCTGAGCTGGAGCGATTGCAGCCTCACTCCACCGCCACTCACGCCAGCACCAGCACTCACTTTGCCGCCTTTGATCACCTTCTTCACCGCGTCCGAGATCACGTTGGAGTGGAATTCCAGGCTGGAGAGAGGGGGGAGTGGGGGTCAGCCCCGCTGCTGCCCCACTGCTGCCCCACAGCCCCCCCCCGCCCCCCCGGCACGCACTTGAGGTGCCGCAGCATGTTGGTGGCCGACAGCAGCATCGCGGTGGGGTTGGCGATGTTCCTGCCCACGGCCTGGGCAAACGGGTGCCGGGCGCCCTGCGGGTGGAAGCCACGGTGAGGGACCCCCCTGCTCCCCCCCTGCCCCCCCCCCCCCCCCCCAAGCACCGCGGCCTCACCATCTCGAACACGGCGTACTCGGAGCTGTAGCTCTCCCCGGGCACGACGCCGGCGCCCCCCACCAGCCCCGCGGCCAGGTTGTCCACGATGTTACCGTAGAGGTTGGGCATCACCAGGACGTCGAACTGGTACGGGTTCTGCACCAGCTGCGGGAGCAACGGCGCGGGGGAGCCCCAGCCCTGGGCCCCCGCTGCTCCCACCCACCCCTGCACCGCCGCAGCAGCGCATGGAGCCCCGGTGCCCCGGGCAGGGCGCGTGGTGCAGCAGAGACAGAGCCGCCCCTCACCTGCATGCAGCAGTTGTCGATGATGATGGTGTCAAACTTGATCTTGGGGTACAGCTCCGCCACGTCCCTGCAGCACTGCAGGAAGAGGCCGTCGCCGAGCTTCCTGCGGGGGACAGCACGGGGGCTGCAGTACCCACACCGCACCGCAGGGGGGCAGCAGCGCCCCAGCACCCACAGCCCCGGGGAGCGAGGGGGGGGGGATCGGTTTGGAGCCGCCCCGTGTCCCCCCCGCTGAAGCCATTCCCGGGAAGCACTCACATGATGTTGGCCTTGTGCACGGCCGTCACCTTGGAGCGCCCTTTCTTGGTGGCGTAGTCGAAGGCGAACTTGGCGATGCGCTGGGACTTGGCGCGGGTGATGATCTTCAGGCTCTCGATGACGCCCCTCACGCTCTGCGGGGGGGGGCCACGGTGAGCACGGAGCCTCCTCCGTGTGCCCCTGTGCTGTGTCCCCCCCACCCCGGCCCCGCTGGGTCACAGCATCCCCATCCCCAGGGGCTCCCCTGATCCATCACTGCTCCGGGCGCAGCGCTGCTGCCCGGTCCTGGCCCGCAGCCCCGGTGGGGAAAGGCAGAGCGTGGTCCCAGCAGTGAGGAGCATCACCCACAGAACCAGGGAATGCTTTGGGGTGGAAGGGGCCTTAAGGCTCCTCCACCCCAACCGCTGCCATTGCAGGGACCCCTTCCATAGAGCAGGGGGCTCCAAGCCCTGTGTCCAACCCGGCCTTGGACACTGCAGGGATGGGGCAGCCGCAGCTGCCCTGGTGCCACCCCCTCACACACAGGCCCTGTGCCCCCCGCAGGGCAGCGCCCCCATCCTGGGGGTCCTGTACCTCGTGCTCCAGGGAGCTGTACTCGCCCTCCGTCTGCTCCCGGATGATGACCAGGTCCAGGTTGTTGTGGCGCGTCTGGTACCCGGGCAGGCTCTTCACGTGCACAACGTTGGCAAAGAGGTCCAGCTTGCGCCTGGGGGGGGGGCACAGCTTCCCTGGGCAACCCCTTCCAGTGCCCCTCCACCCTCAGCGTGAAGGAGCTCCCTGTATCCCATCCAACTCTTCCAGCTGGAAGCCCCAACTCCTCATCCCATCCCTACAGCCCCTGTCCGAAGGCCCTCTCCGGGTTCCCTCGGGCAGCGGAAGGCTGGATTGATCCCTGTGTCCATCTGAGCTATCCGCCATCCATCACCCTTCACCCCGCAGGACCACGCTGAGCTGGGGCAGCTCCTGCCCGGGGATTGCCCCTTCCCAGTACCACACGGGCTCCCCGCTGGCCCGCACTCACTGCCTCAGCCCAGCACCAGGACCCAGCAGGATGGCTCTGCAGCCCCGGAGCTCACCTGAGCCTCATGTCGTAGGACGCCAGCTCTCCCTTGTACTCCATGGGGGTGTGGATCTTCCCTGCGGGACAACAGCAGTGAGAGCCCGGAGCATGGAGCACACCGGAGCCAGCGCCCTTCCCTCCCTGTGGCCTGACACTGGGAATTCCCACCCTCTGAAAACACCCAGCGGTGTTTGCCAGGAGGACGTGTTCCCTGCACAGGCAGGGAGCAGGCAGGGTGCTGGGTGCAGGCAGGGAGCAGGAAGGATGCTGGGTGGAAGCAGGGAGCAGGCAGGGTGCTGGGTGCAGGCAGGGTGCTGGGTGCAGGCAGGGAGCAGGCAGGGTGCTGGGTGCAGGCAGGGAGCAGGAAGGATGCTGGGTGCAGGCAGGGAGCAGGAAGGATGCTGGGTGCAGGCAGGGAGCAGGCAGGGTGCTGGGTGCAGGCAGGGAGCAGGCAGGGTGCTGGGTGTAGGCAGGGTGCTGGGTGTAGGCAGGGAGCAGGAAGGATGCTGGGTGCAGGCAGGGAGCAGGCAGGGTGCTGGGTGTAGGCAGGGAGCAGGAAGGGTGCTGGGTGCAGGCAGGGAGCAGGCAGGGTGCTGGGTGCAGGCAGGGTGCTGGGTGTAGGCAGGGTGCTGGGTGTAGGCAGGGTGCTGGGTGTAGGCAGGGTGCTGGGTGTAGGCAGGGAGCAGGAAGGATGCTGGGTGCAGGCAGGGTGCTGGGTGCAGGCAGGGTGCTGGGTGCAGGCAGGGAGCAGGAAGGATGCTGTGTGCAGGCAGGGTACTGGCTGCAGGCAGGGCACAGGCAAGCCCCCCCCCGCCCATCCTCACCTATGATCGCCACTTTGCTCTCCTTCATGGAGTCGACGACCTCATCCAGCTTCTCCTCCGAGGCCATGTTCTGCACCTCGCTCAGGTGGTGCTCATCGAACACCACCGGCACATTGGCGGCCTGTGAGGAGCACAGGGCCAGGAGCCACTGCCCATCACAGTGCCCAGGGCCGCAGCAGGGACACCGCTACCGGGGGCCCAGGCAATGGGATGGGGAGGCCTGAACCGGCCCCAGGGTCTGCTCCGGGACAGGAGGGACGCGGAGGAGGAGGCGCTGAAGCGGGAGCTCGGGGACACTTCAGTGCACGGAGCAGTGGCGCTTTGTCACCCCTCGGCCCGGGACTCCTGGGCCGCACTGCAATGGGTACCTGGAGCCTCTGGGCCCCACTGGAGAAGGGGCCATGGGGATGCTGCAGGGCCGGGGCAGCTCTGCTGTGAGCCAGGCTGAGAGCAGGGCTGGGGCAGCCTGGAGAGGAGAAGGCTCCTGAAGGGGAGAGCTTGGAGCAGCTCCAGTGCCTACGGGGGACACAGAACCTGGAGAGGGGCTTGGGCCAAGGGATGCAGGGACAGGACAAGGGAATGGCTTTACCCTGCCCGGGGGATGAGCTGAGGGCAGCGCTTTACCTTGAACACCTCCTTGACCGCGTGCATGAGCTCGGGGCCCACCCCGTCCCCCGGCAGCATCGTGACCTGGAACGTGCCCTCGGCCTTGGCATGTTCTGACTGCAGAGAGAGCAAAGCAGGCCCAGGGCCCGGCCCATGGCCGCTGATGGGGGGGTCCCCCGCAGCATGAGGAGCAGCTGCCCCACAGCACAGCTCCTGCTGACCTTGAGCTCCCGGAGCCGAGCCCAACAGTGCCCCCCCTGTGATCCAACAGCACCACCGAGACCTTTGCCTGCAGCATTCCCGGGTGTCAGCTGCCAGCGCAGGGCTCAGCGCCTCCCCTCTGGCAGCCAACAGCGCCGGGCTATCGAGTGTCCCCATTGCCTCCTCCTGTCATTGAGCCCCATGCGAGTGCCCTGTCCTCCCCACCCACCCCACGGCTCCTGCTGAACCCAAGGGCTTAACGTGGCGAGGGAAGGGGTGAACGCACAGCGCTTGGGTGACCATGGGAGGCAAAGGGTGATGGGGAGGCAGGAGCAGAGCCTGCGCTCGGTTTCAGTGCTGGGCCCTGGAGCTGCCCCCAGCAGCGACCCTGGGAGAGGCTCTGCAGGGGGAACCCTGGCAGCGGCCTGGCCTCAAGGTCACAGAACAGCCCCAGGCTGAGCCCTCGCTTTGGCCCCTCAGCCGCCATTGGAACCCCTCCGGGAGGCTGTCAGCGGGTGTGACAGACACGACCCAGCACCGGGCTGCTCTGCCCCATAGAGGACAGCTCCTGCCCGCAGCGCTGGCTCTTGCCTCGTCTGGGCCCTAAGAATTCCCGGCGTCATTCCCTGCTCATTCCCTGTGCTCTCCCGGCACTGTTCCACGTTAAGGAGGCAGCTCCAGGACGCCGGGAGGGACCGGCAGGGCTGGGGCAGCGCTGTCACCGCCGCAGCCACCCCGGGGCTCCCGCAGCCGCTGCAGAACGCGGCCCCCCCGCGCCCCCCGCTCTCACCTTGGCCTGCGGCATCTGCTGCAGCGCGGGGGGGACGTGGAGGCCCCGCCATACCCCGAGGCTCTGAGCGCGCAGGAGCCCCTGCGGGAACCGAGGGGGGGTGAGACACCGGCACCGGAGCACCCCCATGGCCCCCATGGCCCCCGACCCTGACTGAGCCCTTGGGCTGGGTGGGCCCCCCCCCCCATCACCTCCAACCCAACCACCCCGGCCCTGCCGGCACTGACCCCACGGCCCGGACTGACCCCCCGGCCCCAAACCTCCCTCCCGGCCCCGGATCCCCCCTCCCCGCCCGACCCTGATCCCCCGGCCCCAAACTGCCCCGCCCCGGACCCCGATCCCCGTCCTGGTCCCGACCCCCCCCCCCCCCTCACCGCTGCCGCCGCCCGTCCCGCTCCCAGCGCCGCCATTTCTCCGCCCCACAATGCACCGCGGCACCGGCACGGCACCGCTATGTCAGGACCGGAGGGGGGGCGGGAGCTAGGCGAGGCCCTACGGCGCCCCCTGGCGGGCGGGCGGAGCATACCCCTAAAGAGGAGCCGCAGGGTCCTAGAGCCCGCCCCCCTCATCCCTCCAGGGTCCCTCGGGGACGCCCCACCTTCCCTGGGAACACCCCACATCCACACAGCCCCAGGCCTTGCTCCAGGACCCTGCACCCCTCCCGGACCCCAGTGCCCCCCATAAATGCCCTGCAGACCTCCCCAGCCCTGCCCCACATCAATGGGGGGGCCCTAGAGCCCCCGTTCCGACCCTGCAGCCCCTCACTGGGGGTGCCCATGGGGTACCCCTCGTTTCTCAGCAGGAGACAGGCCCGCGAGCACTCCTCTTTATTGTCCAAGGGAGGGGGGGGCACACAGCGAGAAGGGGGGGACCCCCCATGCTCCCACTGCTGTATTCCACAGCCAGCGAGGAAGACCACGCGCAGGAGGCTGCCGGGGCGACCCCAGTGCTGGACATGGCCCCCTCCTGCCCCCATCCCGGGGCTCCCTGCAGCAAAGGGGGGGTGGGAGCAGCCTGGAGCGGCCCCAGGGGCACGAGAGGGGCAGAACCCCCCCCCCCGGGGGTCACTTCTTGAGGAGCTGGGCCCGGGCCCGGTTCAGCTTCTCGGCCACGGCGGCGTCAGTGCTGGCCGAGCACTTGGACAGCACAAAGCTCATCTCGGCCTCGTTCTTGTGCTCGATGGCGGCATCGGCCGCCTGGTCCAGGTCCCTGCGGGGAGAGAGGGAGATGGGGGTCAGGCGGGGGGCAGCCCCATAGCCCCCCCATCCCCATAGCCTGGAGGCACCAGCCCCGCACCCCCCATGTGCTCGGGGAGGTCCCATCCACCCCTTTGCTCTCCCTGCAGCCGCACCATCCCCATCCCCACTGCTGCAGTGGGTTCAACCGTGCCCCACACCCCCCGCCTGCCCGAGCCCCCCCCCGAGCCCCCCCCGGCAGACGCACCCCACGAGGACGAAGGCCCGGACGCGCTGCTCGGGGGGCACGCGGGGCGCGTACTTCTTGGCCTCGTAGCGGTTGTGGTGCTTGACCGCGATCTCCACGAAGGGCTGGAGAGGAGAGGGCCAAGGGAGGGTGGTGGTGGCCCCCCCCCGGCCCCACGGCGCAGCCCCCCCGGGGGGGGGGGGTGGCAGCGGCAAAGCTCTCACCAGGTACCCAATGGGCGACTTCTTGCTCTTGGAGAACCTCTCCATCTCCTCCCAGTCGCCGCGGTTGGCCAAGGCGCTGATCTTCAGCCACCAGTACCTGGGGACAGCCGTTAACGCAGCGCCCCCCCCCCCCGTCCCCCCCCAGCCCTGGGGCTGCCCCTGGAGCCCCACCCGGACCCCCACCTCTTGTCGGGGATCTTGAACTCGCGGTAGAGCTGCTCCGCGCGCTTGTGGTGCCCGTCCAGGATGAGGTTGGAGACGGTGTCGTGCAGCGAGAGGTCGAGGTAGGGACGGTCCAGGTCCTCCTGCAGGTGCCGCTGCAGCCGCAGCAGCTTCACCTGCTCCTCGGTGGCCTGGGGCAGAGCGAGGGCTTGGAGGGCTCCACAGGCAGGGTCCTGCGGGCCCCCCCCTCCAGCAGCGCCCCCCGGCCCCCACCTTGGCTGCGAACTCGTTCTTGGCTTTGTAGAACTCATCCAGCGCGTTCTGCAGGGCCCCCACGCGCCCCTCGATGCGCTGCGGACAGAGCACAGCGGCCCCTGCACCCCCCGCAGCACCCCCAGAGCCCCCATGGGGCACGGCCACGCTGTGCTTGACCCCCGGAGATGGGCAGGGGCTGGGACCTGCCTGAGCGGTGGGGGGGGGGGGTCCCGACCTCCCAGCACACACAGGGTGGGATGGGGTCTGAGCACACCCTGAGCGTGGGGACGGCGGAACCCCCCCGTTGCAAGCACCCAGCATGCACAAGGCACGACCCGAACCCCCCCACCCCGGGCGCAGGGACCCCGCTCAGCCCCTTCCTGCCCTCTCCTCCCGCTGCCGGCAGGAACCTTCTCGCTGTAGCTGGCGTGGACGTGGAAGCTGCCGAGCTCCTGGTGGCTGTCGTCCTGGTTGTAGAGGTCCTTCAGCGTGGCCCGCTCCTGGTGCTTGCAGAACTGCGGGCAACGCAGGGTGAGGGCAGGCGGGGGCCGGGGGGGGGGGGGGGGGGCACACAGGGGGGAGCCCCCCCCTCACCTGGCGGTACAGGCTCAGCGCCACCGGCTGGTTCTGCAGCGTCATGAAGAAGGTGCCGCGGTTCAGCTCGTTCTTGAGGTGCAGCACCACGGTGTAGACTGGGGGCAAGGGGGGGGCACACATGGGTCTGAAGCTGCTCCGGCCACCCCATCCCACAGGGAGCAAAGCCATAAACGGGGTCCCCCAACCGCCCCCCCTGGTCCCCAAATCCCTCCTGGTCCCCAAATCGCCCCCCATCAAATCCCCCCCCAGGCCCCAAATCCACCCTTGGCCCCCAAACCCCCTCTCCAGCCCCAAAACCCAAGGCCCCTACATCCCCCCCCCAGCCCCCCAAACCCATCACGAACTCCCAACCCCCCCCAGGCCCCAAATGTGCCCCCACACGCATCAAATCCCCCCCAGCCCCCAAAACCCCCCCCAGCCCCCAAATCCACCCCTGGCCCCTAAACCCCCTCTCCAGCCCCAAAACCCAAGGCCCCTACATCCCCCCCCCAGCCCCCCAAACCCATCACCGACTCCCCCCCCCCCAGGCCCCAAATGTGCCCCCACCCAGGTCGGTGTCCCCGCTCTCGATGGCCTTGCTCAGCGCCAGTTTGCTCCTCTTCATCTTGAGCAGCAGCGGGACCTGCTCCCCGGAGCGGGGCTCGTACTCCAGCAGCTGCCAGCACAGGGTGGGGGGGTCAGAGCCCGGCCACGGCCGTGCCCCCCCCCCCGTGCCCCCCCCAGCCCGGCACCTTGATGGCCAGCTCCGTGCGGCCGCAGTCGTAGGCGCGGGCGGCGATCTCGGAGTAGGAGATGCCGGGGGTGTCCCCCAGTTTGTGGTTGATGGCCTGCGCCACCTCCTCGTCCGACTTGTCCTTCTGCTGCACCTGCGGGGAGCAGGATGGGCCCCAGCGCCTCCAGCGGGCAGCCCCCCCCCCCCCGGCCCCCCCCTTGCCTTGTAGCAGGCCCAGTGCGCCAGGATGCGGCTCACGCCCTGGATCTCGGAGAGGCGCAGGTACTCGCACATGCGGATGGCCAACGGGTAGAGCCGCCGCAGCACCAGCCTGGGGGGGGACCGGGGGGTCAGCGGCACGGCCATGGGGTCTGGGTGCTGGGCAGCCCCGGGGGGGGGCGGAGTGCTCAGAGCCCTCACCTAAGGGGATGGGGACCAGAGGGATGGGAGCCATGGAGAGCAGGGAGACAAGGGGGATGGGAGCTGCAGGGATGGAGACCATGGGGATGGAGACCATGGGGATGGAGAACCATGGGGATGGAGAACCACAGAGAGAGAGACCACGGGGATAGGGACCCTGGAGATGAGGAGCCATGGGGATGGGATGGGAGCCATGGAGAGCAGGGAGACAAGGGGGATGTGAGCTGCAGGGATGGAGACCATGGGGATGGAGACCATGGGGATGGAGACCATGGGGATGGAGAACCACGGGGATGGGGACCCACAGGAGAGAGACCATGGGGATGGGGACCCTGGAGATGGGGAGCCATGAGGATGGGATGGGAGCTATGGAGAGCAGGGAGACAAGGGGGATGGGGATCCACAGGGATGGAGACCATGGAGATGGAGAACCACGGGGATGGGGAACCACAGAGATACAGACCATAGGGATGGGATGGGAGCCATGGAGAGCAGGGAGACAAGGGGGATGGGGATCCACAGGGATGGAGACCATGGGGATGGAGAACCACGGGGATGGGGAACCACAGAGATACAGACCATAGGGATGGGATGGGAGCCATGGAGAGCAGGGAGACAAGGGGGATGGGGATTCACAGGGATGCAGGCCGTGGGGATGGAGAACCACAGGGATGGGGACCCACAGGGATGGAGACCATGGAGATGGAGAACCACGGGGATGGGGACCATAGACATGGGGAGCCATGGGGATGGGATGGGAGCCATGGAGATGGAGACCACGGTGTAGAAAGACACCACCTCAGCCCGGGGCTGTCCTTCCCAGCTGCAGGGACCCTCACCTGTCCAGCAGCACCTCAATGGTGAGTCTCTTGTATCTGTGGGGCTGGTCAAGGGCTGTCTTTGACCTCACATCTCCGCCAAGCGCAGGCACCTCCCTCCTGCAGCACCGCTGCACAGCCCCCCGCATCCCACATCCCGCTGAGGCGATGGGCTCCGGCCCATGCAGGATACTGGGTGAAGGTGAGGGGGATGCCGATCTGGTAGTCGCGGATGGCGTTGAGCACCCGCAGGTCCTGGCACATGCGCACGAAGCTCTCCGGGGGGAACTTGTCCAGGAAGCACTTCCCGAAGGAGGCCGCCTGCGGGAGCAGGGACGCGGGGCTGGGGGCGGCCGCGGCGCAGCCACACGGGAGGCAGACGCCTGCATCCCCGCCAGCACCTCACGCACCCTCAGCAGCGCCTTCTGGGTGTCGGGCTCGTGCTCGTGGCCCGCGGCCTCGATGCATTGGCTCACGGCCTCCGGGAGCAGCTTCTGGTCCTTGATCTCCCGCAGGTACTCGTCCGCCTTCTGGCTCTCCTTCTGCAGGGAACGGGAGCTCCGGGAGGCCGCGGGGCCCCGGCGATCCCCTCCCCATCCCCGTGGGGTTGGCACCCCCCGACCCCTTGGCCGTACCTCGTACTCCTTCTGTGCCTCCAGCAGCAGAGCCCCCGGCGCCATGGAGGCGATCCTGAAGATCTCCTGGCTGGCCTCTGCAGGGACAGGGCTGGAACCAGCACAGGAGCAGGGGAGGTGGCGCTGGGGGCGGGGGGGACCCTCCGGCGCATCCCACCTGGGATCTCCTGCAGGAACTCGTGGGAGCTGCGGGACAGGAGCCGGACCCCGTCCAGCTCGGGCACCAGGTGGGAGTCCTCATCCAGCACAAACCTGAGCTCCCCGCTAAGGGCTCGTGCGAAGCAAGAGGCTGCGTCCCTCTGCCCCACGTCACACATAGAACCACGGGAGGGTTTGGGGCTCCTCCAGCCCCAACCCCTGCAATGGGCAGGGACCCCTTCCATAGCGCAGGGGGCTCCTGTGTCCAACCTGGCCTTGAGCACTGCCAGGGATGGGGCAGCCACAGCTTCTCTGGGCACCCTGTGCCAGCGCCTCAGCACCCTCCCAGGGAACAGCTTCTGCCCCAGAGCTCATCTCAGTCTCCCCTCTGCAGGTTAAAGCCATTCCCCTTGGCCTGGCCCTCCATCCCTTGCCCAAAGCCCCTCTCCAGGTCTCCTGCAGCCCCTTTAGGCCCTGGAGCTGCTCTCGGGCATCCCTGAGCCAGGGGGAGCGGGATCCCCTCAGCAGGGGACTTGGACAAGGGGAACAAGGGCTCAGGGCACACAGGAGGGGCTCTGCCCCTACAGAGGTGGTGGTTACCAAAGAGGACCCCAGGGCCCCCCGGTTTGGTGGCCTTTGGCCATGGCACCGTCCCCTCTTCCCAAAGGATACTGGATGCACTCGCTGGAGCTCCCCGCCACCAGCAGCTGCCGCTCCCAGGCCACCACCACCGCGCGCTGCCGGCTCCGGGGCCGCATGCACCTGATGGGGAGCCGCAGCTCAGGGCCCCGCAGCCCCCAGGCCTGGAGGGGGGCACCCGAGGGGCCCCCGTGTCCTGGGGTGGGCACAGGGCTCAGGGCACCCTCAGGGTGGGCCGGGGACAGCGCTCACCAAACCATCTGCTTGGGGGGCGAGCGGATGCTGCAGTGGAACTCGCAGAGCTTCTCCTAGGAACAGAGAACCATGGAGCCGAGCGGGGGGAAAGAGCCAGGAAAAGGGGGAGACAGAGGCAGAAAGGGGGGGGATAAACCCCCAAACACGCATCCCGGTGCTCTTAACTGATGGATCCCTGCCCAAACCACCACCACTGCCCCAGAGACCCCTCCTCTAATGCACAGCGCCTGTGCCACAGCCTGAGCCGCCCAAGTGACCAATGAGGAATGGGAACTGGGGGGCACTCCATGGAATTATGATGGTTATGTCCATAATGAAGGCACACCAGCTGCGAACGGCCTCTTCTGGGGGTGCTGGCGTCCCCAGCACCCAGGGCGCAGTAAAGTCCTGCTGGTCTCTAAGCCATCGCTCTGGTTGCTGAGCTTATGTCCCACTTTGGGGACAGGGGAGGGATGCGCCCACCTCGAGTGAAGCCAGCCCCACCCAGATGTGTGCCCACCTTGAATGGGGCCAGCTCCATCCAGATGTGCATTCACCTCAAATGGGGCCAGCTCCATCCAGATGTGTGCTCACCTCAGTGATGCCAGCCCCATCCAGATGTGCATTCCCCTCAAACAGGGCCAGCCCCATCCAGATGTGTGCTCACCTCAGTGATGCCAG
Organism: Amazona ochrocephala; assembly: GCA_039720435.1. Lineage (NCBI taxonomy): Eukaryota > Metazoa > Chordata > Aves > Psittaciformes > Psittacidae > Amazona > Amazona ochrocephala. Next base: position 360,562 of record CM077879.1, read on the forward strand.
CCCCATCCAGATGTGCGCTCACCTCAGTGATGCCAGCCCCATCCAGATGTGCATTCCCCTCAAATGGGGCCAGCCCCATCCAGATGTGCGCTCACCTCAGTGATGCCAGCCCCATCCAGATGTGCATTCCCCTCAAACGGGGCCAGCCCCATCCAGATGTGCGCTCACCTCAGTGATGCCAGCCCCATCCAGATGTGCATTCCCCTCAAACAGGGCCAGCCCCATCCAGATGTGCGCTCACCTCAGTGATGCCAGCCCCATCCAGATGTGCATTCCCCTCAAACGGGGCCAGCCCCATCCAGATGTGCGCTCACCTTGAGTGACGCCAGCCCCATCCAGATGTAGCCGGTGTCGGTGAAGAGCGCCAGGCACCGGTGGTTGAAGGACACGGCCATCTGCAGGTAGGCACCAGCCGAGGGGCTCATCCCAGGGGGGGTCTGCAAGGGAAGGGGGGGGTTCAACCTGGGGGCACCCCTGGGACGCGGGCTGCTGTGCACTGCCCAGTGGGGCTCCCTTCCCTCCCTGCTCCACCCAGGCCAGGATGGGGCCGATGCCCCCCCGCGGGTCGCTCACCACCATGGAGCAGGAGGTGCTGTCCAGGAGGTAGAGGTCCTGTCCCACCGCCAGCAGCACGATGGCGACCCTGTCCTGGGACAGCACAGCCCAGCAGGACGGCGGCTGCTGCAGACCTGCGGGCAGCAGCGTCAGCGCCGCGGCCCCCGGGCTGGGCTGGGGCAGGGGAGCAGCGCGGGGACGCACCGGGCACCTCGGGCATCCGGCGCAGCTTCAGGTCCTCGATGTTGGTGGCCAGGGAGAAGCGGTGGCTGCCGGTCAGGATGGCCACGCCGGTGCCGAACTCGCTGTGGAACACCTTGGCCTCCAGCACGTGGTTCTGCAGCACCTCCTGGGCCAGGGCAGGCACATGGGGCTCAGCGCCACCAGTGCCGCCGGTCTGTGCCTCAGCAGTGACAAGGGGATCGCGGTGGCCCAGGGGACAGCAGGATGGATGCAGCTCATCCCTCGCGCAGGGACAGCCCCAGGCTCCCCGTGTGCCCCCGCAGACCCAGCCCCGGGCACCTCCTGCCCCCCCCCCACTGCCCCGCTCACGTTGCCCATGCTGAAGTGGCGCTTGAACTCGCAGAAGAGGTTGTAGATGAGCACGGTGCCGTCCTCCTGGATGCACAGCAGGTCCTCGCCGGCCGTCCAGCCCAGCTGCACCAGCTGCCCGCTCTTCCACTGCGGCGGGATGGGGGGGGACGGCAGAGACACGCATGTGAAGCAATCAGCCAGGGGGGTGCCCATTGGTCTGCAGGGCCCCGGGGTCGCCAGCAGCTTCCCCTGTCCCTCCATGTCCTCAGCGCTGAGTCCACCCCAGCCCCGGGCAATGGCAGAGGGAGGATGCTCCAACGCCATGGCTCATATCCCCGCGCCATCCTCTTCTTCCAAGGCTGAGAGCCTCCTTCTCCCTTCAGCTCCCTCCTTGCACCACGTCTCAGAGCTTCTCCACAGCGCTCAGGGCTGCAGCAGCCGCCGGGAGCCACCACCCCACATGGCTCTGGGTGCATCGGCAGCACCCACAGGGAGGGCAGAGGAGCTGCCCAAGCGCACACAGCGGCACAGGGAGAGGGGACCCCTGTGACACCCGGCCCATAACCCAGCCCCGGGGCCCCACTGCAGGCTGTGGGATGTGAGGGCAGCGGGGCCGCCCCATCGCCGCGCTCACCGGGATGCTGGCCAGGAGCAGCCCCGAGGCAGAGTAGATCTCCAGCAGCGGGCGGGCGCCCGGGGACTTCTCCCTCCGAGTGTGGTTCTTGAGCAGAGCTGGGGGGGGACGGGACAGGCGCCGTGAGCTGCAGCCCCGCTGCTGCCGGGGACCAGGACAGAGCCTGCCCCACGTCCCTCAGGGGGCTCTGGGGGAGCTGGACCCACCTATGGGCCCCCCGTAAGGGGCGGCAGCCACCATGCAGTCCCGCAGCTCCTCCTTCAGGTTCCACCCCATGGTGTAGAGCTCGAACTTCCTGCAGGTGTGGGATGGAGGGAGGGATGGATGATGGATGGATGGAGGGATGGAGGGAAGGATGATGGAGGGAAGGATGGATGGAGGGATGGATGAGTGGAGGGATGGATGATGGATGGATGGAGGGATGGAGGGAGGGATGATGGAGGGAGGGATGGAGGGATGGAGGGAGGGATGGATGATGGAGGGATGGAGGGATGATGGATGGATGGATGGATGGATGGATGGATGGATGGATGATGGGATGGAGGGAGGGATGAATGATGGAGGGATGGATGGATGGAGGGATGGAGGGATGATGGATGGATGGATGGAGGGATGGAGGGAGGGATGAATGATGGATGGATGGGTGGATGATTGGAGGGGTGGATGGATGGATGGAGCAATGGATGAGTGGATGAGTGAAGGGATGGAGGGAGGGATGGATGGATGGAGGCACACTGAGGGATGGGGGAGCAGGGACGCAGCCCACCCCTACCCGGCCCTGGGACCCCCCCCCAGCCACCCCCAAGTCCATGCTCAGCCCTAAGACCCCCCAGGGCAGACCCTGGACCTCCCAGGCAGGCTCCAGGCCCCCCTGAGCCCCCCCAGCTGTCCCATGCCAGCTCCGGGACAGCGCCGGCATCCCCCTGCCCGGCCCCCGCCACAGAGAGGGGCTGTCCCCGCCGGCACCGGGCCCGGGCCGCCGCCCCTCACCGGTAGAAGGTGTCCTCGCCCAGCGGGTTCCAGTTGGCCGTGTAGCAGTCCATGGCGCCGGGACGGGAGGGACGGGATGAACCGGGACGGGAAGGGAAGGACGGGAAGGGAAGGGAACGACGAGGCGGGACACCCGCGGCCGGCGGCGCGCCCTCACCTACGTCACCCCGTCCCCGCCCCGCCGGGACGCCACCACGGACGCCGCCATCTTGAGCAAGGGCAAGGGGAGTGGTAACGACAGCCGGCGCCATCTTTAGTGAGGGCACGGCGGGCCCGCGCTGCCGCCATCTTTAGTGAGGGCATAGCCGCTGCCCGCTCCACGGCCTCGGGGCGTCCTTGGCACCACCCGGGACCCCCCAGCGCCCCAAGGGCCCCCGGTGCCCCCGTCCCCAGCACGGGGCTGTGGGGGTCTCGGGGGTGCGGGCAGCCGCGTGCAGGAGCACACGGCCTGCACACGTGAACCCGCACACACACGTGTACGCACACACACATTACACACACGTGTGTACACACACACACGTGTACGCACACACGTGTACACCCACGTGTACGCACACACACATATATGCACACACACATTACACACACACATTACACACGTGTATACACACGTGTACACACACACTTGTACACACACATGTACACACATGTGCACACACACACACACACAGAGATGTCCAACACTGCTGTCCCATGAGGTCCATCTCTTTATTTCTCACTACTGGCAAACAAGGAAAGGCCCCAACAGCCCGGCCTGAGGCTGCCCCCGGCCCAGCACCGACCCCGGAGGGTGCCATGGCTGAGCCTGGTGCCATGGGGGAGCTGTGGTGGTGCTGGGGGTGCTCGGGATGCCACAATGGTGCGGTGTGTGCTGGGGATGCCGCAGTGGTACCAGCGGTGCTGGGGATGCTGCCGTGGTGCCAGGGATGCGGCAATGGTGCTGTGTGTGCTGGGGATGCTGCCATGGTGCCAGGGATGCTGCAATGGTGCTGTGTGCGCCGGGGATGCCGCAGTGGCACCTAGTGTGCATGGGATGCTGCAATGGAGCCTAGCATCCTGGGCGTGCTCCAGTGGTGCTCAGTGTGTTAGGGGATGCTGTGATGGAGCCTTGCCTGCTGGGGATGCTGCCATGGTGCTTAGGGTGCCAGGGATGCTGCAGCAGTGCCAGGGTTAGTGCAGCAGTGCCAGGGATGCTGCAGCGGTGCCAGGGATAATGCAGCAGTTCCAGGGTTAATGCATCAGTGCCAGGGATGCTGCAGCAGTGCCAGGGTTAATGCATCAGTGCCAGGGATGCTGCAGCGGTGCCTCGCATGCCCGGCCCAGCGCCCGAGGTGCCGTGGCATCACCTCTGACTGAGCCGCGGTGCCGGGGTTCCGGTGCCGTTCCCTAGCGCGGCGGGGCTGTGCCGGGGCCGGGCAGGTCGCAGCGGTAGCGGAAGACCTGGAAGCAGACGAGGGTGGCGAGGAGCGAGGGGCTGCTGGCGCCCACCTTGCGGAAGCCCTGGCTCTCGTAGAGCCGCTGCGCCGCCACCTGCACCACGGAGGTGGAGAGGACGACGGCGCCGAAGCCGCGGGCGCGGGCGAAGCTCAGCACCTCCCTGCACAGCGCCCCGGAGATGCCCCAGCCCCGGTGCTCTCTGCTGACCGACATCCGCTTCAGCTCCAGCGCCACTTCCCTCTCGGCCGGGTCCTCCGGCGGCTCCACCGCCACCATCCCCACCACGGCGCCGCCGGCCTCGGCCACCCAGAAGCAGGAGTGCGGGGAGCGCAGGTAGGAGCCGCGCACGTCGGCCAGGTCGGTGCTGAGCGCCTGCCGCACGTAGGCCGTGCAGTAGGTGCGCACCAGGAGCCAGATGGCCACGAACGCCAGCGCCACGGCGCCCAGCCCCAGCAGCCAGAAGCCGCCGGCCGCGCGCACCAGCACGAAGAGGATGAGGAGCAGGAGCTGCACCCGGCCCGAGCGCAGGACGTGCCGGTACCCGGCCGGGGAGTGCTCCAGCATCCCGCGGGCAAACAGCGTGCGCACGGCGTCAAAGTCCTTGTCCTGGTACTGCCGGATGCGGTAGGATGCCATGGGAACCTGCGCACGGCATCGGGGGTCAGAGCAGGAAGCGGGGGGGGACACGGGCCCCGGCGCCAGGGCAGGAACCGAGCATCCCTGATAGCTCCTGCAGGTGCTCAGCATCACCCCCGGCACAATCACCCCTTATAGAGCCATGGACTCCCAGCCTGGTTTGGGTCGAAGGGACCCTAAAGCTCCTCCAGCCCCAACCGTGCCACTGCAGGGACACCTTCCATAGAGCTGGGGGCTCCTGTGTCCAACCCGGCCTTGAGCACTGCAGGGATGGGGCAGCCACAGCTGCTCCATTTAACCCATTCCCATGTCCCAGCACCCTCATAGGGAAGAAGTTCTTTGTACCCCATCCACCTCTTCCCCCTTCCGGTCGGAAGCCCAAACTCCTCATCCCATCCCTCCATCCCTGCCCAAAGCCCCTCTCCACGTTCCCTGGGCCCCCTTTAGGCTCTGGGGCTGCTCTCAGGTCCCCCCTTCCCGCAGCAGAGGGGCAGGATCCCCCCTGAGCTGCTGCTCCCACTTTGGGGGTGCACCCAGCACCCGGGGGGGGGGTTCTGGGCTCAGGCACTCACTGCAGTGGGGTCACGGGGAGCTCCTCCTCCCCCAGCCCCCCCACACCCTCCTCTCCCTCAAGAGCTCCATCCCAGCCTTGCATCGAGCCCCCCCTGCGGGGTCCCTGCCCCGCTCCTCCTCCCAACCCCCCTTTGGGATCCCCCCAACCCCTCCAACCATCTCCCATCTCATCCCGGTTTTCCTGCCCTCAGGGCTGGAGCCCGGGGCCCGGTCCCACCGGGGGTCCCTGGGGAAGGAGGGGTTAAAAGGGTTGGACATCGGGGTCCCGTCTCCCCCTCCTGGAGCCTCCGGGATCCATCCCACCCGCCCCAGGCTGCAGGGATGAGCTGGGATGGGATCGCGAGGAAGAGGAAGCAGGGAGCGGCGGGGGGGGGGGAGAAGGGAAGAACAGGAGGATTTGGGGTGATCCCCCCCCTCCAACCCCTCGAGCACCCCCAGGACCCCAACACTGCGCACAGGACCTTTGTGTGTGCCCATCCTTCACCCCACACTGCCGGGGCAGGGACAGAGCAAAGGGCAATGGAGGGGGAACAGGCACGGACCCCCGGGGGTGCCCAGGACACGCTATGGGCTTGTTCCCCTGTTTGGGGGGGGGAAATGGGTTCCCCCCCCCAAGGAAATGGGGTCCAGAGATGCCAAAACCATCCCGTGGGTCTGCACTGACCCCATTATGGGGGGGTTAATGGGAACCATAGCACTGCCCCCCCCTTCAGCCCCCTATTGTCCCCCATTGTGGTCCCCATCCCTCCCACTTCCCAAACCCGAACCCGCAGCTTTGCACCCCTTTGTTTAAACCGGGGGTCCCCATTTAACCCCATCACAACAAGGGGGGGGGGGGTTACATCCCGCACCCCATTTAACCCCATCACAACAAGGGGGGGTTTACCTCCCGCACCCCCCCATTCTCCTGCCCCAGCCCCATTCATCCCCTCCTTCTGCACCCCTTGGGGGGGTCCCACTGAGCCTGGGGGGGGAGCTGCGTGCGTCGTGTCCCGTCCCCCCCCCTCTCCCAGGCTCGGCTCCTACCGGTGACGATGGCTCCGGAGATGCAGCGAGCGCAGGCGCAGAAGGGATGTGGCTTTGGGGTCACGCTGAGCACTGGGGGGGGGGGGATTAAGGTGGCGTAGTGGGGGTAATGGGGGGTACCCTTTGATGCGGGGATAGGGGGGCCGGGTGGTGGCTGTGCCCGTCCCCCGCCACCACCCGGCCCCCCCATCCCCGCCAATGCTTCAGCATCACCCCCCCCCATTCTGAGTGGTCCCATTGTGGGGGGGTCCCAGTCCTCATTTTAGTTGTGGACCCCCCCTTGAAGAGCCCCTTTATGGGGGGCGGGGCAAAGGGCTGCGGACTTCACGGAGTTGCCCTTTGTACAGCACACAAAGGATGGGGGGGGGGGGCAAAGGGCTACAAGGGGGGGGACACAAAGAGGTCCAAGGGGCTCCAAGCAGGGCACAAGGATGTCCAAGGTGGGCAATAGGAGCTCCGAGGGGGGAGCAAGGGGCTCCCAGGGGTATCCTGGCCATGGTGCCCTTCCCAGTGCCACCCATTGGCACAGAGGGTCTGGGGGATACACGGGGGGGGTCATCCCCATGCCCAGTGGGTCCAGGTTGGTGCCACCCCCCCCAGTGCTGGACCATTCTCATGGGGGTCCTGGTGGTGCCGGTGCCATCATCCCAGCGAGGTTCCCACTCTGAGACCCCATCCCTATGTGGGAAGAACGATCCAGCCCGGTGCTGTGCATGGTCCTTTATTGTTACCCCCCCTTACAGCAGCAGCCCCTGACCACAGGCACTGCACAGAGGCCAAGGGGGGGGGGGCCATGTAGGGAACCCCCCAAAGGCTTTGGGGCCAGGCAGGGCACAGCTCCCCATGGGAAACCGCTCCTGGGAGCCTGAATTCCCTTGGGAAAGCAGGGACATCGGGGGGGTGGGGATGGCAGCACCCAGACCCCCCCCATTGTGTGTCCCTGAGACGCACCATGGCAATGAATGAACTGGGGGGACCCAGCACCCCGCTACCCACAGCACGGAGGGGCACGTGTGGTGGTGCCAGGATGCATCCCCTGCCCTGGTCACTGCCTCCCTGTGCTGAGCACCTCAAACCCTGTGCTCAGCTCTGGACCCCTCACTACAAGAGAGACATTGAGGTGCTGGATGGGGCCAGAGGAGGGAATGGAGCTGGAGCAGGGCCTGGAGCACAGTGTGATGGGGAACGGCTGAGGGACCTGGGGGGTTCAGATGGAGAAGGCTCAGGGGGGACCTGATCGCTGCCTGCAACTGCCTGAGAGGAGGATGGAGCCAGGAGGGGGCTGGGCTCTGCTCCCAGGACCAAGGGATGGGACAAGAGGAACCGGCCTCAAGCTGCACCAGGGCAGGTTTAGATGGAGCTGAGGAACAATTCCTGCCCCAGAGGGTGCTCAGCATTGGAACTGCCCAGGGCAGGGCTGGAGCCACCGTCCCTGCAGTGTGCACACCCCATGGAGCCGAGGCCTCAGCGCCATGGGTCAGCGGTGGCCTTGGCAATCCCTGGGTGAAGAATGGACTTGATGATCCGGGAGCTCTTTTCCACCCTGGCTGCTCATCGACCCCGGCGCCGGCGCTCCGCTGCTGCTGTCCAGCTCGTAGCGGTAGGTGGTGACGGTGCAGTTGGCCAGGTGCCCGTAGACGGTCGGCAGCACGAACTGGCGGTGCCGGCGGAACCCCAGGCGCTCGCAGAGCGCCCGCGCCTCGCGCTGCACCATCAGCGCGTTGAGCACCACGGCCCTGCAGCCGCGCTGCCGCGCGAAGGCCAACGCCGCGCCGCCCAGCGCCGCGCCGATGCCCTGCCCGCGGTACCCGCGCCGCACCGCCATCCTCTTCAGCACCAGCTCCCCGTCGCCACCGTCGCCTCCATCAGCCACCGCCGGCCGCACGCCCACCGTGCCCACCACCCGCTCGTCCGCCTCGGCCACCCAGAAGCGGGCGCCGGCGCCGCGGCCGTAGGCAGCGCCGATGTCACGCAGGTCGGCGTCGAGGCAGCGCTGGATGTAGGCGCCCCACGCGCAGCCCAGGAGGTGCCGCGCCAGCGCCAGCAGCAGCGTGAGCGCCAGCACGGGCAGCAGCAGCGAGCGCGCGCTCGCCAGCAGCAGGCAGAAGGTGCAGCCCAGCAGCAGCAGCGCCCAGGGCCGCCGCAGCACGTGCAGGCACAGCGCCGGCGCGTGCTCGCTCATCCCGGCCGCGAACACCTCCCGCACGGCGTCGTAGTCGCTGTCCCGGTACGGGCGGATGCGGAAGGGGACCATGGTCGGTGCTGCGGGGGGATGTGGGGGGGGTCAGACCCGGTGTGTGCCCCCTCCGACACCACGGGGTATGGGCAGGGTGAGGGGGGAAGCTGGTGGCTGAGGGTAGGGACGTGGGCGCCCCAGCCCCGTGGGCACTCCCCCATTGCACCGCACAAGGTTCTGCCCACCGCTTGCACCATGGGGAGCCTCCCAGCACCCACCAGGCCACCCAGTGCCCCCATAGCCCCCAGCACTCATGGACCCCTCCAATGCTCCCATGGTCCCAGCACCACTGGACAGCCCCTTCCCAATGGCCTCATGTCTCCACCAGTGCCCCATTGTCCCATACATCCCTGAAGCCCCCCCTCGTGTCCCTATAGTCCCAGCCCACCCCAACGCCTCCATGGCCACAGCATCGCCCAGGTCTTTGACCCCTCCCCAGTGCCCCCATGGTGCCGGCACCCCCTGCCCATCCCCTCCCAGTGCCCCCATGGCCCCAGCATCACCCACTGCCCCCATGCTCCAAGACCCCCAGCCCAGTGAGCCAATGGTCCCAGCCCTCTGGGACGTCCCCAATGCCCCCATGATCCCAGACACCCCCCCCGTGACCCCACGATCCTAGCCCCCCCCAGCGTCCCCATGGCCCCAGCACCCCCCCGCACCCCCATAGTCTCAGCACCCCATGGACCCCTCTCAGTGCCCCCAGCATCCCCGTGGTTCTCGACCCCCCGGTGCCCCCATGGCCCCAGCTCCTCATGGCCGTCCCCAGCAACCCCATGGTCCTAAACCCCCCCAACTGCCCCCATGGTCGCAGCCCCCCCCGCGCCCCCCGCCCGCACCGGTACCGCCTCCAGCTCCCGCCTGACACCGACACGACTCGTAACCCATTGGCCACCGCTCCTGCCAAGACACGCCCCTCCCACTGACATCAGCCAATAGGCGTTCAGCGTGGGGCTAACGTAAGCGGGCGGGACAGCCACCCCCCAGTGGGCGGGGCTGAGAAAGGGGAGGGGCCAAGGAGGTGGAGGTCCATTGACCTTCAGCGTAGGGGGCGTGTCCGTGGGGGGTGTGGCCTCCCTGGAGGGGCGGGGCTTGCGGACCTCCCGGTTCTCGTTCCGGCTCTGTTTCTCGGTCCAGTTCCCGGTCCCATTCCCTGTCCCATTCCCATTCCCGTTCCCATTCCCGTTCCCGCTCCTCTTCCCGCTCCCGTTCCCGCTCCCATTCCCGCTCCCGCTCCCGTTCCCGCTCCCGTTCCCGTTCCCGCTCCCATTCCCGGTCCCATTCCCGCTCCCGCTCGCGTTCCCGGACTGATCCGCGGCAGCCGGCTCCGGGGCAGCGCAGACTTTACTGGGCAGCGCCCCGCACAGCGGCGACGCCGGGAGCGCCCGCTCCGGCCCCGGCCCCCCCGGTTCCCCCGCGCCGAGCCCGCGGCCCCGGGGCTGCCGCCGCCCGCTCACGGTGCGCGGCGGTGGGCGCGCAGGCGGCGCAGGCGCTGTCGCTGCAGGCGCAGCGGCGGGTCCGCGGGCGGGCGGCTCCCCCCCGGCCGCGGGGCCCCCGGGCGCGGGGCCCGGTGCAGGCGGAAGCTGCAGGGGGTGGGCACGTTCTCGAAGGGCACCCGGCACGGCTGCGTGGCCGCCTCGTAGCCCTCGGCCCGCGCCGTCACCTCGTACTCGCCCGGGTTCAGCAGCCGCCAGTAGTCCCCGTCGAAGGCTGCGGCGGTGGGGACTTGGCTGCAGCCCCAGCTGGGCCTCATCCTGCTCCTCGTTCCCCTTCCCGTCCCCTGTCCCATCCTCATTCCCAACCTTACCACTTTTCCATCTCCATCCCATTCACATCTTATTCCTGTTCCCATCCCGCCCCTATTCCATTCCCATCTCCATTTCCAGACCCAATCCAATTCCTATCCCCACCCCCATTTCCAGCCTAATCCTATTTCCATCCCTAATCCTATTCCCATCCCCAATCCCATTCCCATCCCCATCCTCATTCCCAACCTCATCCCAGTCCCATTCCCTTCCCAATCCCATCCCCATTCCCAGAACCATTCCAGTCCCATTCCCATCCCCAGCCTAATCCTATTTCCATTTCAATCTTATTCTCATCCCCAATCCCATTCCCTTCCCCATCCCCATTCCCACCTTGGTCCTATTTCCATTCCCATCCCCAATCTCATCCCCAAATACAATCCCATTCCCTTCCCCATCCCCATTCCCACCTTGGTCCTATTTCCATCCCCATCCCCAATCCCATCCCCAAATCCAATCCCATTCCTTTCCCTACCCCCAGTCCCACTCCCATTCCCATCCCCATCCCACCATACCCGTCCGGATGTCATGGTTGATGCCATCCACAGAGATGATGGCATTGGCGATTCCCTCCTCTGTGTCTCCATCCCGGACTACCCCTTTAATCCCACGGTGAACCTGGGGACCATGGGCCAGAGCCGGTGGCTCACATGTGCGCGCACACATGAACACACATGTGCACACACACGAACACACATGTGCACACACACATGCACACACACACCCCCCGGTGCCGGTCACACACATACCTCACACGCTGCGGGGTGCGTGGGGGACGACGGAGCCTTGGGGTGTTTGAGGACCCCAAGCCGTGCCCTGCTCAGCCCCTGCAGACCCCCCAGTGTCCCCCCCCCCCATCCCGGAGCCCCGGGGGTGCCCCCCCCCGACCTGCTCCATGTAGAGCAGGAGGGACTCCCGGTTGTTCTCCCACTCCGCCGGCAGCTCGGAGGCGTGCGGGAACTTGTCGCAGGAGAGCTCCACCGTGATCTCAAAGCAGTTGGTGTGCAGGTAGCTGAAGTCGTTCATGCCTGGGCAGGACACGGTGGGGGGGGGGTCACAGGGTCCCCATCCGTGCCGCCCCCCCCCGGCCCCGCCGCACTCACTGCCGGGCACCGTGTGCCAGTTGGCGCCGTTGATGATGTTGCCGAAGCGGATGAAGTCGTCGTAGTGGCAGAGGCGCCGCTCCTCGCTGGCCATGGCCAGGTTGGACGTGGCGTACACGGTGGCCAGCCAGCGGAAGACGCCGTCGTCGGCCGTGGGGGTCAGCTCCTGCGCCTTCCAGTAGGTGCGGGTCATGTCGAAGGGGTACGTGACCACCAGCTCCCCGCCGTGCAGGTTGGCGCTCAGCACGAACGGGTACCGCTGCATCCAGTCGATCACCGCCCGCGTCTCCGGCGCCACCTACGGGCAGCACGGACCGGCCTGGTGGCGAATTCCCAATCCCAGCGCCCCCACCGCACCTCCAGCCTTTGGCAGCCTGGGCATCCCAGCCCGCATCCCGTACGCGTCCACCTGCACCAGCCTGGGTGTTCCTATCCTCATCCTGTAGCGGCCTGGGTGTCCTCATCCCATCCCATCCTCATCCTGTACCGGCCTGGGTGTCCTCATCCCATCCCATCCTCATCCTGTACCAGCCTGGGTGTCCTCATCCCATCCCATCCTCATCCTGTACCGGCCTGGGTGTCCTCATCCCATCCCATCCTCATCCTGTACCAGCCTGGGGGTCCTCATCCCATCCCATCCTCATCCTGTACCAGCCTGGGTGTCCTCATCCCATCCCATCCTCATCCTGTACCAGCCTGGGTGTCCTCATCCCATCCCATCCTCATCCTGCACCATCCTGGGTGCCCTCATCGCATCCCATCCTCATCCTGTACCAGCCTGGGTGTCCTCATCCCATCCCATCCTCATCCTGTACCAGCCTGGGTGTTCTCATCCCATCTCTATCTGCCTGCACCAGCCTGGGTGTCCTCATCCCATCCCATCCTCATCCTGCACCATCCTGGGTGTTCCTATCCTCATCCTGTACCAGCCTGGGTGTCCTCATCCCATCCCATCCTCATCCTGTACCAGCCTGGGTGTCCTCATCCCATCCCATCCTCATCCTGTACCAGCCTGGGTGTCCTCATCCCATCCCATCCTCATCCTGTACCAGCCTGGGTGTTCTCATCCCATCTCCATCTGCCTGCACCAGCCTGGGTGTCCCCAGCCAGCTCATCCTCATCCTGCACTGGCCTGGGTGTCCTCATTCCATCCAATCCCATCCTCATTCACCCGCACAAGCCTGCGCGTCCCTATCCCCCCATTCCCATCCATCTGCACAGCCTGGGCATCCTGAGCCACCCCATCCCCACCCTGCACCAGCCTGGATGTCCTCATCCCATCCATCCCCATGGCCAGAACCCCCATGGCTGCATGGACAAACCCCATGGGTTGCATGCCCGGGATGGTGGGCATCCCCCAGCGCCCCGGCACGGGGGGACGGGTGTGTGTGGGGCTCACCGTGGCGTTGGCGAAGGTGTAGTACTCGGGGATGGGGATGTAGTGGTTGGGGAAGTCGTGGGGCACCAAATCGTTGTCCTCAGCATCCCACAGCGCCGTGTTGAGGTCGGCGAAGTTGTGGTTGAGGTCGATGCCCTCGTAGGTCCATCGGCCCATGGCCCAGCCCGACAGCTCCGAGCCCTGCCGCGGGATGGGGTCACCAGGACGGCACCGGGACGGTGCTCGGCCCCCGGCACCGGCAGCGGGGCCCTACCAGCTTGTAGGCGGTCTCGTAGCCGTCGGGGTTCATGGAGGGCAGGAGGTGGATGCGGGTCTCGGTCACCAGCTGCACCACGCGGGGGTTGCCCGCCCGGAACTCCCGGCACAGGTATTCCATCAGGTTGAGCAGCAGCTCCCGGCCCAGCACCTCGTTGCCGTGCATCCCGGCCACGTAGCGGAACTCCGGCTCCCCTGCGGGAGCGGTACCAGCGTGGTGGTGAGGGGACCATGGCTGCCATGGTCCTCTGTGCCCAGGGATGCCCGGGCTATCATGGGACATCCCTGGGGACTGTCTCCATCTGCCAGAGCCAGCCCGGGTGTCCCATCCCATCCCCATCTTCCCACATCAGCCTGTGTGTCCACGGACACCCCATCCCCATCCTACACTACCTTGGGCGCCCCATCTGATCTCATCTGATCCCATCTGATCCTATCCCCATCCACCCGTACCAGCCTGGGCATCCCATCTCACCTCATCCTATCACCATCCATCAGCACAGCCGCCGGGGTGTCCCCAGCTACACCATCCCCATCCTGCACCAGTCTGGATATTCCATCCCACCCCCATCCCATCTCCATTGCATCCCCATCCCCATCCCATCCCATCCCATCTCATCCCACCCCATCCCATCCCATCCCATCCCATCCCATCTCATCCCACCCCATCCCATCCCATCCCATCCCATTGTACCCCATCCCATCCCATCCCATTTTACCCCATCCCATCCCATCCCGCCCCATCCCATCCCATCCCATCCCATCCCATCTCATCTGCATCCATCTGCAGCAGCTTGAATATTCCTGTTCCCCCCGTCTCCATATGTCTGCACAACCTGGATGTCCCTGAACACCCAATCCCCATCCTGCACCAGCCTGGGCACCCCATCCCATCCCATCCCATCCCATCCCATCCCATCCCATCCCACCCCATCCCATCCCATCCCATCCCATCCCCATCCCTATCCCATCCCATCCCCATCCCTATCCCCATCCCTATCCCCATCCCAACCCATCCCATCCACCCCATCCCACCCCGCAGGGCACGTACCCACTTCGTGCTGCCCAGGGTTGTCCGAGATCTCCATCACGTACATCTTGAGGCCCAGGTAGCTCTTCCCGATGCTGTAGACACGGGTGATGTCGGGACACTCGTCGCTCACCCGCTTCATCAGCTGGGTCAGGCACAGGGCGCTGGGTCAGGGCGTGGGGGCACCCCGGGGTGCAGACCCCCCCGTCCCACACCAGGGTGTCCCCGGGACCTTTCTCATCTCCTTGTAGTTGTGGTGGCGGAAGTCCAGCTCGCTGCTGGGCAGGGGCTGCCTGTGCTGGGCGTAGATGTTGTTGGGGTCTGTGGGGAGCGGGGGGGGGGGACAGGGTCACATCCGGAGCCAGCCCCTGGGGTCGGGCAGGGGCCGGGGCGGGCACGCACCGGGCAGCGGGCAGCCCAGCACCTCGGCCCGCAGGCAGATGGTGCCGTTGGGGAACCAGGACTGCGGGTTGATGCGCAGGTACCGCGCCACCACCGGCTGCGGCAGCAGGTTCAGCACCGGCGTCTCGGGGTCCTTGTTCCCGGGGAAGACCTGGCGGGGAGCGCGGATGGGATGGGGTGGGATGGGGTGGGGATAGGGTGGGATGGGATGGGATGGGATGGGGTGGGATGGGATGGGATGGGGATGGGATGCGATGGGATGGGGTGGGATGGGATGGGGATGGGGTGGGGTGGGATGGGGTGGGATGGGGTGGGATGGGGTGGGATGTGATGGGATGGGGAGGGATGGGATGGAATGGGATAGGGTGGGATGGGGTGGGATGGGGTCGAATGGGGTGGGATGGGGTGGGATGGGATGGCGATGGGATGGGATGGGATGGGGGGCTGTGCGAATGTGAGCTGTGGGGATGAGAGGGGGGATGTAGGGGTGTGGTGCTGTGGGGATGGGGACTGCGGGAAGGGGGGGATGTGGGGATGAGGGGATGTGGGATATAGAGATGGGGGGGGCTGTGCAGTGGGGGGCTGTGAGGATAGGGACGCAGGGATGGGGGCTGTGGGCATGCGGGGCTGCGCACTGAGGGGTCAGAGGAGGCGCTGCCGGCACCCGAAGGGTTACAGGCTCCGTGGCCGCATCCGGCCTCCTCTGGCCCCGCTCCAGCCGCTAACGAGGAGCAGACCCGGGCTGGGAACGGGGAATGGTCCCGGCACTGCCGAGGAGGGGCCAGAGCCCGGCGGTGCCGCAGGGCTGAGGCTCTGCTGCTGCTCTGCCCCCCAGCACCGGCACCCAGCACCCGCAGCGGAGGAGAGCAGGGATGAGCACTGCGCCCCCCAAACCTGCCCCTGATACGGCCCTGGCACAGGGACCCCAAACCTGACACTGCCAAAGGGGCCCCTAAACCCATTCCAATGCAGGGACCCCAAACCTGACACTGGCAAAGGGACCCCTAAACCCATTCCAATGCAGGGACCCCAAACCTGACACGGGCAAAGGGACCCCTAAACCCATTCCAATGCAGGGACCCCCAAACCTGACACGGGCAAAGGGACCCCTAAACCCATTCCAGTGCAGGGACCCCCAAACCTGACACGGGCAAAGGGACCCCTAAACCCATTCCAATGCAGGGACCCCCAAACCTGACACGGGCAAAGGGACCCCTAAACCCATTCCAATGCAGGGACCCCCAAACCTGACACTGGCAAAGGGGCCCCTAAACCCATTCCAATGCAGGGACCCCCAAACCTGACACTGGTAAAGGGACCCCTAAACCCATTCCAGTGCAGGGACCCCCAAACCTGACACTGGCAAAGGGACCCCTAAACCCATTCCAATGCAGGGACCCCCAAACCTGACATGGCAAAGGGACCCCTAACCCATTCCAATGCAGGGACCCCCAAACCTGACACGGGCAAAGGGACCCCTAACCCATTCCAATGCAGGGACCCCCAAACCTGCCTCAGCACAGCCCTGGCAGAGGGACCCCGAAACTTCCTCTTGGTACAGGGACCCCAAATCCAGCAGAGGAGGGACCCCAAACCCGCTCCAATTCATGGACCCCAAACCCACCCCTAACCCAGCGCTGGCACGGGGACCCCAAGCACCGGTGCCTGTGCTGTCTATGGCAGCAGCGTGACCCCCCCGCACACCCGTGTGTTCCCCCCTCCCTCCTCACACCCACGTGTGCCCCCTGTGTGCAACACCCCCGGGCACGGCGCAGCCGCCTTCACTCCGGGCACAGCCGGATGCGCCACGCACACGCGTGTGCGCCCTTGGCGTGTTCACACGTGCGCCCGGGGGGGGGGTGGCAGCGGGGACAAGCGGCCTTTGTGCAGGGGGGAAGTGCTGGAGGATGCTCTGAGGAGGGGGAGCCAAAGGCAACAGAGCCCAGCGCCAAGCAGCACCGTTAACCCCTGGCACGGGTAACCCCCCCCCAGCACGGTTAAACCCCTCCATGCCCTCACTCTGCTTGGGGAACGGGGGGCGCTGGGGGTGCTGCGGTCCCCATTCCCTTTCCCCTGCCCATACCCCCCCCCGCGGGCACCTACCGCCTCCTCGGTGCCGTTGCGGCACGGGTGCCACGTGTAGGTGTCGTTGCTGACCTGCACCTTGTAGGACGTCACCCAATCGTACCTGCACGGGGAGAGGGTCAGTGGGAGCCGCCCCCCCCGGCCCCCCCCCCCCCGGCTGCCTGCGCGCGCCCTTACGTCCAGATGGAGTTGAGGCCCTGGGTGATGACGCCGGTGAAGTTGGTGAGGCTGCGAGCGTCCACCTCGAGCCACTGCCCCGCGTCCTCCTGCCCCGCGCACCAGCCCCCGTCGTAGAAGTCCCCATCGTAGAGCCCTGACTGCGGGGGGGGGGGGGGATGCGGGGCTCAGACCCCCCCGCCCCAGGTCCCACCGCGCGGTGGGATGAGGGACGCGTCGCTGTGTGCCGGGCACGGTGCACGCGTATCATGGACACACCGCGCACGTCATGCCACACCATGCATACAGTGCATGTGCCGTGCACACAGCATGTGCAGGCCAAGCATGTGTGACATGCTATGTAAAGGTCATGCACGTGCCATGCACACCGCGCACATGCCATGCGTGCCGTGAGCGCACCAAGCATTGTGTACACCGCACATGCCATGCACATAGCACACACACGCCATGCGCATGGCACACATACAGTGCACATGCCATGCACACACCACGCACACATCACGCACACACTGTTTACACCACACGTGCCACGCCACAGCATGCGTATGCCACATATGCCATGGAAAAGCACACACACACTGTGCACAAGGGACCATGCACACAACATGCACATGCCATGCACAAGGGACCATGCACACAACATGCACATGCCATGCACATGGGGCCATGCACACAACATGCACATGCCATGCACAAAGGACCATGCACACAACATGCACATGCCATGCCCATGGCACACACATCAATGCACATGCCATGCACATGGCACACACACACCATGCCCGCGCCATGCCCCTGCCATGCCCGTGCCATGCCCACGCAATGTACACCCCATTCCCACACCATGCTCATTCCATGCCCACGCCATGCCCATTCCATGCCCACACCATGCCCACGCAGTGTACACACCATGCCCACTCCATGCCCACACCATGCCCATTCCATGCCCACACCATGCCCGCACCATGCCCACACCATGCCCACACCATGCCCACACCATGCCCACACAGTGTACACACCATGCCCACACCATGCCCACACCATGCCCACGCCATGCCCACGCCATGCCCACGCCATGCCCGCGCCATGCCCGCGCCATGCCCACGCCATGCCCACGCCATGCCCACGCCATGCCCGCACCATGCCCGCACCATGCCCACGCCATGCCCACGCCATGCCCGCACCATGCCCACGCCATGCCCACACCATGCCCACGCCATGCCCGCGCCATGCCCACACCATGCCCACGCCATGCCCACACCATGCCCGCACCATGCCCGCACCATGCCCGTGCCATGCCCGCACCATGCCCGTGCCATGCCCGCACCATGCCCGTGCCATGCCCGCACCATGCCCGCGCCCTGCCCACACCATGCCCGCACCATGCCCGCACCATGCCCGCGCCCTGCCCCAGCCGCGCCGTACCTGGATGTTGAGGCGGCCGCGGTGAGCTCCCAGCCCGTAGCGCTTGTGGCTGGAGGCGCGGAGCTGCGAGTCCTGCACCCGCAGGGACTCCAGCCCCAGGGGGGGGCACGCTGCGGGCACAGGGGGGGCGCACTCACACAGGGGCCCCGCGCACGGTCCCGGGCCAGGAGAACCCCCCCCCCGCGCCACGCCAAGCAGGGGGACACGGGGGGAGCCCGGACGGTGCCCCCATCACCCCACTGCGGGCGGGATGTGTCTGCACACGCGTGTGTGCCCGTGCAGCTGTGTCCCGATGCCGAGGGTACATACAAGGCTCCTGCGGAGCAGCCGTGTCCTTGGCTGGAGCCTTCGGCCTCTTCTTCAGCACCTTCTTCTTCACCACCTTCTTCCTCACCACTTTAACCCGAACCAGCTTCCTCCTGGGTGCTGCAGCTGGAGACGGGCACAGGGACCCCTGAGTGGTGGGACCCGGGGGTGGGGTGATGGGGACTCCCCTAATGGGGTGTCCCCAGGGTATTGGGGTCCACAGAAGCACCTGGAGCAGGAGCCCCCCGACCCTCAGGGGCCCTGTCCCCCCTCACTCAGGCTGGTGCACAGATACACACACACGTGCATCCTTGCATGCGCACACACACACGTGTGCACACACTTTGAGCCACCCCTCGTGACACACACCCCCGTGCACACAAAGCTGCGCAACCCTCCATGCCCAGAGCTGTGCACACGTCCCTGTGTGTGCATCCCTGCATCCCTGTGCACACAGCCCTGTGTGTGCATCCCTGTGTACACTGCCCTGTGTGTGCATCCCTGTATCCCTGTGCACACAGCCCTGTGTGTGCATCCCTGCATCCCTGTGAACACAGCCCTGTGTGTGCATCCCTGCATCCCTGTGCACACAGCCTGTGTGTGCATCCCTGCATCCCTGTGCACACAGCCCTGTGTGTGCATCCCTGCATCCCTATGCACACAGCCTGTGTGTGCATCCCTGCATCCCTGTGCACATGGTCTGTGTGTGCATCCCTGCATCCCTGTGCACACATCCCTGCGTGTGCATCCCTGCATCCCTGTGTACACAGCCCTGTGTGCATCCCTGTGCACACAGCCCTGTGTATCCCTGTACACACAGCTGTGTGTGTGTATCCCTGCATCCCTGTGCACACATCCCTGTGTGTGCACCCCTGCATCCCTGTGCACACATCCCTGTGTGTGCACCCCTGCATCCCTGTGCACACAGCCTGTGTGTGCATCCCTGCATCCCTGTGCACAGCCCTGTGTGTGCGTCCCTGCATCCCTGTGCACACAGCCTGTGTGTGCGTCCCTGCATCCCTGTGCACACGTCCCTGTGTGTGCATCCCTGCATCCCTGTGCACACATCCCTGTGTGTGCATCCCTGCATCCCTGTGCACACAGCCCTGTGTGTGCATCCCTGTGCACACACGCTCTTGTTCACACATATCCCCGTGCATTACACACACACACAGAGTTGTGCAACCCCCTGCACCCAGGGCTGTGCACATGGGTGTCCTCACACACACACACGTGCACACAACTCCTTGCGCACACAGCCATGCACATACAGACCTTTGCATCTGTGCACACAGAGTTGTGCATCCCTCTGCACCCAGAGCTGTGCACATGCGCACGCACCCCTGTGCACACACACCCCTGTGCACACACACCCCTGTGCAAACACACCCCTGCGCACACACACCCCTGCGCACACACACCCCTGAGCACACACACCCCTGTGCACACACACACCTGCGCGCACATCCCTGCGCACACACACCCCTGTGCACACACCCCTGTGCACACACACCCCTGTGCACACGCACCCCTGTGCACGCACACCCCTGCGCACACACATCCCTGCGCACACACACCCACATGGCTGTGCACCAAACCCTGCACTCAGAGCTGTGCTCAGACGTGTGCTCACTTGTGCACGCCCCCCATGCACACGGTTGTTCACGCACACAGGGCTGCACACTCACACTTGTGCACACACATCCCTGCACACACACACACGTGCAGAGCTGTTCCCCCCCCGGCCGTGCTCACACTCACACTTGTGCACACACACACACGTGCAGAGCTGTTTCCCCCCCGGCCGTGCTCACACTCACACTCGTGCACACACACACACGTGCAGAGCTGTTCCCCCCCCGGCCGTGCTCACACTCACACTTGTGCACACACACACACGTGCAGAGCTGTTCCCCCCCGGCCGTGCTCACACTCACACTTGTGCACACACACACACGTGCAGAGCTGTTCCCCCCCGGCCGTGCTCACGCTCACACTTGTGCACACACACACACGTGCAGAGCTGTTCCCCCCCCGGCCGTGCTCACACTCACACTTGTGCACACACACACACGTGCAGAGCTGTGCCCCCCCGGCCGTGCTCACACTCATACACTTGTGCACACACACACACATGTGCAGAGCTGTTCCCCCCCGGCCGTGCTCACACTCACACTTGTGCACACACATCCCTGCACACACACACACGTGCAGAGCTGTTCCCCCCCGGCCGTGCTCGCACTCACACTTGTGCACACACACACACGTGCAGAGCTGTTCCCCCCCGGCCGTGCTCACACTCACACTTGTGCACACACACACACGTGCAGAGCTGTTCCCCCCCGGCCGTGCTCGCACTCACACTTGTGCACACACACACACGTGCAGAGCTGTTTCCCCCCCGGCCGTGCTCACACTCACACTTGTGCACACACACACACGTGCAGAGCTGTTCCCCCCCGGCCGTGCTCGCACTCACACTTGTGCACACACACACACGTGCAGAGCTGTTTCCCCCCCGGCCGTGCTCACACTCACACTCGTGCACACACACACATGTGCAGAGCTGTGCCCCCCCGGCCGTGCTCACACTCATACACTTGTGCACACACACACACGTGCAGAGCTGTTCCCCCCCCGGCCGTGCTCACACTCACACTTGTGCACACACACACACATGTGCAGAGCTGTTCCCCCCGGCCGTGCTCACACTCACATTTGTGCACACACACACACATGTGCAGAGCTGTTCCCCCCCCGGCAGTGCTCACACTCACACTTGTGCACACACACACACACGTGCAGAGCTGTTCCCCCCCGGCCGTGCTCGCACTCACACTTGTGCACACACACACATGTGCAGAGCTGTTCCCCCCCCGGCCGTGCTCACACTCACACTCGTGCACGCACACTGCTGCCCCCT
Organism: Amazona ochrocephala; assembly: GCA_039720435.1. Lineage (NCBI taxonomy): Eukaryota > Metazoa > Chordata > Aves > Psittaciformes > Psittacidae > Amazona > Amazona ochrocephala. Next base: position 382,090 of record CM077879.1, read on the forward strand.
CCGGCCGCGCACACGAGTGTGCTCAGAGCCCCCCCCCGTTCCTACCTGTGGTCCCGGCCCCCCGCTCGGGCCGGCGCCCCGGGGCAGCGGGGCTGGAGGGGGCGGTGTTGGGGGGCGCCGCCGTGGCCGCCGCGGTGCTGTTGGGGGGTCCCGGGGCGGTGCCTCCCGGGGCGCCCATCGCCGTGGCGCGGGGCCGGGGGGGCGCGGCGCGGGCGGGGGGCACCGGGGGCAGCAGCGGCAGCAGCAGCGGCAGCAGCAGCGCCAGGGGCAGCCCCGCCATGGCCGCGGGGAGCGGAGCGGAGCGGAGCGGAGCGGAGCGGAGCGGGACGGAGCGGAGCGGGCCCAGCGCTGCCCGACCCGGCCCTCCCCTCGCCCTCCCCTCCACGCCCCTCCTCACCCCCCCCGGACGGGGTTGATACCGGGACACGGGGACACGGGGGCACAGGCCCAGAGGGACTCCCGCAGTTGTGGGGTGCAACCGTGCTCCCCCCTCCGTGTGTCCGGCAGCTCCGAGAGCCCCTCCAGAGGGGACACCGGGTCCGGCCCCCTCCCACCACGTCCCTGCTGTCCCCAGCCCCGTACAGGGTCCCCGTTGTCTCTGCATCACTCAGTGCCCCCCGATCCCCAGCACCATGTGCCCCTCGTCCTCACACCACATCCACTGTCCCCAGCACTGTGTCCCCACTCCCCTTGCACCCCGCAGTGTCCCCACCACCCTCACGCCATGTCCCCACTGTGCCCAGCACCATTCAGTATCCCCACTGCTCCAGCACCCCGCAGTGTCCCCGCTGTCCTTGCACTGTGTCCCCGGTGTTCCCATCATCCCAGCACAGACAGTGCTTGACTCAGCTCCCGGTTCCAAACGTGAGGAGCATCCTCTTGGCACCACTGCACTGGGCAGAGGGACACTGGGCACCGGTGGGATGAGGCCCATGTGATGGATCCATGCCCTGGTCCCATGGGACACCCGCAGTCCCTTCCTCCACGATCCGGTGTGGCCAGGATGGGCTAAGGGGGTGCCTCTGTCCCTCTCCCCCCTGGGCTATCCCAGCCCTTCCCAGTCTAATGCTGCCTTTTCCCATGGTGAGGAATGCAGGGGCTCCTTCCTCCCCCCATCCCATCATCCCTCCATCCACCATCCTGCCATCCCTCCATGCAGCCTCCCTGCATCCGGTGCTGCCGCCGGCCGAGCCCGGGGACCCGGGAGGTCCCGGCAGCTGCCTGCGCCTGCTCCGCAGCCAAGTCCCGGCCCTGATCCAGCAGGATTCAACCCTGGCCCCGGGCCCGGCACGGCAGAGGGATGCCCGGTGCCCGGTGCCCTGCCCGGGAGGGAGGGATCCCAGGGAATGGGAGCGGGCTGAGGTTTGGGGCGCGCTGAGGTTTGGGGCGCGCTGAGGTTTGGGGCGTGCTGAGGTTTGGGGGCTCTGAGGTTTGGGGGCTCTGAGGTTTGGGGTGCGCTGAGGTTTGGGGGCTCTGAGGTTTGGGGGCTCTGAGGTTTGGGGTGCGCTGAGGTTTGGGGGGCTCTGAGGTTTGGGTGTGATGAGGTTTGGGGGCTCTGAGGTTTGGGGTGCGCTGAGGTTTGGGGTGCTCTGAGGTTTGGGGTGCACTGAGGTTTGGGTGCTCTGAGGTTTGGGGGCTCTGAGGTTTGGGGGCTCTGAGGTTTGGGGGCTCTGAGGTTTGGGGTGCTCTGAGGTTTGGGGGCTCTGAGGTTTGGGGTGCACTGAGGTTTGGGGGCTCTGAGGTTTGGGGTGCGCTGAGGTTTGGGGGCTCTGAGGTTTGGGTGTGATGAGGTTTGGGGGCTCTGAGGTTTGGGGTGCGCTGAGGTTTGGGGTGCTCTGAGGTTTGGGGTGCACTGAGGTTTGGGTGCTCTGAGGTTTGGGGGCTCTGAGGTTTGGGGGCTCTGAGGTTTGGGGGCTCTGAGGTTTGGGGGCTCTGAGGTTTGGGGTGCTCTGAGGTTTGGGGGCTCTGAGGTTTGGGGTGCACTGAGGTTTGGGTGCACTGAGGTTTGGGGGCTCTGAGGTTTGGGTGCACTGAGGTTTGGGGGCTCTGAGGTTTGGGGTGCACTGAGGTTTGGGGGCTCTGAGGTTTGGGGGCTCTGAGGTTTGGGGGCTCTGAGGTTTGGGGTGCACTGAGGTTTGGGGTGCACTGAGGTTTGGGGGCTCTGAGGTTTGGGGTGCACTGAGGTTTGGGGGCTCTGAGGTTTGGGGGCTCTGAGGTTTGGGGGCTCTGAGGTTTGGGGTGCACTGAGGTTTGGGGGCTCTGAGGTTTGGGGGCTCTGAGGTTTGGGGTGCACTGAGGTTTGGGGTGCACTGAGGTTTGGGGGCTCTGAGGTTTGGGGGCTCTGAGGTTTGGGTGCTCTGAGGTTTGGGGGCTCTGAGGTTTGGGGGCTCTGAGGTTTGGGGTGCGCTGAGGTTTGGGTGCTCTGAGGTTTGGGTGCGCTGAGGTTTGGGGTGCTCTGAGGTTTGGGTGCTCTGAGGTTTGGGGTGCGCTGAGGTTTGAGGTGCTGGCATCAGCCCTGGACTTGCTTCCCGGTTCTCCCGCAGATCCCAAACCACTCCGGCTCTGCTCTCCCTGGGGAACCAGCACCGCAAGGGCAGAGGTGTGGGCAGCGGCGGCAGCCCTGGGAGGGCCCAGGGTAGGGTCTGTGTGCCATGGGGCTGCCCCCCCCGCAGGAGGACGGTCTCTGGGTCCTGCCTCTGCCCCCTGCCAGCGGGGTCCTCCACAGGCGGTGCCCCCGCCTCCCATGAGCTCATTTTCCATCCCCAAAGGACTTTCCCGCATTGACTTTTGCCTTTCCTTGGGGCCTTCGGGCTCCAGCCGCAGGGATGAGGGTGGGAGGAGCAGGCTCGGGGCACTGGCACCCTTTGGTGGCAGCTCTGCCGTCACCCGGCAGGAGAGGACCGGGAGTGGAGCGCTGGTCCCATCCCCATCCCTGTCCCCATCCTGTTTCCCATCCCCATCCCCTCCCAGGACAGACCAGCGCCAAGAGGGACTGTGTCCGCCTCAATTCATGGGACGGGGTCCTGCGGCCCTTCAGCCCCCAGGGATGCTCCTGCTGAACACCCCAGTTCCTCTGGCCCTGGATCAAGCAGGGATGCTCATGAGGTCCTCTGGCACTGCAGCGCCCAGCGCTGCTGCTGTGGGACGGAGGAGTCCGGTGGCTCTGTATCACCCAGGGATGCTCCCATGGGATGGGGTCTCCATCCCAGCAGCGCCTGGGGATTCTCCTCCCCCCCCCCATAGGACACCAGGGCACGGCTGGGCCGGGGCTGGCGCCGGGCCGCTGGCGCAGGGCGATGCTTTGCTCCATCGCCAGCTCCTGGAGCGGGAATGGTGGGAAAGGCTTCGCTTTGTGCTGAGGCATCACCCGCATCCCGCTGAGGGCTCTGGCGAGGGCCCAGCAGCAGCGTCCCCCCAGCGCCGGACTGACTCAGCCCCTCGTGACGGCCCTGCCCGGGCCGGCGGGTACCGGGGAGCTCCGGCACCCCCCGGCCGCGGGGCAGGGCTCCGGGCAGGGGCGGCCGTTGGAGGCGGCCCCGCTCCGCTCGCCGCGGCCAAGGCGCGGTTCAGCCCCGCTCAGCGCTTCGGGGATGTCCTGAGCTTCCCCATAGCTCTGCTTGGAGCAGAGCCACCGCCGGGGCCGCAGCTCCTCCCTTAAAGGCGCCGTAGCCCGCGCCGGCAGCGATGCAGAAGGAGCCCCCCGCACCCTCCTCCGGAGCGGGGCCAGACCCGGGTGCTCGGTGGCACCATCAGTGCTGGTGCTCCTGGGAGACCCATTGCGTTCCATTGGCGTGGAGGAGCCCCTAGGGCCGGTGTCACACAAGTGCGGCTCTCCCTCGGGATGGAGTGGCTGAGCCCCGCGTTCCCTCGCTGGCTCCTGCAGCGCTGCCGGGAATGCCCCATCCCTGGCAGTGCCCAAGGGCAGGTTGGACACAGGGGCTTGGAGCACCCTGCTCTATGGAAGGGGTCCCTGCAATGGCAGGGGTTGGGGCTGGAGGAGCTTTAATGTCCCTTCAGCCCAAACCAGTCTGGGATTCCACGGTTCTATCACCCCGGGGATCCTGTACCCAGTGCCAGTGCCTGGCTCGCTGCCCCAGCCCAGGACCACAGCCTGCAGCCGAGGCCAGGGCCGCCGGCCAAGGGAAACACCTTGGAAGCCACTGGGATGGCCCCAGGACTCGTGCCCAGACCGCCCGGCAGTGCCACATCCACCCAGCGCTGCCCGGGACGGCGGCCAAGCCCGGAGAGGAGGAGGCTCTGGGGAGACCTCAGAGCAGCTCCAGCGCCTGAAGGGGCTGCAGGGAACCCGGAGAGGGGCTTTGGGCGAGGGATGGAGGGACAGGCCAGGGGAATGGCTTCAACTGCGGGGGGGGAGACTGAGATGAGCTCTTGGGCAGGGAGCTGAGACTGGAGGAGCTTCAAAGCTCCTGGCACAGGGTTGTGGTGGGGCTGATGCAAGGGGCTGGGCACGGGATGGGGCATGGGACAGGGCAGGGGCTGGGCACGGGATGGGGCATGGGATGGGGCACGAGGGCCCCACGGCCGCAGCAGGGACTGGATGGGCAGAGTTTAAGGTTGGAAGTGAGTTAATAGGAGCGCTCCCTCCTCCCACCCCGCTGCAGCGCAGGGCGATGGATGCTCTCCATATGGTCCCCATCGAGGCAGGCAGTGCCACATGCCTCTGCCCCAGCCGGGAGCACAGAAATTAACGCAATTAGAGCCGCAGCTCGTCTGCCTCTTGATGAGCCCCAAGGAGCGGCTGAGAGCTCCCGGCGTTCCCCAAAGCTGGAAATGTCAGCGAGGCTCTTCAGCGCGGCGCTGCGGAGCTGCAGGTGCCGCCGCAGCCCCCCCGGGCCGTGGGGGGGTGATGGCAACCGCAGTGGGGTGATCCAGGAGGGGGAAATGGGAGGCTCCAGGGCACGGGGTGATCCCTGGGATTGGGGGGGCTCCAGGGTGGGAGCTGTGAGGTGTGGATGCTCCTTGGCCGCACTGGGCATGTTCCGCTGCACCGCTGCCCTCAGGTGCGGATCCCGGGGACCCCCTGATCCAGCTGAACCCCTGGGATTCAGGGACCCAATGCTGGGTGTGAGGGGTGCAGGACAGGGGGTGCAGTTTGGGGTAAAGGGCACGGATGCAGGCAAAGGCACACAGGCAGGGATTCGTGTTGGGGTGCAAGGACAGGGATGCAGGCAGAGATGCATGCTGGGTTCGAGGGCAGGGATGCATGCTGAGCTGCATACGGAGGGATGCGTGCCGGGGTGCAGGGCAGAGCTGCAGGCAGCGATACACGCAGGGTACAGGCAGGACTCTGGGTGCCTTCACCATCCGCGGCCCGCGACAGCCCTCTTGTGGTCCGGTGCGACCGAGCCCGGTTCGGTCCCTCCCGGGGGGGGATGGAGGATGGGACCGGGACCGGGACCGGGACCGGGACCGGGGCCGGGACGTGTCCGGGGCTTCAGCTCCAGCTCCTCCCGCAGCATCGGCCCCGCGGCTTGGGTAAAGGGGATGCGTGTGCAGGGCGCGGGTGCGATGGGGTGTGCAGGGGGGCACCGGTGCGGGCCCCTGCGCCTGTGTGAGCACGGAGCGTGGCTGTGAGCACAAGAGTGCAAGCAGGGCCCCAGTGCAGTGCGCAGGTGTGCAGGGCACCACTGCAGCGTGCAGGGCACCGCTATGGATGTCCAGGGCACCATTACAGTGTGCAGGGCACCAGTAGAGTGTGCAGGGCACCAGTACAGTGTGCAGGGCACCATTACAATGTGCAGGGCACCACTATGGATGTCCAGGGCACCATTACAGATGTGCAGGGCATCATTACAATGTGCAGGGCACCATTACAGATGTGCAGGGCACCATTACAGATGTGCAGGGCACCATTAAGGTGTGCAGGGCACCATTACAATGTGCAGGGCACCATTACAGATGTGCAGGGCACCATTACGGTGTGCAGGGCACCATTACAGATGTGCAGGGCACCATTACCCTGTGCAGGGCACCATTGTGGTGTGCAGGACACCATTAGAGATGTGCAGGGCACCATTACAGATGTGCAGGGCACCATTACGGTGTGCAGGACACCATTACAGATGTGCAGGGCATCATTACAGTGTGCAGGACACCATTAGAGATCTGCAGGGCACCATTACAGATGTGCAGGGCACCATTACAGATATGCAGGGCACCATTACAGATGTGCAGGGCACCATTACAGTGTGCAGGGCACCATTACAGATGTGCAGGGCATCATTACAGTGTGCAGGGCACCATTACAGATGTGCAGGGCACCATTACAGATGTGCAGGGCACCATTACAGATGTGCAGGGCACCATTACAGTGTGCAGGGCACCAGTACAGTGTGCAGGGCATCATTACAGTGTGCAGGGCACCATTACAGATGTGCAGGGCATCATTACAGTGTGCAGGGCACCATTACAGATATGCAGGGCACCATTACAGATGTGCAGGGCATCATTACAGTGTGCAGGGCACCATTACAGTGTGCAGGGCACCATTACAGATGTGCAGGGCACCATTACGTTGTGCAGGGCACCATTACAATGTGCAGGGCACCATTACAGATGTGCAGGGCACCATTACAGTGTGCAGGGCACCATTACAATGTGCAGGGCACCATTACAATGTGCAGGGCACCATTACAATGTGCAGGGCCGTGTTGCATCACTGCACCCATGGCCCTGTGCCCTGTGGGATGCTGCAGCCACAGCCGGGGCGTGTCAGGGCCCTGCTGCAGCGCAGCTCCTGCCCCGCTCAGCCAAGGCCCTCGCTGGCAGTGGCAGTGAGTCCGGGGGGCAGCAGGAGGGACCCCGGTCCCCACCGCAGGGGCTATGGGGCACGCATCCCCCCTGCGCTGCAGCTCCTGCAATGAGGCCTCAAGAGCCATGGAGCTGTGAAGTGCCAAGTCCAGCAGCGGCTGCCCCACGGTGCAGGACAGACACCATGGGGATGGACACAGGCACAGGCATGGACACCGGTACAGACATGCTGCCGGACAGGAACGCTGTGGGTCACAGCCATGCCAGGGGGTGCCACGGCTGGGGCAGACCCACACATGGGGGCACAGCACCCTGGAACGCGCAGCACCCTGTGGCCGCTGGCTTCCATGGCACAATCCCAACCCGGTTTGGGTTGGAAGGGACCTTAGAGCTCCTCCAGCTCCAACCCACTGCCATTGCAGGGACCCCTTCCATAGAGCAGGGGGCTCCACGCCCTGCGTCCAACCTGGCCTTGGGCTCTCCCAGGGATGGGGCAGCCACAGCTTCAACCTATTCCCATGTCCCATCACCCTCATAGTGAAGAACTTCCTTGTATCCCATCCACCTCTTCCCTCTCCCAGTTGGAAGCCGTTACTTCTCCCATCGCAACCTCCCTTGGCCAAAGCCCCTCTCCAGGTTTCCTGCAGCCCCTTTAGGCACCAGAGCTGCTCTAAGGTCTCCCCTTCAGGAGCCTTCTCTTCCCCAGGCTGCCCCAGCCCAGCTCTCAGCCTGGCTCCATGGCAGAGCTGCTCCAACCCTGCAGCATCCCCATGGCCTCCTCTGGCCTCGCTCCATCCGCTCCACATCCCTCTGTGCTGCTGCCCCAGAGCTGGATCAGGACTGCGGGGGGGGTCTCCCCTTCCCTCCGCAGAGGGTCAGGATCCCCTCCCCGAGCTGCTGCTCACGCTCTGGGGGTGCACCCGGCACACGGGGGGGGGGCTCTGGGCTCACCGAAGCCGGGTCATGGGGAGCTCCTCCTCCCCCGGCTGCCATGGGGTTTGCCATGGGCGCGGTGCCCCGGGGACCGCAGGGGCGGGGCTGCGCCCCCCCGCCCCCCCCCCCGCAGCCTCGTTAACCTTTCTTGATTAAAGCAATTATTCCCTGCGCATTATCCCCCACTCCAAACGCGGCGGCTGCGCCGGGGGGAGCGGGGCTGGGATCCAGCGCCCGCAGCCGGAGCTGCTGCGGTGGGGGGGGTCCATGAGGGTCATCTTGTCCCTGACCCACAGGCAGACACCTCAGGGTGTGGGATGCAAGGGGGGGGTGTGGGGGGGCGGTCCTTAGGGTCCCCACATGGGATCCCCTACCCTCGGGTTCCTGTCCTCCGGTGGCATCTCCCACCCCTGGATGCCCATACTCACATGAGATTCCTCATTCTCAGGATGCCCGTCCTCGCATGGGGCCCCCATCCCCAGCATCCCCATCCCCAGGGGTGTCCCCATGCGCTGCCCCCTCCCCACTCACAGACCCCTGGAGCCGGTGCCCTTCTGCAAGGCCTTTTATTCCCATGTCGGACCCCCCCTGCTCCGAGGGCCCCCATCACCCCCACCCTGTGCAGGGACCCCAAGGGTGGGCAGGGGGCTCCCTCCATCCCTGGGACCCCCATGGTCACCCCGGGCAGGGGCTGGGGCCGAGGGATGAGGACCCAACACCGAGCGCAGGGTGATGGGGCCGCCGGGGGGGAACACGAGGGGACACGGGGCACCCCCACGGGTGGGATGTTGGGGTGTGTTGGGTTTTATTCCCTATTTATTTACAGAATTCCCAGCTGGGAGGACAGGGAATCCAGCAGGAGCATCAGGAGCAGGGCCGGGGCCTCCTGCCTGCGCTGCCAGACCCCTGCCTGTGCTGGAAATCACCCTAGTGTTAATATCATTAATGATAATAGTGATGAGGATGGGACATGAGGCCGGGCTGGAGCCGGGGCAGCCCCCGGGCCCTGGTCCAGGCAGGGATCCGGCCTCGGCACCCGGGAGCTGCGGGTGGGCGGCTCCAGATGTGGAGCTGCTGCACATCTGGGGAGGGAGCGCTGCAGATCCGGGAAGTGTGGGGGGAGCGGGTCCCACCGGAGCATCCATCCTGCCCTGGAGCATCCATCCATCCCGCCCGCGAGCCGCCATCCAGCCTGGAACAGCCATCCCAACTCAGAGCATCCATCCCATCTTTCCCACACATCCCTCCTGCCCTGGAGCATCCATGGATCCGTCCTGCCCCAGAGCATCCCTTCTGACCTGAAGCATCCATCCCACCTGGAGCACCCATCCATCCCACTCCAGAGTACCCCTTCTGCCCTGGAGCATGCATCCATCCCGTCTCGGAGCATCCATCCCACCTTCCCTGGAGCACCCTGCCCAGGGCTGCGGCTGCCCCCCACTCCCACGGGTCGCCCGGTGTGTTTCTGAGGCTGAATCCAGACCACTTGGGTCATTCCCGGGGCTCCCCTCAAGGCTCCTCTCTGGATGACCCGTGCCCAACCACACCGGTGCCGGTGCCAACCCTGTCCGGGGTCACCGGCTCCGCGGGGCCGTGCCGGGGCGGCCGCAGGGCAGCGGGATGGGGGGGTCCTGCAGCCCCGTGCACCCCCATCCCCATGGAAAACCCCGGGAGCGGGTCGGAGGGGCCGCTCTCGGTCCTGTCCGTGCCGCGGCTCCGGTGCCATCCGGCTCCCATGGGCACGGCTGCGAGGGGCGGGCAGGGATGGGGGGGTCCCTGCCCTCTGTGGCCGCGCGTCCCGGCGGGATGAGGGGCTCGGGGCAGCCGCTGCATCCCGGGAGCTGCTGTGCTTTAGGAATAGGCCAGGCCCTGGAGCGGCCGCGCGGGAGCGTGGAACTTGTCCGAGTCCTCGAAAGCCGCGTCTGGGAAGCGGGAGGGAGGGAGAAGGAATGAGCCGGGATACGGGAAGAGATGGGGACGGGGGGGGGGACAAGGATGAGGGCGGCGCGGTGCAGGAGACGGGCAGGGAACGGGCAGCCGGGACCTCCCTCCACGGGGCAAAGGGGACCCAGGGGGGATGCGGGCAGGGCCCGGGGGTGCCCGGGGGGTGCGGGCAGCCCCGCGCTCACCCTGCAGGCTGCTGGTGCTGGCGCAGGCGGGCGGCGGGGAGCTCTGCGGCCGCACCACCGGCGCGAAGGCGCTCTTCTGCTTGACGGCCGAGATCATGTTCACCGGGGAGAAGGAGAAGACCCCGGTGGGGGTGGAGGCGCTGGTGCCCGACGGGAGGGTGATGGAGGAGGCGCCGAGCGGGGGGCTGGCGGGCATGACTGCGGGGACAGACCCGCTCAGCACCGCGCCGGGAGGCGGCACGGCCCCGGGCACAGCGCGGGGACCCGGCCTTGCGTCCCCGCGGCCCCTCGGCTCTGGGGACATCCCGGGGTTGGGGCACCGGGGTGGGGACACCGCGGGGCTGGCGCTTGGAGTTGGGGCCCCCCAGGGCTGCTGTGTAGCTTTGGGGACACCCCATGGCTGGTGCGTGGTCTTGGGGATACCTGAGGCTGGCGCAGGGCGCTGGGGACACCACAGGGCTGGCACACAGTGTTGGGGACACCCCGGGCTGGCACATGGCATTGGGAACACCCCAGGGCTTTGGGGGCACCCCGGGCTGGAACATGGCATTGGGAACACCCCAGGGCTTTGGGGGCACCCGCGGCTGGCACATGGCTTTAGGGACACCCGGGGCTGGTGCATGGTGTTGGGGACATCCCTGGCACATGGCTTTAGGGACACCCGGGGCTGGTGCATGGTGTTGGGGACACCCCTGGCACATGGCTTTAGGGGCACCTGAGCCTGGTGCACATCTCGGGGACACCCCGGGCTGGCACATGGCTTTAGGGACACCCGGGGCTGGTGCATGGTGTGGGGGACATCCCTGGCACATGGCTTTAGGGGCACCCCAGGGCTTTGGGGACACCCCGGGCTGGCACATCCCCCGGGTCCCTGACTCACTGGCGTAGGGCGAGTTAGCGGTGGAGCCGTTGAGGAAGCTGGGGGACCCGGGCACCCCGAGCCCGGCCATGGTGCCGCCGCCGTAGCCGCTGCCGCCGGCGCCGCCGCCGTAGCCGCTGTGCTGCGGCGTGGAGCTGGGCACGTAGCCCCGCGGCGAGGCGCTGCCGGGGCTGCGGGAGTACCCTGCGGGCGACAGCGGCCGCGGTGGCACCGGGGGAGCGGGGCGGAGCTGCCCCGCCCCGCCGCGCCCCTGCGCACCTTGCTCCGGGCCCTGCGGGGAGTCGCCGATGCCGACGGGCAGCTGCGCGCCGAAGGAGCTCACCCCCATGACGCCGGCGGCGGGGCCGTGGGCGCCCGACAGCGGCGGGACCTGCCCCGCGCCGCGGGGGACGCTGTACAGGGCCTCGGCCACGTCCGCAGCGCGCTTCAGGATGATGTCCTGCGGGGGGGGGGGGATGAGAACGGCCCAGGTCGGGGCACCTCGCAGGGCGCCCGAGCATCCCCAGGGCGCAGGATGGGGTTCGTAGGGCGGGGGGAGGCAGAGGCGCCCCAGCTCGGGTCACCTCGTGGGGTACCCGAACAGCCCTGAGTGTGATGGGGCGCATGGGGCCGAGCCCCCCCTGTTGTGTGTCACATTCCAGGGCACCGGGGGACAGAGTGGGCTCTGATGGGGCAGGGGAGGACCAAGACACCCCCCCCCCCCCAGGTTATGTCACCTCCCAGGGAACCCGGGCATCCATGGACACTGAGATCCCGTGGCTCAAGTCACTTCCCAGGGCATCCAAACACCCTGGGGGACAGGATGGGGGTTGATGAAGCACATGGGGACCGAGACCCCCCAGTTTCTGTCACCGCATGGGGTACCTGAGCACCCCTGGGGTGTGATGGGGCACGTGGGGACCAAGATCCCCCCATCCCGTATCACCTCCCAGGGCATCCAAGCATCCCCAGGGCATAGGATGGGGTACGATGGGGCACACGGGACTGAGATCCCCCGGCTCCTGCCGCTGGCCGGGAAGGCCATTAGAACAAAGGCGGCTTTGGAAGCTGCTGGCCCCTTCCCCAGCAGTTGGAGGGCTCGGGGGGGGCCCCCCCAGCGCTGACTCAGCGCCTGAGGCATCCTGATGTGAAGCAGATGTGGGGCTCCCGCATCCCTGCTCCAGCACTGCAGGAGGGAGGGATGAGCCGGGAGGGGGGGGCGGTACCTGGTTGCTGTGCGGCATTCCATAGAGAGCCTCCACCAGGTCAGCGGCCCGCTTCAGCAGCACCTCCTGGAGAGGGAATGGGACGGGATTTAGGGGGATCCATGTCCCACCCTCTGCCCCTTGGTCCTTTGGCACGGTGACACCCATGGGGGTCACTGGGCAGGAGATGGGGGGGTCCCTACCTTGGGCAGGCGCTCGGGGTCCCCAGGGTGCCGGGGAATGACCTTCTGCAGCCGCTGGAACCCATAGTCGATGGTGGGCTCATTCAGTGCTATGGGGGGAAAGGAGGTCAGGGCCTCGCCCCACAGCGCCGGCTCCATGGGGAAACTGAGGCACGGGCGGGGCGCAGGGTTGAGCCATAGGGAACCCCGTATCCCACATGGATACCCGGATTGAGCCCCTTCCTCACCCACCCCCTGCCTGCAGCCCTCAGCCCCACTGATGGAGGTCCCAAGGGGATGGGAGGGTGAAGGAGTGGGATGACACGCAGCATGGCATGGAGCTGGTGACACAGGACATGGCACATGGGATAGCACATGGAACAGGGGTTGTGACACACGGGATGTGACACATGGCACATGGGATGTGGTCAGCACGTGGGACCGATCCTCTGCTGCCCCACGCATGCTGCCCCGCACACACCACATGTGTGCATCATGCCCTCATCATGCCATTCACATGTGTGCAGCTCTGCTCACACCACACACGTGTGCATGGCTCTGCTCACACCACACATGTGTGCATGGCTCCGCTCACACCACACACGTGTGCATGGCTCTGCTCACACCACACACGTGTGCATGGCCCCGCTCACACCACACACGTGTGCATGGCCCCGCTCACACCACACACGTGTGCATGGCTCCGCTCACACCACACACGTGTGCATGGCTCCGCTCACACCACACACGTGTGCATGGCCCCGCTCACACCACACACGTGTGCATGGCTCCGCTCACACCACACACGTGTGCATGGCCCTGCTCACACCAC
>CM077879.1:400000-445063 GCA_039720435.1 Amazona ochrocephala
AGGGTTATGTGTGCACATGTATGTGTGTGCAGGAGCACGTGTGTGCATCCATGTGCGTGTGCCAAGGGTTATGTGTGCACATGTATGTGAGTGCAGGAGCACGTGTGTGCATCCATGTGCGTGTGCCAAGGGTTATGTGTGCACATGTATGTGAGTGCAGGAGCACGTGTGTGCATCCATGTGCGTGTGTCAAGGGCTGCGTGTGCACATGTATGTGTGTGCAGGAGCACGTGTGTGCATCCATGTGTGTGTGCCAAGGGTTATGTGTGCACATGTATGTGAGTGCAGGAGCACGTGTGTGCATCCATGTGTGTGTGCCGAGGGCTGTGTGTGCACACGTATGTGTGTGCAGGAGCACGTGTGTGCATCCATGTGTGTGTGCCAAGGGTTATGTGTGCACATGTATGTGTGTGCGGGAGCACGTGTGTGCATCCATGTGCGTGTGCCAAGGGTTATGTGTGCACATGTATGTGAGTGCAGGAGCACGTGTGTGCATCCATGTGCATGTGTCAAGGGCTGTGTGTGCACACGTATGTGTGTGCAGGAGCACGTGTGTGCATCCATGTGCATGTGCCGAGGGCTGTGTGTGCACACGTATGTGTGTGCAGGAGCACGTGTGTGCATCCATGTGAGTGTGCCAAGGGTTATGTGTGCACACGTATGTGTGTGCAGGAGCACGTGTGTGCATCCATGTGCATGTGCCGAGGGCTGTGTGTGCACACGTATGTGTGTGCAGGAGCACGTGTGTGCATCCATGTGCGTGTGCCAAGGGTTATGTGTGCACACGTATGTGTGTGCAGGAGCACGTGTGTTCACCCATGTGCGTGTGCCAAGGGTTATGTGTGCACATGTATGTGCGTGCAGGAGCACGTGTGTGCATCCATGTGCATGTGTCAAGGGCTGTGTGTGCACACGTATGTGTGTGCAGGAGCACGTGTGTGCATCCATGTGCATGTGCCGAGGGCTGTGTGTGCACACGTATGTGTGTGCAGGAGCACGTGTGCGCATCCATGTGCGTGTGCCGAGGGTTATGTGTGCACACGTATGTGTGTGCAGGAGCACGTGTGTGCATCCATGTGCGTGTGCCAGGGGTTATGTGTGCACATGTATGTGTGTGCAGGAGCACGTGTGTGCATCCATGTGCGTGTGCCAGGGGTTATGTGTGCACACGTATGTGTGTGCAGGAGCACGTGTGTGCATCCATGTGCGTGTGCCAAGGGTTATGTGTGCACACGTATGTGTGTGCAGGAGCACGTGTGTGCATCCATGTGCGTGTGCCAAGGGTTATGTGTGCACACGTATGTGTGTGCAGGAGCACGTGTGTGCATCCATGTGAGTGTGCCAAGGGTTATGTGTGCACACGTATGTGTGTGCAGGAGCACGTGTGTGCATCCATGTGCATGTGCCGAGGGCTGTGTGTGCACACGTATGTGTGTGCAGGAGCACGTGTGTGCATCCATGTGCGTGTGCCAAGGGTTATGTGTGCACACGTATGTGTGTGCAGGAGCACGTGTGTTCACCCATGTGCGTGTGCCAAGGGTTATGTGTGCACATGTATGTGCGTGCAGGAGCACGTGTGTGCATCCATGTGCATGTGTCAAGGGCTGTGTGTGCACACGTATGTGTGTGCAGGAGCACGTGTGTGCATCCATGTGCATGTGCCAAGGGTTATGTGTGCACACGTATGTGTGTGCAGGAGCACGTGTGTGCATCCATGTGCGTGTGCCAGGGGTTATGTGTGCACATGTATGTGCGTGCAGGAGCACGTGTGTGCATCCATGTGCGTGTGCCAGGGGTTATGTGTGCACACGTATGTGTGTGCAGGAGCACGTGTGTGCATCCATGTGCGTGTGCCAGGGGTCCATGCAGGCTCCCTGGTGCACACGCGGGCGCAGACATGCGCATGCGCACAACCCCCCGCCACGCAGGCCCCCCCCCCCAGCAGCAGCCCATTGGCCGGGGCACCCCAGTTCCCCCCTCCCGCCCCTGCTCCATCCCCCCCCCCCTTGGCTGCGCTCCCGGCGCCGCCGCCGCGATGCAAATTGGCGGCGTCGTTAATCACGGAAATGTCACAATTACCATAGCGCTGATGAGCGCCTGCGCGGGGGGGGGCGCCGGACCCCCCCCCCCCCCCCCCCCCCCCCCCGCAGCAGCAGCTGCTGAGCCCGGCAGCGCGGGCCGGGGCGCGGGGGGCGGGGGGGGGGGCCGGGAGCAAAGGGGATGGAGCTCGGTGGGAAGGGGCTGCGGGGGATTGGGGGTTCCAAAGGGGTCCCATGGGGAACCGGGTCTGGAAGAGGCGTTTGCGAAGGGGATGGAGGGGAAGGGGGGTTTGTAAAGGGGGGTCCTGGAGCAGAGGGGTTTGTGAGGAGGAGTTTTAAAGGGGATGAGGGGGATTGGGGTTCGCAAAGGGGATGGGGGGGGGGTTGGGTTTGTAAAGGGATCAAGGGGGGGTCAGGGCTCGTAAAGAGATAAATTGGGGTTTGCCAAGAGGAGTTTGCAAAGGGGAATCGGGGATTGCAGAGGGGATGGGAGAAGTTGGGGGTTGCAAAGGGGATTGAAGGGAATCGGGGCTTGAGAAGGGAATGAGGGAATTGGGCCCTGGAAATGGGGTCCAAGAGGAATCCGGCCTTGCAAAGGGGCTCAGGAGGGATTGGGGTTTGCAAAGGGATCCATGGGAATCAGGGTTTGTGAAGGGGAAAGGGGGGGTTGCAAAGGGAAGGAGGGGAATGGGGGCTGGAAGGAAGCTGCAGAGGGATTCGGGTTCGCAAAGAGGGATTTGCAAAGGGGGGGGGGGAATCAGGGCCTGCAAAGGGGCCAAGGGGAATTGGCTCCTTTGGGAAGTGCAGGCGCCCTCCGAGCCCCCCCCCCCCCGCAGCCCTGGTGTGGGGCGGGATCTGGGGGCTCCTCACCTGGAAGCGCCGCATGTCCCGGGGGTTCCCTGCGTTCTTCAGGCAGTTCTGGTTGCACTTGAGGAAAAACTTGAGGAAAAACCTGGGAGGGAGGGAGGGAAAGGACCAAACGGTTGGGGCTGGAAAACGGGGGGGGCTGAGAGCCCGCAACGTGCTCCCAGTGTGCCATCCCGTCCCCATCCCAGCATCCCATCCTGCTGCATCCCAGTGTGCCATCCCGTCCCCATCCCAGCATCCCATCCTGCTGCATCCCAGTGTGCCATCCCATCCCCATCCCAGCATCCCATCCTGCTGCATCCCAGCATCCCATCCTGCTGCATCCCAGTGTGCCATCCCATCCCCATCCCAGCATCCCATCCTGCTGCATCCCAGTGTGCCATCCCATCCCCATCCCAGCATCCCATCCTGCTGCATCCCAGTGTGCCATCCCGTCCCCATCCCAGCATCCCATCCTGCTGCATCCCAGTGTGCCATCCCATCCCCATCCCAGCATCCCATCCTGCTGCATCCCAGCATCCCATCCCGCTGCATCCCAGTGTGCCATCCCATCCCCATCCCAGCATCCTATCCTGCTGCATCCCAGCGTCCCATCCTGCTGCATCCCAGTGTGCCATCCCGTCCCCATCCCAGCATCCCATCCTGCTGCATCCCAGTGTGCCATCCCGTCCCCATCCCAGCATCCCATCCTGCTGCATCCCAGTGTGCCATCCCGTCCCCATCCCAGCATCCCATCCTGCTGCATCCCAGTGTGCCATCCTGTCCCCATCCCAGCATCCCATCCTGCTGCATCCCAGTGTGCCATCCCGTCCCCATCCAGTGTCCCATCCTGCTGCATCCCAGTGTGCCATCCTGTTCCCATCCCAGCATCCCATCCTGCTGCATCCCAGTGTGCCATCCCGCATCATCCCAGCATCCCATCCCGCTGCATCCCAGTGTGCCATCCCGTCCCCATCCCAGCATCCCATCCTGCTGCATCCCAGTATCCTGCCCTGCTGTATCCCAGTGTCCCATCCCGTCCCCATCCCAGCATCCCATCCTGCTGCATCCCAGCATCCTACCCTGCTGCATCCCAGTGCCCCATCCCACACCATCCCAGCATCCCATCCTTCCACATCCCAGAATCCAATCCTTCCACATCCCAGCATCCCATCCTGCTGCATCCCAGCATCCTACCCTGCTGCATCCCAGTACCCCATCCCACACCATCCCAGCATCCCATCCTTCCACAACCCAGCATCCCATCCTTCCACATCCCAGCATCCAATCCTTCCACATCCCAGCATCCCATCCTGCTGCATCCCAGCATCCTACCCTGCTGCATCCCAGTACCCCATCCCACACCATCCCAGCATCCCATCCTTCCACAACCCAGCATCCCATCCTTCCACATCCCAGCATCCAATCCTTCCACATCCCAGCATCCCATCCTGCTGCATCCCAGCGTCCTGCCCTGCTCTATCCCAGTGTCCCATCATGCACCACCCCAGCATCCCATCCTTCCACATCCCAGCACCAACCTGTTCCTGTCTCAGTGCACCATTCTGCCCATCCTAGCATCCCATCCCAGAGTCCCAGCCTCTCCCTATTCCTTTGTGCCATCCTATCCTTATCCCACTGTGCCATCCTGCCCCATTCCAGTGTCCCATCCTGCTGTACACCAATGTCCCATCCTGTCCACATCTCAGCATCCCATCCTGCCACATCCCAGCTTCCCGCCCTATTCCAATCCCACTGTCCCCATCCCACTGTGCCATCCTGTCCCCATCCCAGTGACCCATCCTGCCCCATTCTGGTGTCACATCCTGTCCACATCCCGTCCACATCCCAGCATGAAATCCTGTCCCCATCCCAGTATGAAATCCTGTCCCCATCCCAGTGTGCCAGCTTGTGCCCATCACACTGTGCCATCCTACCCCATCCCACCATTGCATGCTGCATCCCAGCATGAGTCCCTATCCCAGCAACTCACCCTGTTGCATCCATGCACATCCAGTATCAAATCCTACCCACATCCCAGTATCTCATCCTGTCTTTATCCCACTGTGCCATCCTGCCGCATCCTGGCATCCCATCCCGTCCCCGTCCCAGCATCCCATCCTGTCCCTATGCTAGTGTGAGATCTTGTCACATCCCAGTGTGCCAGCCTGCCTGCATCCCACTGCCCATTCTGACGCATCCCATCCTGCCCCAGCATCCCATCCTGCCCCCATTGCAGGGTCCCATCCTGTCCCCATCCCCAGGGTACCCCAAACCCTCCAGCACCACCCCTCAGGCTGCACCCCTGCAGACACTGAGGTCCCCATCCCGTGTCCCCCTGGGATCTATTGGGGTCCCCATCCCGTATCCCCTGGGGGCTCCTGCCCTCGGCCAGCCCTGGGCCATGGGAAGGGGCCCCCACCCCAGTGCTTCCCCTGGGACCTGGTTTTCCCAGGCAGGAGCAGGAAGAGGGGGGACCCCCCCGTGCCCCCCCATCACCCACCCCCTGGCAGGTGGTAATCAGGGGAAAGGAAGGAGCTGGAAAACAGCAGGAAAACACCCCCCCACCAGGAGATTGACAGGGCCCCGTGCCCCCCCCCGGCCCCCCCAGCCCCGGGCCTGGCTCTGAGCTCCTGGAGGGGCGGGGGGGGGGGGGGGGGGGGGGCTGATCCTGAACCCCAGGTTGGCCTCGTCGTGCCCCCCCCCCCTCAGCCAGAGCCTTGCATATGGGCCCGGGAGTTAAAAATACAGGCAGGGCGCATGCATTAGCATCCCTAATGCGCAGCATTCCCATTTAACATGCAAATTCCCGGCGCTGCTCCCGAACACCTTCTGTTCCGAGCGCATACATTTGAATTCGCAATTAGAATAATCTTGTATAATTAATGAAAAGCGTCAATTTTAGCTCCTAAGTAATTTGATTAACATGTTGATAGGGCACTTATCTGCCTCTCTAAACCAGTGGGGCCGGGCGTCGAGCTGGGGGAGTGGGAACGGGGGGGGGGGGAAGGGGGGGGGCGGGGGGGGGGACCCTGTGTAGCCCCCCCTCTGCCC
This sequence comes from Amazona ochrocephala, assembly GCA_039720435.1. NCBI lineage: Eukaryota > Metazoa > Chordata > Aves > Psittaciformes > Psittacidae > Amazona > Amazona ochrocephala. Next base: position 405,940 of record CM077879.1, read on the forward strand.
AGAGGACGCGGGGACACTGGGGAACCCCCTCCTGCCTGACCCCAGCATGGATGGGGATGGCAGCAGCCCTTGGGGGACGCTCGCCATGGGGGGGTCACCCAGGGATGCAGCAGCAGCCAGGGATGGGGTCAAGGCCGGGCTCCAGCATAGAGGGTCCCAGTAGCCCAAAGGCAGCGCCTGGGATGCCTGAGGGATGAGGTGGATGAAGGGATGGGGGACATGGATGCGGCTGAGGGGACGGGGGGACAATGGGCACTGTCACCCGGAGGTCTTGGCCGGACCATGGCAGCTGCATCCCATGGACAAGCCGGAGAGCCAGGGCCGTGATCCCCACATCTGGCCAGGGCACAGCTGGGTCTCCCCCCATCCTGCTGCCCCCCCCGCACAGCTGGATGGGGGTCAGGGACCTGCCGGGGGTCTGCGTCACCCCCCTTGTGCCCAGGGACGCACCAGCACCAGCAGGGGGAAGGTCCTCACAGGACCCCCAGGACCAAGGGGGCAGTGAGAAGGGAGCCCCTCACCAGATGGTCCCATCCTGCCCACTGTGCCCCATACAGGGCTCCATCACTTCATCGCTTTAGGGACCGAGGGGTCCCTAAAGCCCTCGGCACCCCCATGAGATTGGGGTCATCAGAGAGGTGCCACCGCACCAGGACATGCACGGGACAGGGATGGGATGGGGGACAGGGGGACAGAGGTCTTTTGCTGAGGGATGGAGGAACAGGTCAAGGGCTGGTGAGAGGGGTGGAGAGGGAAAGAGGATAAAGGAAGGAGGAAGGAATGGAGAGGTGAAGGGAGAGAGGCGTGGGTAAGAATGGAGGATGAATGGAAGGAGAGATGGACGGACAGAAGGATGGAGAGGCAGATGGATGGATGGACGGATGGATGGATGGATGGAGGGATGGATGGATGGATGGATGAGTGGAGGGAGGGATGGATGGATGGATGGAGGGATGGATGGGTGGATGAAGGGATGGATGGATGGATGGAGGGATGGGTGGGTGGATGAAGGGATGTGTGGGTGGATGGATGCATGGATGGAGGGATGGGTGGAGGGAGGGATGGATGGATGATGGATGGATGGATGGATGGATGGATGGATGGGTGGATGGATGGATGGGTGCATGGATGCATGGATGGATGGATGGATGGATGGATGGGTGGATGGATGGGTGGATGGATGGATGGGTGCATGGATGGATGGATGGATGGATGGATGGATGGATGGATGGATGCATGGATGCATGGATGGATGGATGGATGGATGGGTGGATGGATGGATGGATGGATGGGTGCATGGATGCATGGATGGGTGGATGGATGGATGGATGGATGGATGGATGGATGGATGGATGGGTGCATGGATGCATGGATGGGTGGATGGATGGATGGATGGATGGATGGATGGATGGATGGGTGGGTGGTTGGATGGGTGGATGGATGGATGGATGGATGGATGGATGGATGGATGGATGGGTGCATGGATGGATGGATGGGTGGACAGGAGGTGAGGTGTGTGCACTGTGTCCATGGCAGGCAGCGGGTCAGGGCTGCAGGCAGACACCGTCCAGCACTGCCTGTGCTGGGCTCTCCGCTCCCATCTGCCCTGGCCAGGAGGACGAGAGGTCCCTCCCCACGGGACACGTGCCCGGAGGTGCCATGGGGACACCGAGCACCGGGGTGTCCCCAACAGCACTGCGGGGTCCCTGAGCACCCCCGGGTGTCCCCGGCACTGCAGCGACACAGCCTGGGGGCACCGGGCACCGCAGTGACAGACACCGGGGACCGCCGGACCCCTCCTGCCCCCCCGTGCTGCTCTCCAGGCTCATCAGCACTGACGAGGCCACTCTGTCACCCCCACCCCAGGGACCCCCCACCCCTCAGCCCCATTGGGGCTCATGGGGACCCCCGGTACCTGTCGATGATGACGGGGTCTGAGGGGGTCTCGTTGCGGTTCCCGCAGCTCTTCTTGTCACAGCAGCGGCTGGGGAGGGGGACGGGGTGAGGGGACGTGGTGGGGACCGGGGGCAGCCCCACACCCCCCAACCCCATGGCAACACCGCCAGAGCCCCGTTTCCCGCCCTGGGACCCCCCAACATCACCCAGCGCTGCGCTGCGGTGGGGGGCAGAGGGGACAGGGGGATGCTGGGCTGGGGGGTGCCAGGACAGAGGGGGCACCCCGGGGGTACCCTCATATCCCCCCCCCCATAGGCTCGAGTGCACCCCACCGCTGTGATGTGCTCGGGGAGCCCGGGGGGGGGCTCTGAAGCGGGGTGCTCCCGCCCCCACCCTTAACACTGCTCCTGAGCTCAATTAGAGCCGGCCCCGAGCGCCGATTGCCACAAACAGGGAGTGAGGCTGATAAACGAGAGCGGCGCTAATGGGGCACCGGGGACAGCGCTGGCAGCGGGGACAGGCAGCGGCACAGGGAGGGGGACAGACATGGGGACAGGCATGGGGATAGGCAGCGGGGACAGGCAGCGGGGAGAGGCAGCGGCACAGGGAGGGGGACAGACATGGGGACAGGCAGGGGGATAGGCAGCGGGGACAGGCAGCGGGGAGAGGCAGCGGCACAGGGAGGGGGACAGACATGGGGACAGGCAGGGGGACAGGCAGCGGGGACAGGCAGCGAGGACAGGCAGGGGGACAGGCAGTGAGGACAGGCAGGGGGACAGACAGCGGGGACAGGCAGCGGGGAGAGGCAGCGGCACAGGGAGGGGGACAGACATGGGGACAGGCAGGGGGACAGGCAGCGGGGACAGGCAGCGAGGACAGGCAGGGGGACGGACAGCGGGGACAGGCAACGGGGACAGGCAGTGGGGACAGACAGCGGGGAGAGGCAGCGGGAACAGGCAGGGGGACACACAGTGCATGCTGCCAGCCTGCACTGCACCCCGGCGCTGTCAGACCCCATGGGACCCCCCCACGGGCCCCCCCCACGGTACCCCCTGTACCTGCACATGATCTCGTGCGTGAGGAGGACCCGGCACATCTCTGGGTTCTTGTCCTGCCCCTCGTAGATGATGGCCTGGGGAGGGCAAAGGGCGCGCAGGGGGGTGCCACCATCTCTGGCCCCTTGTCCATGTCCCCTGCCCGTGTCCCTGCCCGTGTCCCTGCCCGTGTCCCTTGTCCATGTCCCCTGCCCGTGTCCCCTGCCCGTGTCCCCTGCCCATGTCCCTGCCCGTGTCCCCTGCCCGTGTCCCTGCCCGTGTCCCCTGACTGTGTCCCCTGCCCATGTCCCCTGACCGTGTCCCCTGCCCGTGTCCCTGCCCGTGTCCCCTGCCCGTGTCCCCTGCCCATGTTCGCTGCCTGTGTCCCCTGCCACCGCATCCCAACCCAGGGACCCTCCCCAGGGACTCCAGTGGGGCTGTGGGACCCCAAAGGCCACAGGGTGCAGCAGTGCCCCCCCCCCGCACGTGTGTGTGCCCATGCACACATGTACCTGTGTGTGCCCAGCTCTACGTGCCCATCAACATGTACATGAACACGTGCATGCCTGCCTTCAAACCAGGGCACAAGCGTGTGCCTGCCTTGCACATACGTGTACAGATGTGCCTGCCTTGCACGTACATGTACGGATGTGCCTGCCTTGCACATACATGTACGGATGTGCCTGCCTTGCACATACATGTACGGATGTGCCTGCCTTGCACATACGTGTACAGATGTGCCTGCCTTGCACATACATGTACGGATGTGCCTGCCTTGCACATACATGTACGGATGTGCCTGCCTTGCACATACATGTACGGATGTGCCTGCCTTGCACATACGTGTACGGATGTACCTGCCTTGCACATACGTGTACGGATGTACCTGCGTTGCACATACACGTACAGATGTGCCTGCCTTGCCCACATGTGTACAGATGTGCCTGCCTTGCTTACGTGTGTACGGATGTGCCTGCCTTGCACATACATGTACGGATGTGCCTGCCTTGCTTACGTGTGTACGGATGTGCCTGCCTTGCACATACATGTACAGATGTTCCTGCCTTGCACATACGTGTACAGATGTGCCTGCCTTGCACATACATGTACAGATGTTCCTGCCTTGCACATACGTGTACAGATGTGCCTGCCTTGCACATACGTGTACAGATGTGCCTGCCTTGCACATACGTGTACAGATGTGCCTGCCTTGCACATACATGTACAGATGTTCCTGCCTTGCACATATGTGTACAGATGTGCCTGCCTTGCACATACGTGTACAGATGTGCCTGCCTTGCACATACGTGTACAGATGTGCCTGCCTTGCCCACGTGTGTACAGATGTGCCTGCCTTGCACATACATGTACGGATGTGCCTGCCTTGCACATACGTGTATGGATGTGCCTGCCTTGCCCACGTGTGTACAGATGTGCCTGCCTTGCACATACATGTACGGATGTGCCTGCCTTGCACATACGTGTACAGATGTACCTGCCTTGCACATACATGTACGGATGTGCCTGCCTTGCACATACGTGTACGGATGTGCCTGCCTTGCACATACGTGTACAGATGTGCCTGCCTTGCACATACATGTACGGATGTGCCTGCCTTGCACATACATGTACAGATGTGCCTGCCTTGCACATACATGTACGGATGTGCCTGCCTTGCACATACGTGTACAGATGTACCTGCCTTGCACATACATGTACAGATGTGCCTGCCTTGCACATACATGTACAGATGTGCCTGCCTTGCACATACATGTACGGATGTGCCTGCCTTGCCCACGTGTGTACGGATGACCCCTTTGGCACACCCCATGTGCACACGCGTGTGCCATGCACCAGCCCCGTGCCATTACCTGCTTGGACATGGAGTCGATGAGGCGCACGTAGAGATCCTGCTCGGTGCGGAGCCCTGCGGTGACAGAGGGGTCACAACCCTGCCTGTGCCCCTCCATGTCCCCATGTCCTCATGTCCCCATGTCCCTGTCCCCAGTCCCATGTGCCCATGTCCCCGCGTCCCTATGTCCTCATGTGCCCATGTCGCTGTGTCGCTGTCCCCCTCTTCCATGTCCCCATGTCCCCGTGTCCCTGTGTCCCCGTGTCCCTTTGTCCCCATGTCCTCATGTGTCCCTGTCCCCATGTCCCTGTCCTCCTGTTCCATGTCCCTATGTCCTGTGCCCCTGTCCCCCTGTCCCATGTGCCCATGCCCCCGTGTCCCTGTCCCCCCATCCCATGTCCCCGTGCCCCCATGTTCCTGTGTCCTCATGTCCCCATGTCCCCATGTCCCTGTCCCCCAGTCCCATGTCCCTTGTCCCATGTCCCCATGTCCCTGTGTCCCCATGTCCTCATGTCCCCATGTCCCTGCTCCCCCATCCCATGTCCCCATGTCCCTGCTCCCCCATCCCATGTCCCCATGTCCCTGTGCCCCTGTTCCCTGTCCCCCATCCTGTGCCCCTGTCCCCTCTCCCCCATCCCATGTCCCCATGCGCCTGTGTCCTTATGTCCCCATATCCCTGTGTCCCTGTCCCCCTGTCCCATGTGGCCATGTCCTCGTGTCCCCATGTCCCTGTCCCCCAGTCCCATGCCCCTCTCCCATGTCCCCATGTCCCTGTCCGCCATCCCATGTCCCCGTGCCCCTGTCCCCCATCCCATGTCCCCATGCCCCTGTCCCCTCTCCCCTGTCCCATGTCCCCTGCCCCATGTCCCTGTGTCCCCATGTCCTCACATCCCCGTGCCCCTGTCCCCCATCCCATGTCCCCATGTCCCCATGCCCCTGTCCCCTCTCCCCTGCCCCATGTCCCCCTGTCCCATGTCCCCATGTCCCTGTGTCCCCATGTCCTCACATCCCCGTGTCCCTGTCCCCCATCCCATGTCCCCGTCCCCCCCTGCCCCCCCACCCACCGTTGCTGTACAGCAGCTGGAGCCGGTAGTGGATCCCATTGTTGGTTTTCTCCCCGTTCTGCTCCTGGGGGGGGACGATGGTTTGATGGGGGGGGGGGGGGGGGGGGCACCTCCCGGTCCCCTCCCGGCGCAGCCCTTTGGCAGCTCCAACCCCGGCGCCTCCCCGACGGCGCGGGCGGCGGTGGCTCGGGTTGGGGGGGGGCCCGGGGCTCACCCGCTCCTTCTCCACGAAGTCGATGAAGGAGGTGCGCTCGATCTCCACGGGCTGCCCCTGGCGGTCGTACATGGCCAGCACGAAGTGGAAGAAGTTCGACTTCCGCAGGTTCGACGGCGGCTGCTTCTCGAAGTGCGCCCGGGCCAGGCCCACCCCGCTGCGGAGGAGGAGGAGGAGGAGGGGGGGGGGGTGACCCGGGGGACCCCCGCGCCCCCTCCGTGGCACCCCCAGAACCCCTTCCCCATCGCCACCCCATGGCTCGATGGGAGCTCCGTGGGGAGCGCCCGCACCCCCGATGCCCCGTGGGGGACATCCCCGTGCCCAGCGTGGCCCCACCGAAGCCACCCCCGGTCCGCAGCGCTGTCCCCTCGTGTCCCCGATGCCATCGCCTCCCCTCCCCGGCGCTGTCCCGGGCACAGGCAGAGCTGGGGGCCGCCGATGCTGCCCAAGAGCTGTTGGGGGTCCCCTAGGATGCTGCTGATGCTGCTGGCGTGACCCCCCCGTTCTGACCCCCCCTCCAGCCACCCCATATACACACACATGCATAGAGGCTCATGGGAATGGGGTTCCCATCCCTTTGCAGTCAGTGGGGTCAGCGCCTCTTGCCATAGATCCAGCCCTATGTGCATGGGCACATCAGGAGAGGGAGGAGATTGGGGGGGGCTCAAGCTGCTGGGGATGCTTCCCATGGGTACCCAGTGTAGGGCAGGAGCCCTCAGCACCCCCATATCCCCCCCCCGGGCCACGGAGGGATGTGACCATCCCCTAATGGGTGGCTTGGGAACGGGGGGCTGAGCCCCCCCCCGTATCGCTCCTCCCAGTGCAGCTCCCATGGGGCATCCCTGGGTGCGCAGAGGACCTCAGGCACCTTCACCCCCTGTAATGAACCCCTCGGGCTTCAATTACCCCCCCCCCCGCATCACTGTGGGCCCCAACCAAGGCCAATGTGAAGCTGGGACCCCTCAGGGGACACCCAGAGGCTCATTAAAGCCATCACTGGGGAGCCACAACACCCCCAACGACAGACATGGGGCCAGGCCCCGGGGGGGCCACATGACCCTGTGCCATAGGGCTGCGAGGGATGGAGACCCCGTTGCCGTTGCCGTTGCCGTCCCTGCTCCCCGCCGTGCTGCGGGGGGAGGCGATGCCTGATGGCAGCATCCCCGCTCCCGGTGCTCCGTGCTGAGCCCGTTGCCATTAATTATTAACAGCAATCAGAGCACTTCCCAGCACACGGCGCTGCCAGGAAAGCAGCAGCTTCCCTTGGCCAGGCCATCAGCCCCTGCACCCCAAAACAGGGGGGGAAGAGAGACACCCCCCCATAGGGCCACCCTATGGGCCCTCTGATGCGCACCGGGACACCCAGCAGCGCATTGATGCGGCTGCAGTGGCTATGGGACCATACAGCAATGGGGTGTCTGTGGGTGATGCTGGGGGGGGGTATGACCCCCGCACCCCAATGGGGGTCCAAGGGGGTGCAGGTGAAGGGAGGCTGGGTCTGGGGGTGATGAACACCCCACACGTGTGTCATGGCCGGCACATGTGGCACACGCCAAGCTCATGGGTACCACGGTGGGATGGGGGGGACGGGAGGGGGTTGGGGGGCACCAGAGGCTGTGGGGGACAGGGGGTCTGTGAGCCCCGTCCTTGCTCATTGGGCATAGGACACCACTGGCGCGGCTGCAGCGGTCCCAGCCCCATGTCCCCCCCTTTGTCCCCCCCATTGCTGATCTGGGGGGCAGATTTCACCCCCTGCTCCCATGTTTGGGGCACAGAGAAGTCTCTGGGGTGGTGGGACCCTCGGTCCAGGGCTGCGGGGGGGGGTCCAGGCTGGGATGTGGGTGCCCCCCCCCCGGGGTGATGGGGGTTGCAGCAGGCTTTAAGAACCCCAGGGCTACTGGGGGGAAGCCAGGAGCCCCCAGGGCTTCAACCCCCCCTTAACAACCCCCTGAACCCCACAGAGGGGGACGGTGGGAGATGGGGTGGTGGGGACAGGGGTGAGGTGTCCCCCAGCTGCACCCCGAGCCCTTTGGGCACAGGGTGGAGAGAAAACAGAGGGATGGGATGCACAGAGCACCCCGAGAGGGCAGGGATGGGGTGCACAGAGCACCCCGAGAGGGCAGGGATGGGGTGCACGGAGCCCTGAGCACCCCAATAGGGCAGGGATGGGGTGCACAGAGCCCTGAGCACCCCAAGAGGGCAGGGATGGGGTGCACGGAGCCCTGAGCACCCCAAGAGGGCAGGGATGGAGTGCACGGAGCCCTGAGCACCCCAAGAGGGCAGGGATGGAGTGCACGGAGCCCTGAGCACCCCAAGAGGGCAGGGATGGAGTGCACGGAGCCCTGAGCACCCCAAGAGGGCAGGGATGGAGTGCACGGAGCCCTGAGCACCCCAATAGGGCAGGGATGGAGTGCACAGAGCCCTGAGCACCCCAAGAGGGCAGGGATGGAGTGCACAGAGCCCTGAGCACCCCAAGAGGGCAGGGATGGGGTGCACAGAGCCCTGAGCACCCCAATAGGGCAGGGATGGGGTGCACAAACCTCTCGCAGCTCCTGCCCTGCTGCCAGCACCCACTGGCTCTCCCAACACAGGACACCAGGCCCAGGGTGGCTCAGGGTGCCCCAGGCACCCATGGGTGCTGATGTCCGTGGAGTCCCAGGGCACGCAGGTACCCCGAGGCCCAGGGAGTCAGGGCATGGGGGGTGCCCCAAGCATCCCATGGGGATGAGGCATCTGGGATGTCCAAGGGGTCCAGGGATCCGGGTGCAGTGGGATGCCGGGGGTACCCGTCATTCCCAGCTGCCCGCAGCACCCGCAGTGCCTGCGGAGCCAGTGGTACCCGGGATGCTCAAAGTGCCCAGGATGCCCATGGAGCCCCTGGCGCACGGGGTACTCATGGTACCCGGGATGCTCACGGTGCCTGGGATGCCTGTGGTGCTCGGGATGCTGACAGCGCTTGGGATACCTGCAGCGCTTGGGATGCCCATGGAGCCCGGGATGCTCACGGTGACTGGGATCCCCATGGAGCTCAGGGTACCTGCAGTGCCTGGGATACTCCCAGAGCCCAGGACCACCGCGGAGCACAGAATAACCCCGGCACCTGAGATGCCAACTGCGGCCGGAATGACCATGGAGCCTGGGATGCCCACGGAGCTTGGGATGCTCACAGCACCCAGCGTGCTTGCAGAGCCTGCGATGCCCGCGGAGCCCAGCATACCCCCAGCACCCAAGATGCCCACTGCACCTGGGATACCCGCAGAGCTTGGAATGCCGGTGGAGCATGGGATGTCCACAGTGCTTGGGATGCCCACAGAGCCCAGCATACCCACGGCACCTGAAGTGCCCACTGCACCTGGGATACCCATGGAACCTGGGATGCCCACAGAGCCTGGGATGACCATGGAGCCCGGGGTGCCCTCAGTCCCAGGGATGCTCACTGAACCCGGCGGACCCTCAGCACTCAAGATGCCCACTGCATCCAGGATACCCACAGAGCCCGGGATGCCCGCAGAACCCGGGATGCCCGCAGAGCCTGGGATGCCCGCAGAGCCCGGGATGCCCGCAGAACCCGGGATGCCCGCAGAGCCCGGGATGCCCGCAGAGCCCGGGATGCTTGCAAAGCCTGGGACGCCTGCAGCACCGGGGATGCTCTCAAAGCCCGGGATGCCCATGGAGCCTGGGATGCCCGCGGAGCCCGGGGTGCCCGCGGAGCCGCTTACCTCTGTGCCGCCGTGCTGGCGTCCAGGATGCCGGTGCCCTGCAGCCAGCGGACCGAGGGCAGCCCGGCCGTGAGGGGCTCTTCCTTCATGGGCAGCCCCCCCCGGGGCAGCGCCTCCTGCACGGAGAACATGGCAGGGGCTCAGCGCCCGACCCCCAAGTTTCCTGCCCCGGGCCCGAGAGCGGAGCTCAGAGCCGGGCAGGTGCCGGGGGCCGCCGGGGAAGCGGCATCGGCGGCGGGGGGGGGGGGGGCCCGGGCGGGAGCGGGAGGAGCCGGGGGGGGGCAGGCGGGAGGCGGAGGCAGGGCCGGAGAAGTTGGAGACGAAGGAGACCAGGAGCCAAGTGCGGGGACCGGGAGGGGAAGGGGAGGGGGGCGGCGGGAGGGAGGGATGGGGAAGGCAGGGGAGGAGTGGAGGGAGGGATGGAGGAAGGCTTAGGGGAGCGGAGGGAGGGATGGAGGGAGGCTGCGAGGGCTGGAGGGAGGGATGGAGGGAGCAGAGGAGGAGTGGAAGGAGGGATAGAGGGAGGGATGGAGGGAGGTAGAGGAGGACTGGAGGGAGGGATGGAGGAAGGCTTAAAGGGCTGGAGGGAGGGATGGAGGGAGCAGAGGAGGAGTGGAGGGAGGGATGCAGGGAGGCTCGGGGGCGCGGAGGGAGGGATGGAGCGGGGAGGAGGCCGTCGAGGCCCGCGGGCGGGGGCAGGCGCGGCCCGGGATGGGGCGGGAGCGGTTCGTTACCGGGCGGGCGGCGGCGGCGGGCGCGGCGCGGGACGGCGGCGGCAGCGGCAGCGGCAGCGGCAGCAGCAGCAGGAGGGGCCCGGGGGGCGGCAGCGGCCCGGGGGCACCGGGGGGCCCGGGGGAGCCGCCTCCGCGCCGCCGGCCCGAGCCCCGGCCCCGCCGCGCCGCCGCGGCCACCAGCACCATCAGCACCAGCACCCGCTGCCGCGGCCCCGCCGCCGCCGCCGCCGCCGCCGCCCCGCCGGCCCGGGCCATGCCGCCGCCGCCTCCCCGGGGAGGCAGGGCCGGAGCCGCCGGGGGAGGCGGGGGCCGCGGCCGGGCAGGCTGACATCATTCCGGGGAGGAGCGGTCGCTCCCCGCCCCGGCGGAGGGGCTCCGCGGCCAACGCCGCGCCGGGCACCGGGCACCGGGCGGCCCCCGGGGGGGAGCGGGGAGCGCTGCCGGGGGTGGCTGCGGTGCCTCCCCCCGGGACACCCCCAAAGTGACCCCCACTGCATCCGCCCGGGGTGCCCCAGGGTGACCTCACTGCATCCCCTGGGACACCGTGAGGAGACCCCGGGGGTACCCCGGAGGCGCCTCATTGTGTTCCCCGGGGGGACCCCAAAGTGGCCCCATTGAATCCCCGGAGCCACCCCAGAGGTGCCCTGGGGTACCCCGGGGAGACCCTGGAGAGATCCCCTTGCGTTCCCCAGGGACTCTTCAGAGTGACCCCAGGGGTACCCCAAAGTGACACCGCTGCAGCCCCCGACACCATGGAGAGACCCCGGGGGTACCCCAGTGACCCCACTGCACCCACCAAGATCCTCTCGAGGGCTGGCGGGGCCCTGTGGCTCCTGCAGAAACCCGGTGTGCATCCATCCATGCTCCCGTCTATCCCAGTGTCCATCTATCCATGCTCCTGTCCATCCTGGCATCCATCCATCCATGCCCACATCCATCCCAGCAGCCACCCATGCACGTCTCCATTTGTCCCAGTGTCCCACTGTCCATGCCCCTGGCCATCCCAGCATCCATCCATCCATCCTGGTCTCCGTCCATCCCAGTGTCTGACAGTGCACACACCCATCCCTCCCAGCATCCACTCATCCGTGCCCATGTCCATTCCAGCATCCATCCATCCATGCCCACACCCGTCCCTCCCAGCATCCATTTATCCATGCCTATGTCCATTCCAGCATCCATCCATCCATGCCCACACCCGTCCCTCCCAGCATCCATTTATCCATGCCCATGTCCATTCCAGCATCCATCCATCCATGCCCACACCCATCCCTCCCAGCATCCACTCATTCGTGCCCATGTCCATCCCAGCATCCATCCATCCATGCCCACACCCATCCCTCCCAGCATCCACTCATTCGTGCCCATGTCCATCCCAGCATCCATCCATCCATGCCCGTGTCCATTCCAGCATCCATCCATCCATGCCCATGTCCATTCCAGCATCCATCCATCCATGCCCACACCCATCCCAGCATCCATCCGTGCATGCCTCCATCTGTACCAGCATCCATGCATCCAGGCCCCTGTGCATCCCAGTGTCCATCCATGCACCTCTCCATCTGTGCCCTTGTCCATCCCGGTGCCCGTCCATGCCCCCACCCTGCCCTGATCCCCCCGGGGACCGAAGGGACCCCATTTCCCGCTGCGGCAGCGCGGGGGCCCCGCTCCCTGCCCCCCCCTCCCATTTCCAGGCAGGGCCGTGCGGAGCCTCCCCCGGGACCGGCCCCGTGGGGAGCCGCGTTCCCCGGCACGGCCGCGGTAATGGGCGCTAATGGAGGCAGCGGGAGCCGGGGGGGGGACGGGGGGGGGGGGCAGCGGCTGCCCCACAGCAAACCCCTGTGGGGCCAGCAATGGGGGGGGAGCTGCTGCACCCACTGCTGGGGGCACCCACAGGGACCCCAGGAGCCCCCCATCCGCGTGCTGTGGGCAGAGGGGACGGGCAGGGGGGCAGCCGGGGGCGGAGGGCAATGGAGAGCGCTGGGGATGAGGGTCTGGGGGCGATGGGGGCGCTGGGGATGAGGGTCTGGGGGCGATGGGGGCGCTGGGATGTACTTGGGGGGCTCCCCCCCCCATCCATTCACCCCATTGGGATCTGTGGCCGGCTCCTCCCTCGCTCCCACTAATGGGCTGCAGGACCCCTGGGAGCCGCTGCCGGCAGCCAGAGTGCAGCCGGGGGGGGGGGGGGGATCCATTTACCACCTCCCCAGGGACCCCCCGCGCTGCCCCCCCTAACCCTGCAGCCGGCACCGGGGGGGGGCGGTTCCCCCCTCCTGTAGGGCTGCGGATGGGGACCCTGCGCAGGGCCGGGCCCAGCCCCGTCTGCCTGGGCTGGAGATGAACCGCAGACCCGGCACAGGGATGGCACAGGGATGGCACAGGGATGGCACAGGGATGGGGCTGGCAGCGGCATCGGGAAAGGCAGCTCAAGCTGAGCCCACGTTAGCCCCTGCCCGACCCACGCTGTCCCCTGCCGTGCCCACTCCATCCCCTGCCCGACCCACGCCGAGCCCAGGCCATCCCATGCCAAGCTCCTGCCAGACTCACGCCATCCCCTGCCAGACCCACACCACCCCCTGCCTGACCCACGCCATCCCCTGCAGGGCCCACGCCATCCCCTGCCAGACCCGCGCCACCCCCTGCCCGACCGGCACCATTCCCTGCCGGACCCACGCCACCCCCTGCCCGACCCACACCATCCCCTGCCGGACCCACACCAAGCCCAGGCCATCCCATGCCAAGCTCCTGCCAGACCCACACCAAGCCTCTGCCATGCCAGACCCACACCAAGCCCAGGCCACCCCCAGAACCCCCCCAGCCAAGTCACCCAGCACCCCCCACCATGTCGTGGGGTAACCCCAGACAGCAGCCGGGCACCCATGGGGCACCCATGGGCACCCCCACCCGCAGCAGCGCCCCGTCCCCCCCCGCACACGCTCTCACGTCCCATCGCGGGTGACGGGCGCAGCCGCAGCCCCTCGGTTTATTGCAGAAGAGTCCTCGTGACCGCGGGGCCATGGGGGGGCTGTGCCCCGGGGGGGGCCCTGGCGTCGCAGGGAGAGGCTGCGGTGCTGGGGGGGGGGGGATCCGCGCTGCCCCCCCCCCCCCGGCACTGAGCTCAGGGGGGGCCCGGATGCTGCTCGCTGGGGGGGGGGTCCCCCTGGGGCCGCGGGGCGGAGGCGGCAGCGCGCGGAGGGCAATGGGGGCCGCGGTCCGCGGGCTCCCGGTGCGGGGGTGCGGCGCCGGCTCCGGGGTCCTCGGGCCCCGCATCCCCGTGGGCTCCGCCGCCGCCCGCAGGCAGCTGCCGGTGGCACATGGGGCACGTGTCCTGCACGTGCAGCCACTTGCGCAGGCAGGCGGCGTGGAAGAGGTGGCTGCAGGGGGTGACCACGGCCACGCGCATGTCCTGCGGGAACAGCGCCGCGTCGGCGCAGGCACGGCACCCGCGGCACAAACAGCACCCAGGGCATCCACAGCATCCACAGCATCCACAGCACACAGAGCACATAGAGCACCCACAGCACCCACAGCACCCACAGCACCCAGAGCATCCACAGCATCCACAGCACACAGAGCATCCACAGCACACAGAGCATCCACAGCATCCACAGCATCCACAGCACACAGAGCACCCACAGCACCCAGAGCATCCACAGCATCCACAGCATCCACAGCATCCACAGCATCCACAGCACACAGAGCACACAGAGCACCCACAGCACACAGAGCACCCACAGCACATAGAGCATCCACAGCACACAGAGCATCCACAGCACACAGAGCACCCACAGCACATAGAGCACCCACAGCACACAGAGCACCCACAGCACACAGAGCACCCACAGCACATAGAGCACCCACAGCACACAGAGCACCCACAGCACATAGAGCACCCACAGCACACAGAGCACCCACAGCACACAGAGCACCCACAGCACACAGAGCATCCACAGCACACAGAGCACCCACAGCACACAGAGCATCCACAGCACACAGAGCACCCACAGCACATAGAGCACCCACAGCACATAGAGCACCCACAGCACACAGAGCACCCACAGCACACAGAGCACCCACAGCACACAGAGCACCCACAGCACATAGAGCACCCACAGCACACAGAGCACCCACAGCACACAGGGCACCCACAGCACATAGAGCATCCACAGCACACAGAGCATCCACAGCACATAGAGCATCCACAGCACATAGAGCACCCACAGCACACGGAGCACCCACAGCACACGGAGCACCCACAGCACACAGAGCACCCACAGCACACAGAGCATCCACAGCACACAGAGCACACAGAGCACCCACAGCACACAGAGCACCCACAGCACACGGAGCACCCACAGCACACAGAGCACCCACAGCACACAGAGCACCCACAGCACACAGAGCATCCACAGCACACAGAGCACCCACAGCACACAGAGCACCCACAGCACATAGAGCACCCACAGCACACAGAGCACCCACAGCACACAGAGCACCCACAGCACACAGAGCACCCACAGCACACAGAGCATCCACAGCACACAGAGCACCCACAGCACACAGAGCACCCACAGCACATAGAGCACCCACAGCACACAGAGCACCCACAGCACACAGAGCACCCACAGCACATAGAGCACCCACAGCACACAGAGCACCCACAGCACACAGAGCACCCACAGCACATAGAGCACCCACAGCACACAGAGCACCCACAGCACACAGAGCACCCACAGCACACAGAGCATCCACAGCACATAGAGCACCCACAGCACACAGAGCACCCACAGCACACAGAGCATCCACAGCATCCACAGCATCCACAGCACACAGAGCATCCACAGCATCCACAGCACCCACAGCACACAGAGCACCCACAGCACATAGAGCACCCACAGCACACAGAGCATCCACAGCATCCACAGCATCCACAGCATCCACAGCACACAGAGCACATAGAGCACCCACAGCACACAGAGCACCCACAGCACACAGAGCACCCACAGCACACAGAGCATCCACAGCACACAGAGCACCCACAGCACATAGAGCACCCACAGCACACAGAGCACCCACAGCACACAGAGCATCCACAGCACACAGAGCACCCACAGCACATAGAGCACCCACAGCACATAGAGCACCCACAGCACACAGAGCACCCACAGCACACAGAGCACCCACAGCACATAGAGCATCCACAGCACACAGAGCATCCACAGCACATAGAGCATCCACAGCACACAGAGCACCCACAGCACATAGAGCACCCACAGCACACAGAGCATCCACAGCACATAGAGCACCCACAGCACACGGAGCACCCACAGCACACGGAGCACCCACAGCACACGGAGCACCCACAGCACACAGAGCACCCACAGCACACAGAGCATCCACAGCACACAGAGCACCCACAGCACACAGAGCACCCACAGCACATAGAGCACCCACAGCACATAGAGCATCCACAGCACATAGAGCACCCACAGCACACAGAGCACCCACAGCACACAGAGCACCCACAGCACATAGAGCACCCACAGCACATAGAGCATCCACAGCACATAGAGCACCCACAGCACACAGAGCACCCACAGCACATAGAGCACCCACAGCACACAGAGCATCCACAGCATCCACAGCATCCACAGCACACAGAGCATCCACAGCATCCACAGCACCCACAGCACACAGAGCACCCACAGCACATAGAGCACCCACAGCACACAGAGCATCCACAGCATCCACAGCATCCACAGCATCCACAGCACACAGAGCACCCACAGCACACAGAGCACCCACAGCACACAGAGCACCCACAGCACACAGAGCACCCACAGCACATAGAGCATCCACAGCACACAGAGCACCCACAGCACACAGAGCACCCACAGCACACAGAGCACCCACAGCACATAGAGCATCCACAGCACACAGAGCACCCACAGCACATAGAGCACCCACAGCACATAGAGCATCCACAGCACACAGAGCACCCACAGCACACAGAGCACCCACAGCACACAGAGCACCCACAGCACATAGAGCACCCACAGCACACAGAGCACCCACAGCACACAGAGCACCCACAGCACATAGAGCATCCACAGCACACAGAGCACCCACAGCACACAGAGCACCCACAGCACATAGAGCATCCACAGCACACAGAGCACCCACAGCACATAGAGCACCCACAGCACACAGAGCACCCACAGCACATAGAGCACCCACAGCACACAGAGCACCCACAGCACATAGAGCATCCACAGCACACAGAGCACCCACAGCACATAGAGCATCCACAGCACACAGAGCATCCACAGCACCCAGAGCATCCACAGCACACAGAGCATCCACAGCACATAGAGCATCCACAGCACACAGAGCATCCACAGCACACAGAGCATCCACAGCACACAGAGCATCCACAGCACATAGAGCACCCACAGCACACAGAGCACCCACAGCACACAGAGCACCCACAGCACACAGAGCACCCACAGCACATAGAGCACCCACAGCACACAGAGCATCCACAGCACACAGGGCACCCACAGCACATAGAGCACCCACAGCACATAGAGCATCCACAGCACATAGAGCACCCACAGCACACAGAGCACCCACAGCACACAGAGCATCCACAGCATCCACAGCATCCACAGCACACAGAGCACCCACAGCACACAGAGCACCCACAGCACACAGAGCACCCACAGCACACAGAGCACCCACAGCACATAGAGCATCCACAGCACACAGAGCATCCACAGCACACAGGGCACCCACAGCACATAGAGCACCCACAGCACATAGAGCATCCACAGCACATAGAGCACCCACAGCACACAGAGCACCCACAGCACACAGAGCATCCACAGCATCCACAGCATCCACAGCACACAGAGCACCCACAGCACACAGAGCACCCACAGCACACAGAGCACCCACAGCACACAGAGCACCCACAGCACATAGAGCATCCACAGCACACAGAGCATCCACAGCACACAGAGCACCCACAGCACATAGAGCACCCACAGCACATAGAGCACCCACAGCACATAGAGCACCCACAGCACACAGAGCACCCACAGCACACAGAGCATCCACAGCACATAGAGCACCCACAGCACACAGAGCATCCACAGCACACAGAGCACCCACAGCACACAGAGCACCCACAGCACACAGAGCATCCACAGCACATAGAGCACCCACAGCACATAGAGCACCCACAGCACACAGAGCACCCACAGCACACAGAGCACCCACAGCACATAGAGCACCCACAGCACATAGAGCACCCACAGCACACAGAGCACCCACAGCACACAGAGCACCCACAGCACACAGAGCACCCACAGCACATAGAGCATCCACAGCACATAGAGCACCCACAGCACACAGAGCACCCACAGCACACAGAGCATCCACAGCACATAGAGCACCCACAGCACACAGAGCATCCACAGCACACAGAGCATCCACAGCACACAGAGCACCCACAGCACATAGAGCACCCACAGCACACAGAGCACCCACAGCACACAGAGCACCCACAGCACATAGAGCATCCACAGCACATAGAGCACCCACAGCACACAGAGCACCCACAGCACACAGAGCATCCACAGCACACAGAGCACCCACAGCACACAGAGCATCCACAGCACACAGAGCACCCACAGCACACAGAGCACCCACAGCACACAGAGCACCCACAGCACATAGAGCATCCACAGCACATAGAGCACCCACAGCACATAGAGCACCCACAGCACACAGAGCACCCACGGCACCCACAGCACACAGAGCACCCACAGCACACAGAGCACCCACAGCACATAGAGCTCCCACAGCACATAGAGCACCCACAGCACACAGAGCACCCACAGCACACAGGGTACCCACAGCACACAGAGCACCCACAGCACATAGAGCTCCCACAGCACATAGAGCATCCACAGCACACAGAGCACCCACAGCACACAGAGCACCCACAGCACACAGAGCACCCACAGCACATAGAGCACCCACAGCACATAGAGCACCCACAGCACACAGGGTACCCACAGCACACAGAGCACCCACAGCACATAGAGCATCCACAGCACACAGAGCACCCACAGCACACAGGGTACCCACAGCACACAGAGCACCCACAGCACATAGAGCATCCACAGCACACAGAGCACCCACAGCACACAGAGCACCCACAGCACACGGAGCATCCACAGCATCCACAGCACACAGAGCACCCACAGCACACAGAGCATCCACAGCATCCACAGCATCCACAGCACACAGAGCACCCACAGCACACAGAGCACCCACAGCACACAGAGCATCCACAGCACATAGAGCACCCACAGCACACAGAGCACCCACAGCACACAGGGCACCCACAGCACACAGAGCACCCACAGCACACAGAGCACCCACAGCACACAGAGCATCCACAGCACATAGAGCACCCACAGCACACAGAGCACCCACAGCACACAGAGCACCCACAGCACACAGAGCATCCACAGCACCCACAGCACCCCCCCCACCCGCAGCCCCCGCCGCGCTCACCTGGAAGCAGATGGCGCAGACGTCGTCGCGGTGCTGCCGCAGCTGCTGCCGCGTGGCGCGGGGCAGGGCGCGCATCCTGGCGGCCGCCGCGCGGCGCAGGCCCAGGCTGCGCCAGCCCCGGCGCGCCCGCAGCCACACGTTCAGGTAGCAGTGCGCCAGCAGCACCGCGCCGCCCGCCCAGCTCCACTGCCCCGCCAGCGACTCCCAGGCCCCGTGGGCCACCACGCTGAGCGCCACCAGGAACTCCAGCCCCCGGCTCAGCGCCGTCACCCAGTAGACGACCTCGTCCATGCGCTCCAGCGGCGCATCCCGCGCCAGCTCCACCATGAACAGCGCGTAGATGAGGAGCGTGCCCATCACCTGCGCCATGGCACGGGGTGGCTCCAAGGGATGCTCGAGCTCCTCCAGCCCTGGAGCCCCTGCGGCCAACGCGGCCCTGAGCACCACCAGGGAACCCATCCCAGCATCCGCCACCCCCCGGAGTGAGGAACTGCTGCCCCAGATCCAACCTAATTCCATTGAACCCATCACCCCTCATCCCATTGCTACCGCCCCGGGAAGGTCCCTCCCCAGCACCCGATGGCGATGGAGCTGTATTGGCGGTGACCACATAGGGGGGGGCTCATCCCCAGCAGTGCCCCCGGGGGGGGGGGACACGCAGGGCGCCCGTACCTGCAGCGAGGTGAGGATGCAGCTGGAGACCAGGATGAGCAGCCAGAAATCCAGCTGGAAGAAGTGGGCGATCTTGTAGGCCATGAAGCACGGGAGCAGCAGCAGGAAGAGGCACATGCTGATGCCACGCAAGTGCTTCCAGGGGCTCCTGCGGGATGCACGGAGCTCAGCAGGGATGCGTCCACCCTGGGGACAGCACCTCCGGGCACCCATCCAGCCCCGGTACCTGTTGCGGGAGGCCCCCAGCGCCAGCAGGATGGGGTCCGCGATCTCGGTCATGGACTGGAGCGTGGAGGTGACCACGATGAAGAGGATGATGCTGAGCAGGAAGGTCCTCTGCAGCGCCTGCAGGTCCAGCAGCCCCGTCTGCAGCGCCAGCAGCAGCAGCGTCACCCCCTCCGTCACCCCCCTGCCGGAGCGGGGCGTGAGGCAGCACCGGGACCTGCCCTGGGGGGCCCCCAGCTTATCCCCCCCCTGTGCTGGCCCTGCCATGTCCTCAACGTCCCCATCCCTGGGGGGGGGGCACAATGTGTACCCCCATACACTGCTTGTGGGCCCCCGGATTCCTTGTGACACCCTCGTCCTCCCCATCCTGTGCTGGGCTCCAGCACGAAAGCAGGGATGTAAGGAGGGACATGTGCTTGTGTCCCCTGTTCCCATCCCAGCTCCCGCTGCATCCCCATCCCAGCTCACCGGTGCATCCCCATCCCAGCTCCTTGTGCATCCCCATCCCAGCTCACCGGTGCATCCCCATCCCAGCTCACCGCTGCATCCCCATCCCAGCTCACCGGTCCATCCCCATCCCAGCTCCCTGTACATCCCCATCCCAGCTCCTTCTGCATCCCCATCCCAGCTCCCAGTACATCCCCATCCCAGCTCACCGCTGCATCCCCATCCCAGCTCCCCGTACATCCCCATCCCAGCTCCTTCTGCATCCCCATCCCAGCTCCTGCTGCATCCCCATCCCAGCTCCCGCTGCATCCCCATCCCAGCTCCCGGTACATCCCCATCCCAGCTCACCGGTACATCCCCATCCCAGCTCCCGGTACACCCCCATCCCAGCTCACCGGTACATCCCCATCCCAGCTCCCGGTACACCCCCATCCCAGCTCACCGGTGCATGCCGTCGCCGTTGTGGAAGGCGCTGAAGCCCACCAGGTAGAACTTGCAGAGGCTGAGGACCCCCAGGGCCAGGTAGGACACGGTGAAGGTGAGGCCGAGCAGGGAGTAGGGAGTGCTGCAGCACTCGGCCGCGCTGCAACGGAGCCGCTGTCACGGCCATGGCAGGAGCACCCCAAGCGCCGGCCCCTCCTCATCCTCATCCCAGCATCCCGGCCCTACCTGCTGAGGAGGAGGAAGAGGAAGCTCTGCGCGGTCAGGGGGGTGCTGGACGAGGTGAGGAAGGCGCAGAGCTGGAGGGAGAACAGCACCAGCCAGAAGACGAGGAAGAGGAGCGGGACGGGCAGCTGGCTCCAGAGGGACAGCCCCAGGGCCAGCAGCCGGTGCCCCTCCAGCGCCTGCGGGGGACGGGGCGCTCAGTGGGGCCGCCCCACACGCGTGGGGCAGGAGGGGGGGGGGGGGGCGCGGCGCCGCTCACCTCCGTCAGCTGCCTGCAGGCAGCGGCTGCCAGGCGGAAGGGGACGAGGAGGTGGGAGCCCAGCGCGCAGAGCACCACGGTGAGGGTGAGCAGCGTGGCCACGGCGTCGAGCAGGGGCAGCGCGGGGGGGGGCAGCCCGCAGAGCCGCGCCAGCACCGGCAGCACCGGCGCCAGCAGCAGCCATGGCTGCCGGCACCGCAGCAGCAGGCAGCACACGGCACAGAGGCAGAGCTGGGCTGCGGGGCCGGGACACGGGGGGGGGGGGGGGTCAGGGCCACAGGGGGACACTGCGCCCCCAGGGTCCTGGCAGGGGACATCTCATGGGGTGCCTGGAAGGGACCGCAAAGCTCCTCCGGCCCCAACCGTGCCATTGCAGGGACCCCTTCCATAGAGCGGGGGGCTCTGAGCCCTGTGTCCAACCTGAGCACTGCAGGGATGGGGCAGCCACAGCCGCTCCGTTCAACCCATTCCCATGTCCCAGCACCCTCAGAGCGAAGTTCTTTGTACCCCATCCACCTCTGCCCCATTCCGGTCGGAAGCCCAAACTCCTCATCCCATCCCTCCATCCCTGCCCAAAGCCCCTCTCCACGTTCCCTGGGTCCCCTTTAGGCTCTGGGGCTGCTCTCAGGTCCCCCCTTCCCGCAGCAGAGGGGCAGGATCCCCCCCGAGCTGCTGCTCACGCTCTGGGGGTGCACCCAGCACCCGGGTTCCGGACCGGGTCATGGGGAGCGCCCCCCCGGGTCCCCCCCCGCAGCCCACGGCCGTGCGCCCCCCCCGCTCACCCGCCAGGGTGCTGATGGAGGCCCTGAGCGCCGCGGGGTCGCTGAACACAGAGCCCTGGAAGCCGGACTCCAGCTCATGGTGCACATAGTCCCTGCAGGAGAGGCTCAGACACGGTGCCCCCATCCCCTGTGCCCCCCATCCCCGGTGCCCCCATCCATGATGCCCCCCATCTCTGGTGCCCCATCCCTGGTATCCCCCCCATCCCCAGTACCCCCATCCCCAATGCCCCCCATCCCCGATGCCCCGCATCCCCGGTGCCCCTCCCATCCCCAATGCCCCCCCTCTCCGGTGCCCCCATTCCCAATGCCCCCCATCCCCAGTTTCCCCCATCCCCGATGCCCCCATCCCCAGTGCCCCCCATCCCAAATGCCCTCCATCCCCAATGCCCCCCCCATCCCTGATGCCCCCCATCCCGGGCCCCCCATCCCTGGTGTCCCCATCCCAAATGCCCCCATCCCCAATGCCCCCTATCCCCGGTCCCCCCCACCCCCGATGCCCCTATCCCCAATGCCTCCCATTCCCAATGCCCTCCATCCCGGTCACCCCCATCCCGGTCCCCTCCATCCCCAATGCCCCTACCCCCAATGCCCCCCATCTCCATTGCTCCCCATCCCAGTCCTCCTATCCCCAATGCCCCCCATCCCCAATGTCCCCCATGCCGGTGCCCTCATCCCGGTCCCCCCATCCTCAATGCCCCCCATCTCCATTGCCCCCATCCCCGGTACCCTCCATCCCGGTGCCCCCATCCCGGTCCCCCTAACCCCAGTGCCCCCATCCCGGTGCCCCCATCCCCAGTTTCCCCCATCCCCTGTGCCCCCCATCCCAGTGTCCCCATCCCGATGCCCCCCATCCCGGTGCCCCCCCTCCCGCTGTCACCTGGCCAGCGAGTGGCCGGCGCTGAGCAGCAGCGCGGTGAGGAGGCGCAGGTAGAGCTTCACCAGCGGCCGCAGCGGCAGCAGCAGCAGCACCAGGGACACGACGTGGCCTGCGCAGAGGGGCCGGGGCCGGGGGTGATGCTGAGCCCCGCTCGGCATTCCCGGGGACGGGGACGGGGCGCGGGCGGCCCCATCGGCCCTGGGGGGGGGGGCGCAGGGACACAGCCACAGCGAGAGGGTGACGGGGGCTGGGGGGGTCCCCTCACGTCCCCCTAAGGGTGTCTGCTGCCCCCCCGCGTGCTCCCAACCCGGGCATCCCTGAGGGTGCCTCCTTGGGGCCCCGACTCGTCTATCCCTTGGGATGCTCCCACTGCGCCCCCGACCTGCCCATCCCTTGGGATGCGCCCTTACGTCCATAGCTCAGCCGTGCCACGAGGGGTCCCCGTGTGGCCCCAACCTGCCCATTGCCTGTGCCCCCCCCCCATGCCCATCCCTTGGGATGCACCCCGGTGTCCCCCACCTCTCCATGCCCTGGGCTGGCCCCATGGTGTCCCCAGCCTGGCCAGCACCGGGGGTGCCCCCCCCCATGTCCCAGCACCGCCATTCCCTGGCGGTCCCCACCCCCCTCCGCCTGCCCGTCCCGCGGTGCCCCCCCCGTGTCCCCGCTCCCCCCTCACCCATGCAGTGCGCGCCGCGGAGCGCGGGGGCGCGCAGGAGCGGGGGGTCCCCGCGGCGCGGCCGCAGCAGCTCCCCGAGGGCCGCCGGGTCCCAGCGGTAGAGCAGATCCAGCAGCGCCAGCCCCGGCACCCGCAGCGCCACGTTGGCCACGGCCTCCAGCCGCGACATGGCCCGGCCCGGGAGGGGGGGTCCCCGCGTCCCGCAACCCGCAACGGGGGGACCCCCCGGGGCTACCCCCGTTGCTCCTCCGGGACGGCAGGGGGCGCCCGCGCCGCGCCCGGATAGGGGCCTGTCTGCCCTGCCGCCGCCCGCCGGCGCGGGCCCCGCTGGCTCTCCCGCTCCCTCTCCTCCTCCCGTTCCCGGTCCCGTCCCCGGTCCCGCCACCGCCGTTCCCGTCCCAACGCCACTTTCGCTTTCTCCCTCCCCGCCCCTACGCCCAGCGCGTAACAAAGAGGCTTTGCGCCGGGGGAGCCGCGCTGACGCCGCGCCAGCCATCTTAGAGCAGGGCACAGCGCTCGATCTTCCCTTGTGCCTTCCGCCATCTTGGATAAGGGCAACAGCCATCTTGCGCGGGGGGCGGGGCCCAATGAGGGGACGTCATTCGCGAGGCCCCGCCCCGCGTCCGCCATCTTGGGTGCGGGCAGGCGCTGAGGGCGGGGTGTGGCCGCCATTTTGAGAGGGGAATGGTGGGGGGGCCGGGGTTGATTGGGATCCATTGGGATCCATTGGGATGAGATGAGATCCACTGGGATGAACTGGGCTCCCTTGGGATCCCCTGGGCTGATGGGCGCTGCTTGGGGTCCGCTGAGCTCCCCTGGGCTCAAACGGGTCCCTGGGGGGGGGTCTCTGTGTCCGCTTCCCTTCCCCGTCCCTCAGCGGTCCGGCGCTGCCGCTGCCATGGGGACACATCGCGGGTGCCCGGGCAGGACCCAGCCGCACACTGGGGGTTGAGGGACGGGGTTGGGGGGGACCGGAGCCTCCTCCGGCCCCGGAGGGGTCAGGACCGAGCCCCCAGCGCGCTGCGGTGTCCCCTGCGGGAAGCCGGGGTCCCCTCCCTGTACCGGGAGCACGCACGGAGGGGGCACTTGGGGTCGCCTCTTCCCCCTCCATCCCTTTATCCCTATGGACCAGGACGGCACGGGACGGACGTTCCCGTTCCCTCCGGGATCCGCCTCAGCCCTGGCCCGGCTCTCCCAGCTCTCACTCCCGGTTCCGCTTTCTCCGCTGCGGTGACACCCGCGGGGCTGTTCCCGAAGCGCGCTCCGCTCCTCTGGAATGGTGGGAGCCGGGGTGCAGGCACCAGGGCTGGGTGCCCTCATCCCTATGGGACAGAGCTGGGAATGCTGTGCCGGGAGAAGAGACCCCGGGAGGGGCTGCCGGGAGCCTGGGCTTTGGAGCAGGGATACAGGGATGGGAGGCGGAGCTGGAAGAGTTGGGATGGACGAGCTTCAGGATCCCTTCCCACAGGAAGCAGGCGGGGATGAGGGGTGTGGATGCGGAGCCGGGCTCAGGATGCTCCAGGCAGGGACCGTCCCTGCCCGCTCCCTGATGCTGGAACACCGGGATACGCTGCCGGCATCGGCGCCATTGCAGAGCATCTCGGCTGGCTCAGGCCCCGGGGGGTGACCCGAGGCTGGGGCCGCCTCCAGTGGGGCTGCCCCGGGCTCACTGTTCCCATGGGAACGATGTGGATCCGGGAATGGAGGTGCGGGAAGGCGCCGCTCAACGCGGAGGTTGGGGCCCTGTGGAGAGCGTGGCGCACCAGGGCTTCGGGTATCGGGGATGCGCAGGGACCGAGGGGAGGAGCGGGGTCCTCCCGGCGGGATGGGGCGATCCCCGTTCCGGGACCACGGCGGGGGAGCGGAGGGGGTGATTCAGCCCTTGCATAACCCGCAGAGCCGCCGCTTCCTTCCTCCTCCCGCCTGAGTCATCCTCCTCGGGCACCATCCATGCCCTTGGCGATGGGTGCTGGGGCCCGGAGCCGCCCCTTTCACAGCGGGGTCCGTAGATCCCGGAGCAGGGCCCGGGGTGTCCCCGTGGCAGCAGGAACGGAGCCGGCGTTGGGGGCCACCCGGAGTGGGGACCTCCAGGATGTGCCCGTTGCGGTGGCCTCCCCCGTGCTGGATGGCGGCTCCCCCAGTCCTGATCCAGCACGGATCCAATGGGATAACGCCCGTCCCGGGCATCTGTGTAAGCCCAGCCATAACTCGGGACCACGCAGCCATTCGCCCTCTTTCTTCCCCCCACTCCCAGAGGGATGGGGAGGAGCATGGAAGGAATGTGCCTCCCATGGAGTGAGAGAAGAGCAGTCCAGGAACTGAGGTATAACACAAACCACTGCTGCTGCCGCCAATGATGATGAGGAGGGACTAACAAGGGGAGAGAACACAACCGCTCACCACCCGCTGACCGATACCCAGCAGCGATCCAACCCTGCCGGGTAACTGCCCCCAGTTTCTATACTGGGCATGATGTGCTGTGGTATGGAGTACCCCTTTGGTCAGTTTGGGTCGGGGGTCCTGGCTCTGCTTCCTCCCGGCTCCCCCTCCTCCCTGGCAGAGCAGGAGGCTCAGAAAGCCCTCGGTCAGAGCAAACATCACTGAGCAGCACTGAAACCATCGGTGTTATCAGCGCTGTTCCCAGGCTGGAAGTCAGAGCCACAGCACTGCACCAGCTGCTAAGGAGGGGAATGACTGCTACTGCTGAGCCCAGGGCAGCGCCCATGGGCCGGGCCGGGCCCTGCTGCTGCTCACGGCCGGTGCGATGCTGGTGATGGCGGTGATGGTGATGGTGATGGTGATGGTAACAGAAGCTGCTGCTTCCCGCCCTCCACCCGTGCTCCCCGGGAGCAGGACCCGGATCCCCCCCTTTCCCAGGGCACAAAGCACCGCCCGCCTTTGGGAAGTGCCTTGGGACGCAGCCCCGGGGCAGGAGCAGGGCCGTGGCCTGCGGCGGGGGCCGGGCAGCCCCCGGTGCTGATGTCCCCATGCGGGGCCGCGCGGGGCGGGGGACCCGAGTGACGCAGGACCCGGCACCCACAGACCGCGGGGGCCCGGCCCCGGCTTCCCTTTCCCGGCGCTGCCGCAGGAGCCGGGCATGGCCGCGGCGGAGCCCGACCTCTACGAGCGGCTGCAGATCCAATACCCGCCCAGCCCCGCCCGAGGTGAGCCCCGCGGCCCCGGCGCCGGACCCCGGCATAGGGCACCCCCGGTCCCGGTCACGGCTCAGGGCTCCCCCGGTCCCGACTCAGGGCACCTCGGTCCCCGTCCCCGGCTCAGGGCACCCCCGGTCCCAGTCCCGGCTCAGGGCTCCCCGGTCCCGGTCCCCTGCTCAGGGCACCCCCGGTCTCGGTCCCCGGCTCAGAGCGGTCCCGGTCCCGGTCCCCGGCTCAGAGCGGTCCCGGTCTCGGTCCCCGGCTCAGGGCACCCCCGGTCCCGGTTCCCGGCTCAGGGCATCCCCGGTCTTGGTCCCCGGCTCAGGGCTCCCCCGGTCCCGGTCCCGGTTCCCGACTCAGGGCACCCCCGGTCCCCGTTCCCGGCTCAGGGCATCCCCGGTCTCGGTCCCCGGCTCAGGGCACCCCCGGTCCCGGTCCCGGTCCCCGGCTCAGGGCACCCTCTGCCTCTCCCCCGCAGGTCCCCGCTCCGCTCCGGCCGCGTCCCGCTGCGGGCTCAGCACCGCCGTGGCCGCGGTCACCGGTCTGGTGCTGGTGCTGGGGGCAGCGCTGGCGGCGGTCATCGTCCTGCGTGAGTGCTGCTGGGGCGGGTACGGGCAGGGGATGGCAGCAGGCACGGGACGGCAGCAGGCAGGGGACAGGAGCAGGCAGGGGCTGGCAGGATCTGACCCTGTGCCTCATCTCTCCCAGACATGCAGGGCCAGGCAGAGCTGCGGGCAGCACGGGCAGAGCTCGCAGCAGCCGGGACCCATCTGCTGCCTGACCCCGATGGTGAGAGGGACCATGCAGCTGCCCCTGTACCCCAGACCCTGCCAGGACCCCCATCACCCTGCCTGCATCCCCTGCCTGTATCCCTGCCCATCTCCTCTCCTGACCCCCCCAGGTACCCGGAGCCCCGCTGAGAGCCTGGCAGCGGCGCAGAAGCGGAAGGAGCAGCTCGGTAACGAACGGGGGGGCCCGGGGGGGGGGGTGCCCGGGGGGTGCCCCGGTGTTGCCGGTGTGTGACGGGCGGGGCCGCAGGCCGGTGGCTGCAGGCGCTGGCGCTGGGCTGGCGGTACCACCGCGGCCACGTCTACTTCTTCTCGGGGGACCGCAAGCGCTGGCTCGACGCCGAGGCCGCCTGCCGCGCCGTGCACGCGCACCTCACCTCCGTCACCGGCCCCGACGAGCAGGTGCTGCCCGCGCCCCTGCCCGCGCCCCTGCCCGCGCCCCCATCCCCCCCTCTCCTGTTAAACCCTGCCCCTGCCCCCTGCCTGTATCCCCATCCCTCCCCTCTCCTGCCTGTTAAACCCTGCCCGTGCCTCCTGCTTGCATCCCCATCCCTCCCCTCTCCTGTTAAACCCTACCCATGCCCCCTCCCTGTATTCCTATCCCTCCCCTCTCCTGCCTGTTAAATCCTGCCCCTGCCCCCTGCCTGTATCCCCATCCCTCCCCTCTCCTGTTAAACCCTACCCATGCCCCCTGCCTGTATCCCCATCCCTCTCCTCTCCTGCCTGTTAAACCCTGCCCCTGCCCCCTGCCTGCATCCCCATCCCTCCCCTCTCCTGCCTGGTAAATCCTGCCCCTGCCCCCTGCTTGCATCCCCATCCCTCCCCTCTCCTGTTAAACCCTGCCCGTGCCCCCTGCTTGCATCCCCACCCCTCCCCTCTCCTGCCTGTTAAACCCTGCCCGTGCCCCCTGCCTGTATCCCCATCCCTCCCCTCTCCTGCCTGTAAACCCTGCCCATGCCCCCTGCCCCCTGTGCCCTCTCCTGCTGGAGATACCCCTGCCCATGGCCCCTCTCTGTGCCTATACCCCCCCCATCCACACCATCTCCTGCCCTGTGCCCACTCCTGCCTGTACCCACTGCCCATACCCCTTGCTCACGACCCCTGCCTGTGCCCCCTCCTGCCCATACTGCCTGCCTGTCCCCTGGCCCTCAGGACTACCTGGCACGGGAGGCAAGAGGAGGATCCTATTGGATCGGGCTGACGGCCACGGGCCCGGGGGGCTCCTGGCACTGGGTGGATGGGACCGCCTACAGCCAGGACCAGAGGTGAGCGGGTCCGGGGGGGGGCGCACAGGGGGGACCCCAACACCCCCAGCACCCCCCCACCGACCCCAGTGTGACCCAGCAGCTTCTGGGCCCCGGGGCAGCCGGACAGCACCGACCACGGGCAGTGGGGCCGGGAGAGCTGCGCCCAGATCCATCCCGTGGGGAACGGGCTCTGGAACGACCACAACTGCAACTTCACCTTCCCCTGGGTCTGCAAGAGGGACCTGAGCGCGCCCTGAGCACCGCTGCGCTGCCGGATGGGACCCTGCGCCCCCCCCCCCCCATCCAAAGCCAGGCTGCTCCTGTGCACTGGGCTGGGATTAAACTGCTCCCACTGCACCTCATGCGGCTTCCCTATGGATCGGGGGGGGGGGGTCCCATCACCCCCAGAGCCTCGGGATGGGGGAGCTGGGATGGGGCAGCCTGGAGAGAGCTTGGAGCAGCTCCGGTGCCTGGAGGGGCTATAGGAAACCTGGAGGGGGGCTCTGTAACAGCGTGTAGGGATGGGAGGAGGAGTTGGGGCTTCCAATGGGAAGGGGCGGATGGGATACAGGGAAGTTCTTCACGCTGGGGGTGGTGGGACACTGGAAGGGAGAAGCTGCGGCTGCCCCATCCCTGCAGGGCTCAATCCAGGTTGGACACAGGGGCTCGGAGCCCTCTGCTCTATGGAAGGGTCCCTGCAATGGCACGGTTGGGGCTGGAGGAGCTTTGGGGTCCCTTCAACCCAACCCCCCCCCATGGTTCCATCCCTCCCATGCCCTTTGCTGCCGGTGCCACGGGGGTGCCACGGATCCATCCTCGCCCCCTGGCACTGCAGTGGGATGGGAGCCCAGGACCCCCCCGCACCCACAGCTCCACCGGCAGCACCCGGCCCGCTCCCGGCACTGGTGACGGTGCGAGAGCCGGGCACCCCCAACCCGCCAGCACTCACCGTGCGGGGCACATCCTGCCCCGGTGCCTGTTCACAGCGCCCCCAGTGCGCCGGGAGCAGCTACACCCCCCCACCAGTGCCCCATTCCCGCCAGGATCCCTCTTCTCCTGCCATCTCCAGCCCCACACCTCATAGCACCCAATGGGGAGAACCCTAACCTGGGTCCCACAGGGAGGGGATGGAGGCACCCAGCACCCATTGGGCTGATGGTGAGAGGCTTCCAGGACCTTCCATGGGGAAAAGCATCTCTGTTTTAGCATCCATTTACAGCGGATGATCCGGGAACCACGGAGCATCCCGGTCCAGGAACAATGGAGCATCCTGGTTCGGGAATCACGGTCCTGGACTGTCCAGCACGGATGCAGGAAGGTGGGGATGGACATCAGCCCCCTCCAGCCCTCCCCTGATGGCATCTAAAGGGATAAATGGATCAAACCCCGCTCTTGGCTGCCTCGTTGCTCTTTATTCCCATGGATGGTTCCCATCCATCCCATTGGGATTCGGTGGCCGCTTCGCACCCATCTCAGCGGGATCTTTTGATGCCCAGCTCCCGATCCATGCCTTGAAGGAAGCCTTCGTTGAGGAACAGCATCTCCCCCTGGGGCAGGAGCCGCTCCAGGAGCCCATCGGCTGCATCGGGATGGAGCAGGGCATTGGCACCGGGATCCAGGAGCCGGAGGGATGCGAGGAAGCGCGGAGCGAGGCGGCGGAGCGTGAGCTCGGCCAAGGTCAGGTTCTCTTGGGGGTCACAAACCAAAGCCAAGGCCAAAGCCATCACTTGGATCCACGTCACCGTCACCCGCTCGGGAAAGGGGTCGCCGGGGGGCAGCTGGAAAACTCCATAAGGAGCGTTCTGGAAGGATATGGGATCGGTGGGAAGATGGGGAGAGGATCGGAGGAGGTGGCATTGGGTGGTCACTTGCCTAGGAGAGAAAGGGGGGGGGACGTGTGTTAGGAGCACCCCAATATAGGTAGGGATGGGGGCACCACAGCTGTTGGGGGGACAGGGCTCGGTGGGACCCCCGGGGCCGTGGTCACGGCCCCGGGGGTCCCACCGAGCCCTGTCCCCCCAAAAGGGGTCTGGGATGATCCCATGGGATGGGGGGGACACCCCATAGGTGGGGAGCATCCCATAAAGAGGGGGATCCCATGGACCGGGCTGTACCACAGGTACCGGTAGGGGAGGTCCCATGGCTGGGGCGATACCACCGGTACCATTAGGGGGTGTCCCATGGGCAGGGCGGCACCACCGGTACCGGTAGGGGAGGTCCCATGGCCGGGGCGGTACCACCGGTACCATTAGGGGGGTGTCCCATGGCCGCGGCGGTACCACCGGTACCGGTAGGGGAGGTCCCATGGCCGGGGCGGTACCACCGGTACCATTAGGGGGGTGTCCCATGGGCAGGGCGGTACCACGGGTACCGGTAGGGGGTGTCCCATGGCCGGGGCGGTACCACCGGTACCATTAGGGGGGTGTCCCATGGCCGGGGCGGTACCACCGGTGCCGGTTCCGGTAGGGGGGGGGTCTCTCCCGTACCTGGCCACGGCCGCGATCTGCTCCTGGCGGCGGAGCCGCTCCCGGGCGGGGTCAGCGGGTGGGTCCCCTGCTGAGGGGGGGGTCCCGAAGGAGCGCGCGCAGAGCACGCGGCAGGGGGCGGGGCCAGCGGGGCCCTCCCCGCCCAGCGCCAGCAGCACGAGCGCCCTCACCATGGCAACGCGACCCCGGCCCGCCGCGGGGAGGGGGTGAGGGACCCCACCGCGCCCGCGCCGATTGGCTGCGGGGTCGGAGGCGACGAAGGAGGAGACGGCTGCGATTGGTGGGTGACGGAGGGGCCGGCGTCAACCTTCGGGGTGTGATTGGACGACGGGACGCGGAGCTGCGCGGTGATTGGCTGGTAAGGGGCTGGTGGGCGGGGCGGAGGGCGGGAGTACAGCATCACGCGGCACGCGTTGCACCTCCCAGAGCAGTTATTAATTGGGACCATTAATAATTAATAACAGCAAACAATCAATGGGAGGGGCACAACCCGGGGGGGGGCACAACCCGGGGGCAGCAACTGCCCCCCCCCATGGTGCTTCACTTGCAAGTGCTCAGCCCAACGTGGGGGGGGTAAAACCCTTCCTGCCCCCCCCAATTAACCTCAGAGAACTAATTAAATAAGATGGGGGGGGAACCGCCCCACACCCACCATGACCCCCCCGTAGCCCCCCTTATGCTGCTGCAGAGGGGGTATCACAAGAGGCACCCAAGGGCCCCCCCCCCCCCCCAGCACCCACAGGGTTAAGTGCTTTCCTGCCTATAGAACCCCCCTGGGGCAGGGGTACCCCCAAAGAGGGGGGGGAGATGTAAATGGTGTGGGGCCAACGGTGCAAGGGGAAGGGGTTTGGGGGGGGTCACCCCAAAGGAAACCTGAACATGGCAGTGAATTGGGACCCGGATGAACCCCCCCCAACCCAACCCTCCTGAGGGCAAAACCAAACCCATTTTGGGGTCAAAACGAGGTAAAACCACAACTGTGCCCCCCCCCCCCCCCCATGTCCCACTGCGGGGGGTGGGGCGGGTGCCCCGCAGCAGCCCCATGGGGCCGCGGTCCTCAGCGGTCCTTGAGGCGGGCGCAGAGCTCCCTCCGCCCGCGCTCCCCGGCCCAGGTCCGGCTCTTGAGGCGGAAGCGGCGCAGATCCTCGCGGAAGTCCTCGTGGTGCATCGGGCGGTACCCCTGCGGCTCGCAGTGGCCCTGGCGCAGGGATGGGCTCAGCAGCGCCCCCAGCGCCGGGATGGGCTCAGCAGCGCCCCCAGCGCCGCGATGGGCTCAGCAGCGCCCCCAGCGCCGCGATGGGCGCCCCCATCCCTGCTCCCGTCCCCGCTCCCGTCCCCCGCCTGCGGCTCACCCGGTACTGGGGGAAGAACTCGCGGTACCCGCCCTTGAGCACGTAGAGCTCGGGGTAGTGCAGGCTCGGGTACTCATTGCAGGCGCGGTCCTTCTCCCGCACGAACCGGCACCTGCGGAGACCCCGGCAGGAGATTCCCAATGAGCGATTCCCATCAATTCCCATCAGACACAATTCCTAATGAGCAATTCCCATCAGTTCCCAATGAGCAGTTCCCATCAGACAATTCCCAATGAACCATTCCCATCAGACACAATTCCCAGTGAGCAATTCCCATCAGACAATTCCCAATGAACCATTCCCATCAGACACAATTCCCAGTGAGCAGTTCCCATCAGACAATTTCCAATGAACCGTTCCCATCAGACACAATTCCCAATGAGCAATTCCCATCAGTTCCCAATGAGCAGTTCCCATCAATTCCCAATGAAAAATTCCTATCAGACACAATTCCCAATGAGCAGTTCCCATCAATTCCCAATGAACAATTCCCATCCAACACAATTCCCAATGAGCAATTCCCATCAGTTCCCAAAGAGCAGTTCCTATCAGACACAATTCCCAATGAACAATTCCCATCAGTTCCTAATGAACCATTCCCATCAGACACAATTCCTATCAGATAGTTCCCAATGAGCAGTTCCCACCAATTCCCAATGAATAATACCCATCAGACACAATTCCCAATAACCAATTCCCATCAGACACAATTCCCAATAACCAATTCCCATCAGACACAATTCCCAATAACCAATTCCCATCAGACACGATTCCCAATAACCAATTCCCATCAGACACGATTCCCAATAACCAATTCCCATCAGACACAATTCCCAATAACCAATTTCCATCAGACACAATTCCCATTGGACAATTCCCATTGGACAATTCCCATTGGACAATTCCCATTGGACAATTCCCACCCAGCCCTCCCCAGAGGAGCGCAGCGGATGCAGCTCAGCTGTTTCCTGGGTTATGTAAGTGGGAATGGAAGAATTCCCCCGGGAGCGCACATCCATGGCAGCTCCATGGCAGGGAAAGCCGAAGCAGTGCCCTCAGTGCGGGCTGAGGAGGGAGGAGCTGCTCCCATCCCAAGGAAGCTCAGGCAGGATCCGGGCCCAGCTCCCGGCTGAGCCCCAGGGCAAAGGGGCTCAGCACCACCCAGACCTGAACCTGGGCTCTGCTTTGTACGAGCAGAGAATGGAGTGGGAATCATGGGATCAAACATGGATCCAATCAAACATGGATCCAATCAAACATGGAATTAAACACGGAATCAAACACAGAATCAAACACGGAATCAATCAAACATGGATCCAATCAAACATGGATCCAACCAAACATGGAATTAAACACGGAATCAAACACGGATCCAATCAAACATGGATCCAATCAAACATGGATCCAACCAAACATGGAATTAAACACGGAATCAAACACGGATCCAATCAAACATGGATCCAATCAAACATGGAATTAAACACGGAATCAATCAAACATGGATCCAACCAAACATGGAATTAAACATGGAACCAAACGCGGATCCAATCAAACGCGGATCCAATCAAACACGGATCCAATCAAACACGGATCCAATCAAACACGGATCCAATCAAACACGGATCCAATCAAACACGGATCCAATCAAACACGGAACCAATCAAACATGGAACCAATCAAACATGGAACCAATCAAACATGGAACCAAAGATGGAATTAAACACGGAATCAAACATGGAACCAAACATGGATCCAATCAAACATGGAACCAAACATGGACTCAAACACGGAACCAATCAAACATGGAACCAATCAAACATGGATCCAATCAAACATGGAACCAATCAAACATGGAACCAAAGATGGAATCAAACATGGAATTAAACACGGAATCAAACACGGAACCAAACATGGATCCAATCAAACATGGATCCAATCAAACATGGATCCAATCAAACATGGACTCAAACACGGAACCAATCAAACATGGAACCAATCAAACATGGATCCAATCAAACATGGAACCAATCAAACATGGAACCAATCAAACATGGAACCAAAGATGGAATCAAACATGGAATTAAACACGGAACCAAACATGGATCCAATCAAACATGGATCCAATCAAACATGGATCCAATCAAACATGGATCCAATCAAACATGGATCCAATCAAACATGGATCCAATCAAACATGGATCCAATCAAACATGGATCCAATCAAACACGGAATCAAACACGGCCTCATGGAACCATAGGATCAATCATAGAATCATCCACAGGCAGAATCATCCAGAACATCAACGAATCATCCCCGAAATCATCGAGGGAATCACAGAATCATCCATGGAATGGAAGAATCATTCACGGAATCAATCCCAGCTTCACAGAGCCATAGAATCCATCCCAGAATCCATCATTCATGGACTCGCTCATGGAATCCCACCATCAGGTTGGTTGGCAAAGACCCTTCCGCCCCTCCATTCCCGCCTCCTCTTCCAATCGCTTCCCTCTTCCGCGCAGGATGCTCTGGGCAGCCCCATTGACCCCTCAGCGCTTCCCTCCCAACATCCCAACCATGGAATTGCTTTGCCAGGATCTTGGCCATTGGAAGCATCCTCTCGGCACCCCCTGCCCACAGCAGCAGGAGCCTGGGCTCCTCCATCCCTCCTACGGCGATGCCCACAGCCCATTCCCCAGCCTGGGAATGTCAAAGTGACTCCTTAGGAGGAGATTTAAGCCCAAACAGCTCAGTGCCGGACGGGTCCAGGCCAGCAGAGGGATCACTGTGATTTAGAGGGATAACCGGGAATAAGGGGGAATAACAGGAATGGGAACGCTGAGGTCAATCCACACCCAAGCGCTGCAGCCCAAGTCCTGAACCTGCTGCTTCCTCCCTGCTCGTGTTCAATCCCGGCCATAACCAATGGGGAATAACATCTAATTCCTGTCTTTGGGAAAGGGGCCGGGGGTGGGGAAGGGGGATGGGAAACGATGGGAAGGGATGGGAAGGGACAGCAGGGGATGGAAAGGGATGCAAAGGGATGGAAGAGGATTGCAATGGGATGGAAGGAGACACAAAGGGTTGCAAAGGGATGGAAGAGGATTCCAAAGGGATGGAAGGGGATGCGAGAGGATTCCAAAGGGATGGAAGGGGATGCGAGAGGATTCCAAGGGGATGGAAGGGGATGCGAGAGGATTCCAAGGGGATGGAAGGGGATGCGAGAGGATTCCAAGGGGATGGAAGGGGGATGCGAGAGGATTCCAAGGGGATGGAAGGGGATGCGAGAGGATTCCAAGGGGATGGAAGGGGGATGCGAGAGGATTCCAAGGGGATGGAAGGGGATGCGAGAGGATTCCAAGGGGATGGAAGGGGATGCGAGAGGATTCCAAGGGGATGGAAGGGGATGCGAGAGGATTCCAAGGGGATGGAAGGGGATGCGAGAGGATTCCAAGGGGATGGAAGGGGATGCGAGAGGATTCCAAGGGGATGGAAGGGGATGCGAGAGGATTCCAAGGGGATGGAAGGGGATGCGAGAGGATTCCAAGGGGATGGAAGGGGATGCGAGAGGATTCCAAGGGGATGGAAGGGGATGCGAGAGATTCCAAGGGGATGGAAGGGGATGCGAGAGGATTCCAAGGGGATGGAAGGGGATGCGAGAGGATTCCAAGGGGATGGAAGGGGATGGAAGGGGATGGAAGGGGATGGAAGGGGATGGAAGGGGATGGAAGGGGATGGAAGGGGATGGAAGGGGATGGAAGGGGATGGAAGGGGATGGAAGGGGATGGAAGGGGACACAAAGGGTTTGCAAAGGGATGAAAGAGGATTCCAAAGGATGGAAGGGGATTCCAAAGGGATGGAAGGGGGATTCCAAAGGGATGGAAGGGGATTCCAAAGGGATGGAAGGGGATTCCAAAGGGATGGAAGGGGACACTAAAGGGTTGCAAAGGGATGGAAGGGGATGCATAGGGATGGAAGAGGATTCCAAAGGGATGGAAGAGGATTCCAAAGGGATGGAAGAGGATGGAAGGAGACACAAAGGGTTGCAACGGGATGGGAAGAGGATTGCAATGGGATGGAAGAGGATTCCAAAGGGATGGAAGAGGATTCCAAAGGGATGAAGAGGATGGAAGGAGACACAAAGGGTGTGCAATGGGATGGAAGGGGATTCCAAAGGGATGGAAGGGGAGCACCCAGGGGGTTCGGGTCCAGCCGTGCCCGGGGGGGGTCCTGCACCCCCCGCGCCCCCCCCACTCACATCCTGGGCCCCCCTCTCGGAGGAGAACTCGCAGTGGAAGATGAGGATGATCCTCTTGGAGGCGTCGCAGGGCACGAGGGGCTTCCGGAGCAGGAATTCCTCCACGTCCCGCTCCAGGGGCAGGTTCACAGCGCCCTGCGGGGGCAGGAGCCGCCGTCACCCCCCTCAGCACCCCCCCAGAGTCCCCCAGTACCCCACAACCCTCAGCACCCCCATAGCCCCCCAGTACCCCCATAACCCTCAGCACCCCCCATAGCCCCCCAGTACCCCACAACCCTCAGCACCCCCATAGCCACACAGCCCCCCAGCACCCCCCCATCCACTATGGCACCACAGCCCTCAGCCTTCCGGGAGGGGGGCTCAGCCCCTCCAGTGCCCCCCCCTCATCGTGGGGGGGGCCCTCACCTTGATGTGCCCCCCCCCTCGTACTCGTAGGGGTAGCGGCAATCCACCGATCACGCAGCTCTCGATGAGGCCACTGAACTGCCCCCGACAGCACCCGCCACCATCTGCGGGGGGGAGCCGTGATGGGGGGGGGCCTGGGGGGGGGCAAGGGGGGGGCAAGGGGGGGCAAGAGGGGGGGGGACAAGGGGGGGGGACAAGGGGGGGGGACAAGGGGGGGGGACAAGGGGGGGGGACAAGGGGGGGGACAAGGGGGGGGGACAAGGGGGGGGACAAGGGGGGGGGACAAGGGGGGGGGACAAGGGGGGGGGGACAAGGGGGGGGCAGCCCCATGCTCACCCACCATGGCAGCAGAGATGTATTTGAGGTCCTGGTGCTTCCCCCTCCACCGTCTGCAGGAGATGAGCCTGGGGGAGAGATGGGGGTCCGGCATGGGGGGAGCCCAGACCTGCGGCACCCCCCATAGCCCTGCAGTACCCCCATA
This sequence comes from Amazona ochrocephala, assembly GCA_039720435.1. NCBI lineage: Eukaryota > Metazoa > Chordata > Aves > Psittaciformes > Psittacidae > Amazona > Amazona ochrocephala. The sequence goes on from CM077879.1 coordinate 443,816, forward strand.
GCCCCACGGCACCCCCCATAGCCCTGCAGCACCCCCATAGCCCCGCAGCACCCCCACAGCCCCGCAGCACCCCCACAGCCCCGCAGCACCCCCACAGCCCCCGCAGCACCCCCCATAGCCCCATGGCACCCCCATAGCCCTCAGCACCCCCATAGCCCGCAGCACCCCCATAGCCCATGGCACCCCCATAGCCCTCAGCACCCCCATAGCCCCACAGCACCCCCCGTTATCCATTACCCCGCATCACCCCCATGGCCCCACCTTGGAGAAGTCCCCGATGAGCTCCCGGGTGGTCGCTGCCCAGCAGGGCCCCGATGTCCCGGTGGCAGAGGGAGCGGGAGCGCTGGAGCCGCGCTGCCTGCGGGGACACAACCGGATCCCATCCGGAGCTCAGCGCGGGGGGGGCCGGGATGGACCCGCGGGGGGCCCGGCTCCCCAGCACCCACCCGGCTCCAGCACCGGCTCCGCATCCGGGGTCCCCGGCCACGCTGCGGCGCCGCTTGGTCCTGAGCGGGGCTGTCCTGATCCTGATCCTGATCCTGGTCCTGGTCCTGGTCCCTGTCCCCGGTCCCATGCGCTTCAGGATGGGTCTGATGACGGTGCTGGGCAGGGAGGGCGAGCGGAAGAGCTGCCGGCACTTGCTGCGGCGCGGGGGACACTGCGGGGAGGATGGAGAGCATGGGATGCAGGGAACAGCCAGGGAGCTCCATGGGATGCAGGGAACAGCCCAGGGAGCTCCATGGGATGCAGGGAACAGCCCAGGCAGCTCCATGGGATACTGAGGAGGGCCCAAGGAGCTCCATGGGATATTGGGAACTGCTCATGGAGCTCCATGGGGTACTGAGCACAACCCATGGAGCTCATGGGACACTGCGTGAAGGATGGAGACCATGGGATGCTGGGAACAGCCCATGGAGCTTCATAGGATATTGGGAACAGCCCATGGAGCTCCACGGGATACTGAATACAGCTCCGTGGGGACACTGAAGAGAGCCCATGGAGCTCCATGGGATATTGAGCACAGCTCCATGGGACACTGAAGAGAGCCCATGGAGCTCCATGGGACACTGAATACAGCTCCATGGGACACTGAAGAGAGCCCATGGAGCTCCATGGGATACTGAGCACAGCTCCATGGGGACACTGAGAGGAGTCCATGGAGCTCCATGGGATATTGAGCACAGCTCCATGGGACACTGAAGAGAGCCCATGGAGCTCCATGGGACACTGAATACAGCTCCATGGGAA